>JAQGDQ010000135.1:0-420000 GCA_030141605.1 Tubiluchus corallicola | reverse complement strand
GCTTTCAGACTAGAGAGTTCGTTCGCAAGTTCTCTCTGAGAATAAACTCGCAAGTATGCACGGTTTTGCAAGTTCTCTCGCAAGCTTTAAAAATATTGCACAAGAACTCTCAGCAACTCTCGCTGAGTTTGCAATAACTTTTGAACGAACTTGCAAAGCATTTCACACTTGCGATTTACTCTCAGCGAGAAATGCGCAAGAACTTGCGAAAGAAAACTTTCCAGTTTGAACACGCCATAATGTCAAGACGTATTATTAACCGCATTAAAGATATTTTACTTGAAAAGCTTTGTCATTTTTTGCCGCGATAACGTAATTTTTTGCTACCTTAACGATGGCATACCACAGAGTCCAGGGAATAATTATTATTTATTGCTAATAAAGCCAACTTAGCCAAGCTACATCGCTGCATTTTATTAACATCCCCGCAGAGGCAATAAAACCGTCAGGGTTTCACAGCTGAACAAGCATGAGACTTAACAGTTTAAGAAGCCATGTCATCATGACATGACTAATAATACTTTAATGATCTGCGGATAGCTTTATGTTTATGAGCATTGCAAACGGTGCTAAGCAGTGTCACAAAAGATGATGACCGATTTGCTTTAAACGATTAGCAATTATTACAATTACAGTATTACTATATATTTTTGTATAGTAGTTTCCGTATTGATTTAAATCTAAAATAAATAAATAAATAAAATTACGATACTAACAACCCTGTCCCTGGCGGCATTTTGTAGAGCTTCGGGCTTTCTTATCTTACCACTTTTGCTTGACGCCTGTACTTTTAGGTATAGCACCTCGCTCTTATGTACTTTTAAAAACACAACTGACAACTTTAAAGTTTAGATTGAAAGCCCGTTTACCAGTTACGGTAAAAGTAAACGTCAAAGTCGTGTGCTTATCACTCTAATATTAATGTTTTGGAAATTCTTGCTAAATAGATTATTAGTGGCGTCACTGCCTTATCTTAATAATTTTTTTAATCAGTAAAGCGCACTCACAGGCCGTGTCCATCACTCCATAGAAAAACGTATTGCTAATGCTAATAATTTTAACAGAACCTGAAGCTAGGTCACTATCAATTAAGGTTAATGTTCTAGGCTTAAACATTGAACAGGTGTCTTAACTTCTTCACTTGTAAATATATCTTTCAGTGAGGTAAACAGTTGAAGACAGGAATGCAGATTAAACCGCCAAGAAAAGGTTTTGCATACGTCCATTTGCCACTTCAATTGCTAACCATACCATGACCACTCAGCCATATTTCTCTTACGTATAAAGAATTTTATAAGGGATTAGTTCGCTTTGGTTTATAACTTAAAATATTTATTTATTTATTAAGAACATTTGTATAATATACATTACTTTATAAAAGATGAGACAGGTAGACTGTGTTAGCTCATAGGCCAACCTATATTGTAAGTTGGCAAAAGTAAAATACATCAGTTTAAATTGGACAAAATTTACATTACTTACATTAAAATTATGATAAGATAAAAAATCAATAAAAAATATACAAAGCGTAAATTTATCAAAATTGGGAGAGAGCATTGAACTAGGGTAATAATGTCTTACAGAAATCTATTAAATCTGCAAAGTTTTAACAAGCAATTTTCGGCTAGTTTCCTACTAAAAACTGATAGACTGGGTAAATTAACAATGTCGTAACTGACGTCATTCCATATACTACAAATTCTATTTGGAAAAGCATATTTCTACAAGCCCAACCTAGAATAATTGATAAAAAGTTTATAGTTGTGTCCTTATATGGAATGTGTCCTAACTGGCACCGATCAAAAAGTCTGCGGGTAGATTTGTATGCAAACTCTAGAGGAGGCCCACGCAAAAGATCTGTAAGCGGTAATTAAAGTATATACATTATTTTTTAAAAAACATTGGTAAATCATGTTAGTTACACGAAAACCGTTTGCTTCTTGCCGCTTACGTGCAAATAGTAATACCCAAATCACTGCAGTCATCATGTGTACTTATGGGAAAGCCCTTTAAAAATACTGGAGGCGTGAATTTGCGTAGCCTAAATGAATCCTAGTGCATTTATGAGATACAACCGAAAGTTGCCAGGTATCAAACCATTTACTCAATTTCTCAATGGCGTGAACTAATAGACGGTGGTCTTTGCACGTGGAATAAACCTTCAAGTCGTCAGCATAAAGCTTACAATTTATAGGATCCAAGATGTCGAAAAGATTGGCTGCGATTGCTCAGAAATACTTTTATCCAGAGGAAACGATTGCCAGTTATCCCATATTACTGTAACTTAACCAGAAGCTTAGAGTAGACTACACCGTCAAAGGCGTAAGTCCACGTAAAGTACGTCAACTTGCATTCCATGATCAAGCCGTTTTGACCAATCATTTACTTAGTGTAACAGTTGGGTACACGTAGATCGGTTTTTCAAGAAACCATGCTGTGGTTTGGAAATCAGTTTATGTGAGTTTAAATCATCTAAAATCTCGTTTTTAACGAACATTTCCATCACTTTGCAAACGACACATCACACATATCAGCAAGATTTCCTGTAGTTAAAAAGGTCCTAAGGATCACCTTTTTTTAAAAACGGGCATTATGTCAGCAGTTAACCATATGCAGTGCACCAGCAAGAGTGTGAGTAACAAAGGAAATCTCAAAGATTTTAGCTAAAAGTAAACAAAGTTGATGAGCCAATTTGATAAAAATTATGCTGGGAGGACCATCAGGTGTGTGCCTGGTTTTATTATTTAGCTGCTTCAACATTTTATAA
This sequence comes from Tubiluchus corallicola, assembly GCA_030141605.1. Classification (NCBI taxonomy): domain Eukaryota; kingdom Metazoa; phylum Priapulida; class Priapulimorpha; order Priapulimorphida; family Tubiluchidae; genus Tubiluchus; species Tubiluchus corallicola. The sequence continues at coordinate 417,233 of JAQGDQ010000135.1, read as the reverse complement.
ACTAATTCAAGAGTAAAGTGAACTTCGCTTTTACATGTATCATGTGGGACTCGATACGTGGAATAAGAAGCAACATTATTATGAACAGTATAATTGAAACATAAAGCCTTTGGAAAAACATTAGCTTTAACAGCATCATCAAGAATATTTCACCTCTGTACTTTAGCGGTGCAATTCCAGACCTATAGTTACGATTACTGTTAACATATCTGAACAGAGAAGCTATTTATTTTCGTTATTCAAAATTCGTTGTTTTGTAACAGAGGTTGATTTGAATATAGCTTGAGAAACGTGTTTTGCGCAACGCTAAATCTGCGCTTTGCCCTGCGTAGTATGACGTCTGCGCCACAACAACTTTTTTCTAGTTTGCAATTTTTTACAAAAGTAGGATGCACTTTTTTAATGGAAATTGTACGAGTCGGAGCATATTTCTCTACTCCTGCGCGCACCACATTATGGAAGTTTACCCAAAAGGCATTAACACAGTGCATGAAAGCTTGTGCCCTGTTGATATTACGTAAGTAATTAGAAAAACCGCTATAATCACATTTAATCAAAATCAAAAAATGATTTGATCTCTGGTGAACCATATTGTTGCGGTGCAGAAAGTTTAAAAAAGGTCCGTCGTACTTGCAGGTTAGATCACGCAGAAATCCGAAACTAAGTCATTTGTAATTAAATTTAAGATCTCTTCCAGCTCGTTATGCAGAGGAATCTGACGCTCTAGCCTGCCTATTCTGGTATTCCGAACTGGCACGAGTTGTCTGTACCCTCGTGACTCGTTGAAGAAATGCCACTGACAGGTTCACAACATAATGTGTATATATTACTGTTACATATGCATATATTAACATGACAAATAACGTTGAATGCCCTTTACAGTCACAGTAGATTATTTATTTCAGGAGTTTTCGCCCCAATGGGCCTCGTCAACTGAATAGACTCGTGTTGCTAGCAGGGCGAAAGCTCCTGAAAGAAATAATCTATTGTGAGACCGTAAAGGACCCTCAACGTTTAATTCATGTTTTATATGACAAGTCTCAGGAGAGCTCTCATATTTTAAGTCCTATACATATGTTATTTTATCCGATGCGTATATTATATATTATGTATTATATTTTTCTAATAATCAAGTTACTCAGCGCGATTGCACATTGCTCAGCTATCGGTCTAAAATAGAATAGCAAATGCCTGCTTGGACATGGAACGATTCCCTTGCGTGCGACTATTGAGGGTCTTTTCGACAATAAATACCTCATCCGCTGAATCAAGTGCATCTGATTCGGTTAATGAGCCGCTGACGGCCGGTAAGCTATTGCAACTGGCGCAGATTGATCAAAGCATTGTGCAAAGATTCGCTTGGACAGAGGCGTTAATTAAAACGCGACGCCAAGCTCTTTTCTCGAGAAAATGTCACCCATTTTGCCAATGGCTTCACGATTGTGTGAAATTGAGGGCGGATTTGCAAAAGAAGTCAGGATAATCTGTGTAATCGGTCTATCCATCTTTTCGACTGCATGCCTAAACACTGGTTGACGTCACTAATTTGCGTTTTGCCTATTCGATTTGTCGGTCAGTTTGGTCTTCCGATACGGAAAATACTTTCTTACAGACCTTTTTCTCGGTTCACCAGGACATTAAGAGAAAACGCGTAAGTGTTAATAGTAAAAGCTACGAGTCGCATCATTCACACGTCGTTTCTCTAAATTTGTGTCATCTTCCCTATCAGCCCACATCTTTTCAAACAGCTTGAAATGGATTGGATAACTCCAACCGGGACAACACCGCCACAGATTTCTGTTGAGTGCACGAACTTACAGAACCCATCATCCCACCAGCTTAGAATTGGGATTCAATTTATTTCAGTGTTTCAAATATTGAAAATTTTGTGTCAAACTTAGGCGTAATTATGAAGCCAAAGTGTAAAATGATAAAGACAAAGATAAGATGCATTGTATTCCAAGTAAAAACCCATAATATCAACACACATACAATCAAAACTGCTACATATGTACAATAGCTATATCGTCACTCATACATAAAATACTACCGCGATAAAATTGTCTACAGGAAAAAAATTTGGCAAAATACATTTACAAGATTTAAAAATTTAAAATTAAAAGACTTCTATATACAGCTGATTTATCCAATATTGGTAAATTTTAGATAAAACAATACAATCACTGTTAAAAATTTTTCAAACTGTTAAGACTATTAAATAGATGCATCTTTAGACTGTAAATATTTTTCTGTAAAATAACATCAAAATAGGGCACCTCGAGACCAAGACACATGCTTCTGGCAGAGCAATGGAAAGGTTGTTTAAAAGGCATGCGTATTCCTTTATTATAAGCGACTTTTATAAGTTTAAAACTATACTAGTAAACGTTGTGACAAAGCACTGAGTAATAAAAATTTGTGCAATGCAGCGTAATTAAAATTCGGAGAAACAATTTATGAAGAACGTTCATCAAATAATACATTAGATCAAAACATAAAGCCCATATAAGGTTCACGAGACCTCAGAAGCATTTCTTATGTGGGAATTTCTATCCATCATAGTTGGGTTTTCTCAGCCTAACTATGACCTTTTCTCTCAAGATTGCTACCGAATTGTAATTGTAGCTTTCGGTTTTAATCAAACGAACATTTTTTGTTGCCTTGGCCATTGTATCGCCAAGGTAAGAGCCTTACGATAGATGAAATATTGCTACCTGAAAACATTAATGTAACTGTGCGAAAACTAAGTAATAATTTGTTAAAGCAAAGCAGAACGATTTTTCATATCCTACCCCATTTTGAATACAGTAAAACGTATACATTTTAACACATATGATAATGCCAAAGCATTTCTGATCATTAAATAATAGATTAAAAACTTAATTAAAGGCGGGCAAGCCCAGCTGGTGATGATGTTACAAACGAACGCAATTTTCAACATCACAAACATTTCATGAGCGAATTGAACGTGTTTGCGAAAGCGAAAATTAAAGTACAGTGCTACAGCATTCAGTGTATCATAGAAAAACTCGGCAAATTTTAATTAAAAATTGAAATTTCCAAGTTTACCGCTTGCTCACGCACGAACTCTCAAACGTGTCTATTACGTCAGAAACGAACAAGTCTGAACTGAGAGGTGCAGTACCTGTTTTTCATACAACGCGTTTGCGAAATGCAGGTGCCAACATTCCCAGCTAACTGACGAATGGTGAAATGCATGTAACAGTGAAGAACTAGCCGGAAGAATGCGAAATTACTTTTTTGTGGTAATAATTCTTTCACGTAAGTAATTCTTTAAAAAATAGTAATGTTCCCTTTAAATATTTTAAAGAGTAGATTGCCTTGACCTACAATTTTGGATTGGGTCCCGTTTTCCTTTAAGCTTGTTATCCTTGTGTTACTTTCAGGTATTTGCGATTTATTCATTTTTGTTGTTTTGGTTCTGTAATGTCACCATTGGTGTCCAGCCGCACACGTTTCTTTTGCTAAAATGTGTACATTCCGACACTTAACCAATTTGTTTGAAACCTTTACTTCTAACAGTATGTCATCCTACCTTATTTGTTTTATTCGTCTCGTGAACCGTATATGGGCTTTATGTTTTCGTCTAATGTGTTATTTCACGAATGCTCTTTGTACAATGAAACCAGACAAGTAGTAGAATGAATATGTTTTCAAGCAGTAGACAATAACTTTTCTCGCTATCAACGAACTCGTGCAGAAAATAATACTAAATTACATGATGACTACAGAAAAGGCAACAAATAGCTCCATTAAAATTACATTTGCTTATTAATTTTTCACCATGCATAAAATTGGCTCAAAAATTTCCGTAAATAGTTAGATACAGAAAGGAGCCATCAGCAAACCTTCGTATTAGGAAAGAATCGACAGTATATTTAGCACTAGCAACGTCCAAATTAGCTAAAAACGTGGTTAAAGAGCATCTTAATAAAGCATGCGTAATTTAGTGCTTAATGTAATTCAGTTAATAGGAAATTATTCTCCCGCAACTTATCAGACGTTAAAAAATTCTTGAACTTTACGAAGATCTTAACACGGTCTTAGGAAATTAACTCTTTCATTTTTGAGTAATACAACCAGCTAATAAGAAGTCTTTTGATCTTGACAAACAATTTTAGCTAGTTTTATCTACTGCTGGATAAATAAGTAAAAACGTAAAAAGCATGTCTAAGCAAATCGATAATTATATTTTTCCTGATAGAAAATTCAAAGCTCCATATTTATAAATTATTATATACGCCAGAACATATGAGCAGCTGAAACGGTTGCGTAAATGTCATGAAGTTTATGTGTCAAGTCTGAATTAGCTTTTGCAGTTGTCCTTGCTGGAACCTCCCTGATTGAGTTTAAGGAACGTTAGAAGTGTCAGGATCACTTTATACAATTAGAAAATGATTTGCGCTCCGTGAATGCTATAATGAGAATGACTGCACAATTGCATTACTAAAGCCTAGCAAATATTGGCAGCTGATTAGCGTTTTTCAACCTTGAAGCAGTTGTATTTCGCCGAACACAATGTGATCTGACAATGTGTTATTCTGTTACGTGGAGACAGTTCTGCAGATAAAGAAACAAGCACCTTTATCTAATGTAACCAGGTGTCGCCGCTTAAAGTTAAAGCCTACCCGCTGCTGACTTGATTATTTCAAAAAAAAATTCCAAATAAAACAATTAAAACCTGGAATGAACTTTCTGGAACTGCCCCTTTGGTCTGTCCTCAGAGTAGCAAAGTTTTTAAAACCATTTAAAAGATGTAAATCTGAATAATCGTTTATATTTTAATAGGTAGCTTTAAGTAGCCTTTGCTCTCTGTGTTTTTATCCGTAATCTATTAACAAGCCCTTTTTATCTGTAAAATTTTATTCTGTGCTGTAAGTACGTTTATCCTGCTTTCATATTTTATACTTTCTTGTAAATATTTTTTAAAATAAAGATTACGTACTAAATAAATAAATAAAATAAATGAGAAGGAGAGAGAAAAAGAAAAAAGGAGAGAAATAGGAGTGAGAAAAAGAGACAGTGAAAGAAAGGTATGAATTGTTTTTTATCTAAAATTGCAACACAGAAATTCTACCTCAGCACAGCCAGCACGATGTGCTGAGCTGCCATATTTTGTGCAAACTTTGACTGAGAAGCATTCCACGTAAAACATCATGACAGCTGCATTTACTCAGTATATTTATGGCCTTGCTTACTTTGATAATAATTCGCTTGCACATAATAATATAAATTCGCAGAAGGTATCAATTTAATGATCAGCACGCTAAGCCTAACAGGCGATCTTTAAGTTTTGTTACCACACCCGTCAGAGAAATCGTGCTAAGCTAAAACAAATGTTTTCACTGAAGCCATGTTACACCTATGGTTTTAGAAGCGAAAAACACATAAGGAAGGAGGTGGAACAAGGTTTCAGAGCTGGTACCAACATCTACTTAAGGGAAAACAGGGTGATTTTTCATGTCCTACCCCATTTTGAAAGACGGTAAAAAGTATTCACTTTAACATCAATAATGCTGCAAAAGCGTTTCTCATAATTAAATAACTGATTAAAATCTTTGTTAATGGCGGGGCGAGCCCAACTATTGATCACAAATGAACTTAATTTTCAACAGCACAAACATTCTATGATCGTGTTGCACGTGTTTGCAAAAGCGAAATTTGGAGTACAGTGCTACTGCAAGATACAGTGTGTTATACTAAAACGCGGCAAGTTTTAAGAGAAAAAGTTAAATTTCAAATTTACTGCTGTGCTAACGCTTGAGTTCTAGAACGTGTGTCTATGAAACGAACACCTATGAAATTAAATCAGAGGTACAGCACTTGTTTTTTGTGTAACGCGTTTCCGAAATGCAGGCGCTAGTACCCATCTAATTAACGAATGGCGAAGTGCATGGAACAGCGAAAAACTAACCGCGCGAACAGGGAAATTGCGTTTGTTTGGTAATAATTCTTGCACGTAAGTCATTCTTTAAAAAATAGTATATTCCCTTTAAATATTTTAAAGAGTACATTGTTTTGACCTACAGTTTAAGATTGGATACGATTTTCCTTTAATGACTCCAATTAGTATTATTTAATCTAACTCAATGTGCACTGGTTCTGTTATTCACCATAATAAATAACTTCCACGCGTACGAAAAGTAAACAACTCTGCGCTCACTAATAATCATTAAGTAAACACATTAAGTAAACTCTGTCTTTGTTAGAGCTATATCACTTTGGATTTCTCTTCCTTTTCTTGTTGTCATGGCTCTCTCTCCTTAGCTTCCTTCAATACCTCTTTGAAAAATTGTAATTTCAATAGTCATCTCAAAAGTTTTCGCTAGTTTAAAATATGCATTTAGTAGTGGTCCTCTGAATTCCAATGTACATACAAATGGTAAATATTTATTTTACAATAGTCACTAACAAATTACAAGGTTTTCTGCATGGTTCATTTGTAAATTCTCACCCAAGTGTCTTTTTCGGCTCATGGGTCGTAATTTTATAAAGTTTTAATGATCCACACTTTTATTGTACTAACTTGTGGGGTTCCTTAAGCCGCTGTCGTAAAGTAATTGTGATTTTGTGCATCGGATTTTTTTTTTTTTTGCTTTGTTAGCGCTGATTACTCTGACACTTAACTTTTTACTATTTATGTTTGCGTTATTACTTTTGTTACAAGTGCAAATAAAATTCATTCATTCATTCATTGCTTTGTGAAAAACTAATGCAACAAACTTGGGCTACTCCTCTTTTGCACTTAGACGTTAATTCTTTTACACTTTCGACGCTATTCGACCTGATGAGAATGAGTTTTGGTTAGTCCATTAAGTGCATGTTTTTTATATAGCAGAGAAACCAACTATCAGCGTTACATCATTAAAGACAGGTCAGCAGTTTTTGATTTGCAGTCTTTTGTACGTTATTCAATTGATGCGTGGCCAACAATGGCAAATGATAAATAATAATTGTTAGTTAGACCATGAGGATATCCTTGTTATTTCCCAGAGGTTAAAAGATTAACACTCACCCAGAAATGCGAAGAAAATCATCATCAGCAAGTTCCAATTTACAATCATTTTTCCAATAAATTTCACCGAAACTCTCGCACGAGTTACTCAGATGGTAAATTCCGCACCTTCACAGCACAACAATGTTAAAGTATGTTCGCCAAGGTCAAAAAGGTTGAATTAAACTCGCCAAAGGATTCGACTTTGCAACGCTTCCGTCATTTCCGCGTCTTTTGCTGCCAGTTCCGTCAGGCGGAGAGTACTTTAGTGCGGTAAAGTGGAACAACAATAGTGCGCTGACATTCCTAGCACAAACAACACCGGCTTCTTTCTGTCGAAACGTCCACGAGGCATGCGAACTGCAAAAGGATTCATTAGCAAATCAATTTGAGTTGTACAACACGCGGCAGCTGAGATCAACTTGCTGAAGATGTGTCCTGTTATTTGGCTTCATAACGGGTTTCACGCAGGCTGGCGAAGCACGCCCGCTGCAAGTACGATCTCCTTGCACCTGAGACCACTGTGCATGTTCATAAAACAATACAAGCAACATTTGTTACATGTAAGGAGAAGAAAGAGCCAAAAATAAACCAAGTTTAGTAAGTTTTCGCTATAGGATTTAATAAATTAAAAAACGAACGTTATTAATTAAATATTTATAACCAGACATGCCCGAAAGAATAAAGTATTGGAGATAAACCTGGTAGGTCGAATTGCATATATAATGAGCCTCTTTAGCTGCTATAAAGGACGCTCTCATGTCCTCTTTTGGTAGGAGTATTCGTTTTGCAGCCGTCTCATAATTTCACCATGCACATTCCTAGATGCTGGATAACCGTTTAAATTTACAGCTTTTCTTTGAACATTTTATTCCGCTGAAATTCTGCACCAGCACACTATTTTTTACAACTTACAACTCCACTTGCTCTAAGAAAAATACCAATATTTCTAGAAAATTTGTGGCAGTTTTCTGGATTTACATTCACGTTTTACTTTTTAATTGTAGCCAGCAATTTTGAATGGTCACTAGCCCTATTTTTTGAATATAGATTAAAAAACGTTTGCAAAATAACTGCCAAAAGTGTATACGTGTATCTTACAATAATTAATTTAAACTTAATTTTGTCCGAAGACATTTTAGCTTTTATTTTAGCTTTTACAGAGGAAGATTGTAACTGAAGTTTGTTGAAAAAGTAAAGATAACAAAACTTAAGGTTAATGAACTCACAAACCGTACTTTTCCGGTTTTCTCGGGTACAAATCGAGTTATTAATCAAAGAGCCCACATAATTTCAGCATGTTTTTCTTGAGTCAAGCGAGCAGTGGAGTTCTTTGGACTTCGCGTAGAACCTACGGGGATAATAACCATAACTTAAAAGCTGCAGATTTCATACATAATTATGGTTATCGTTATTGATTGAAAATAAGCATGTGTAGCGGACGTGCTGGCGTGATGACGACGAAGACAACGACCTAGGTGATTTATAATTGCTATGGAAGGGCCACGACAATTTCAGCCAACTAAGCGAACAAAAATAAAATGCCACATTTGTCTCACTTCGTGCAAAAAGCGGAAAGGGGCAAATCCAAATTATGGTTCTTTTGGGCAAACATTATAGCATCGTGAACTGATTAAATTTTTATCAGCTGTTGTCCTCAACATAACTTTCAACTTTTGAGCGACTCCTTGAATGTTTCGCGTAAGCAAGAAACACTTGCTACCAAGTGCACTCCACTTCGCTTTCTCTTGTCAATACACCTCCGTTTCTATACCTATACCTGTGAAAAGTAAACGTTTACGACGTCAGTGAAAACATCAAAATATTACGTGTCATAGAAACCGCATAGTCCGCAAAATGTTGGGGTTGTATAATACTTTTTTCTTCTTTATCTTCTGTTGCTCTAAACATCAGTTATAGACATAAAGCCTCTCTCCTTTATTGGAGCACCCCACTGTTTCCTGCCTGCAGCTGAAGTTTTCAGCTCCTTTGGCGCTATTGTTAAGTTTTTGCTTTCAGCTGTTGTAAATCTTTCTTAATTGATATCCAAGCTGTTTTTGGTTTGCCTGGAGGTCGTTTAGCAGGTTTCATGCTAACTTTACTAGTGTTGTTTCTGGCAATCTCCTTAAATGTCCTACCCATCTTAGCCTTCTGGTTTTGATTTTAGTGCTTCAAAGATCCTCTGTGGTTCTGTTATACAGCTGCTCATTCGAAATGATATATAGCCATTTTATTTTTAAGGTTTTTCTGAGTATAGACCTCTGTGAAACACATCTATTTCTGTTTCCTGAGTTGCAGTCAAATATCACATTTCACTGTTGTACATGAAGATACTAGCTACATATGCATTGAAGAGTCGCAACCTTGTTTTGAGGGTAGTTTCTTACTGATTAAATTTGATTTATTTTGGATACATTGCCCGCTGTTTCCTATTTCTGATATCCTCTTCTGTGTTAAGCAGTGATCCCGTATATTTGCAAAGCTTCTAAGATTGATCTCCATCCCTTGAAATATTGGATTCTCTTCAGATTTCGTGTAATTGACTTTGAGGTTTCTTTTTTTCCAGCAATTTAAGGCATTCGTTTTTTAAAACGAATATCTGTGCTGAATTAACTTAATTATAAAATATGTGTGTGTATATTTAGCACTATCATTCCGTAAGCAGCGTATTAAACAAAATTACTGATCGATCATAAACGCTCTTTGAATAACTTTGCAACAATTTAACAAAATTTGATGAAACACGGAGGCATAAAAACAAAAGATAATGATCGAGGTGATATCGGATGCGGGCCAGAAGTAACGTGGCAAATTACTAGAGATTTTTCTATTTTCAAATTCTCGAAATAAGTTATGAATAACTAATCAGTTCTTATAATTAGATAACAAAAACCCTTGGTAAAGGATTTATGTGAGACAACAACCATTATGTAGAGCTGAAAAAAACGTGAAACAAAAAATTTGTCAATAGTTTGCCTAAAGTACTAGACGAACCAGAAGAACTGTTATCCTCTCGTTATTGTTATTATTAACATTATTATCATCATCATTACTATTATTATTATTTTAGTAAGTAATATAGTAAAGGTAACACGTGTCGTATTACTAGACATGTATAAAAAATTGAAATGAATTTGATCAGTTTGATCAGCTGTACCTTTTCCCCAGTTTAGACATAATAGACACAATGTAACAGAGACATAATAGTTCTCTTTGAATTATTGATAAATGGAAAGAGAAATTTCAAAAGAGCCTAATCAAGTTATTCATTAAGACTTGTGAAAATATTGATTATCGTGCACGGAAGAATTACGCTACTTTATAGAAAGTGACTAATTAGCCGCGTTCGAACTGTACCAAGGCAAACAAATTACATGTTTTATTGCACTATTCCAACGCACGTTTTGATATAATTGCGATTTCGGCCAAGCAAAGTCAAATTATAAAACAAGCATAGGATAGCCACTCACGGAACACTGGGAGCGTTGGCTATAGCATTTTATTACTAGTTTTTTTAAGATATACAGACTATAGCATGTGTATTATTCAAGTTGTGCTTTATGATATTCTAACTCATATTGTTATAATTATGCATTCGTGATTTATCCTTGTAATGTTTAATACAAAACATTAATGTGACTTTCTTGATTTTTTGCGCTGCAGTATAGCCTATAGTAAAACGATGTAGGTTTGTAGTAAACAAAACACAAAGTTTTTAAGGTAGAGTTTGGCTTTGAAGCACTGAATATTACTACCATTTAGCGTTGAACTAATAAAAATTGGGTTGGTCTGTATCTACACTAGTACAACCTGCAGCGCGATTAAAGACAGTGTTTAACCAATTACACAATCGAATTATAATGTGCACGTACGAAAGTTGTATCAGCAAAGGAAACACGAAGACGTCAAGTTAGAGTTTAGTTCCGAGCTACCGAATAGTGCTGCCATCGTGCGTTGAATTCATAAAAATTGAGTTGGTCTAAATGTACAATAGTACAATCTGCAGCATCACTGAAGACGGCTTAGTCAGTTACACAATGGAATTACGCTGATAAAATGTATAAAATAACATGCACGAAAGGTGAATTTTGACAATTTAAAACAGAATACAATATTATAAATAAATACACGTTGATTAGTTAGCATTTAGCATCAATAACCAAATAACTCAGTAAACGCGTTGGCTTTTTTAACAGAGAAAAATAAAATGTGTTATTTTAAAAAGCATTAGGCGTCAGAAACTATAAAAGATATTAAATGCATTAGCACGTTCATTAGTCTTTACATATTTTATAACCATAACTATTGATCTAATAGTAGGTGCGAAACCAGCAATAAGTCGGCTGCAAAACTCGGTTACTTATTCATTATGAGGCAAACAACGTGTATTCCAAATTTTTATGAAATAAAAAACGGATCATGACAACGGTAAATGGTGTTCTAGATAATTTAGCATCAATAATCAATAGTTTGGCATAAGCCTAGAATGAAAAAACCACAACAATGTAACAAATGTAGTGGCAGATCCATTTAAAGGGTATATTTCACGGCCACGCTGGAGAAATTAAAATTAGACACAGTCGCCGTCTGCGTAGTAGTCCACATTTTTCTTTTAGCCTCATGCGGTTAAAATTATTGTTGATACAAGTTTCAAAGATAAATTAATACTACAATAATGTATAACGTGACGTATAAGCTTGTATCACTTACATTAACTGAATCAATGTTTTTCCTAGTTTTTTCTAAAGTATTTGTTTTTTTAATAATCAAAAATTTTAGGATAATGTTCACTGTTTGCATTTACTGTTTATACTACACACAAAAACTAAGGATATTTTAGTTTAAGAATGATTTAACAAATTTGCTAATTCATACTAAGACTTTATTCACTTATAACTTTATTTCAGTATGATATGTACAACATAAAAGAACATATTTCAGGATTAATAGCACATGTACCTTACTATAAGTGGTAGTAAACATATATTATACATACAAATATAACTGGCGAAATATAATTGCTAACTGGCTGTTACTTTGTAATCAAGGTCTTGCAAAGCCAGGTCCGATGCAACAGTAGCTCATGGCCGTGATTAATTGCGAGTTTTAAGCTTCTTTTAACACGGCAAACGCGGGGCGTCACGTGACTTATCACCCGTCTTCACTCAACAGCTTGACTCTGAATGCCATGGGCACTAGCGTTGGCCCGGTCTGGTTAGGCTCAGAGAGTGGCTGTAACACATCATTCATTATTCTTGCATTCATGAACGGACTTGTCACGTGACTATGCGTAACCTGACCCGAATTTCATGGAATTTCCCCCCAGGCGACAAATTGTATACGCCTGGCAAATTGACTTGCTATGTGCGAGTTGTGATTTCTCTCTATGGTCTCCGTTGACAAGATTTAAAACGTGGGTCAACATATACGCACGTTTTTGTTTCCATCTTATGTTTGTAAATAATTTTGAAACTGTCTGTCTTGCAACTTCACTCATATTTGCATGGAGTGAACCAATTGAAAAATGAAAAAATAGGGGATGATATACGAATTCAGTGATTCACTCACTTCTGAATAACTATAGTTATGTCACTAATGTTTACAATGTTTAAGGACGAATGTCAAGTACGACCCGACTTTTCAATTATTTTAGACTTCAGTATGCTAATATGTTTAGGGTGATACATTCTCTGTTCTTAGCGTTTGCAAGCCACTCTAAAACGGCAACATTGTACTGATCCTGTTTTTTACAACAACGTATCATGTATGGGTGCGGTTATAGATAGTATCAGTGACATAGCTAATTGGGGAGCAAAGGAGCAACCGCTCTCCCTAGCACATTTTTCAAAATTGGCGCGTTTTTAACAATTTTTTTAGTTCATTTGTGTGGTTGCTGGATGATCATTTAGTCGGCTGAAACAGATAAAGTCCTATCTTCGTTTCTACAATGGGCACGAATAGACTATCTGGGTTAGCTTTGCTCTAGCTTTGAAAGAGTTGACTACTAAGGCGGATTATATTAAAGTTATAGATTACTTTGCTAGAAGGAAACCTAGACGAAAGAGACTGTTGTAGTTCGCTCATAATACGTTTTTCACAGTGCTTCATTTTGTTTTCAGTTTACGTTTAAAATTAAAATATAACACGTGTTTTTGTTTTGTTTTGAGATTTATGACTTGCTATAAAAATTTTCATTGTGTTTTAATTTTAAATACAAAATAACAATTATATACTTCCTTTCTGTATCTTCCTCGTGTTTTTATTTTAAACATAAAATTAAAATCTATAATCAATACCTCAAAAATTGTTTGTATGTGTTAAGGCGTCTATTTTATTTGCTTGCTCCAGCGCCTGGCCATGCCCGTGAGGAGTACGCCGCCTATTTTTGGCTCACGTAGGGACTGTCACGTTGGCTATTTCGTTAAACTTAATTGTGCCGTTCAAAAATTTGTTTCAACAACAAATCGTTCGGTTAAAATGACGCATGTTCCCGCTTCGTTAAAGTAACGGACTGTTGGTACTCATCTGCTTTCCAACCCGAGTTAGAATCTCATTACCACCTGTATTAGCGCAAACAGTTGTTACCTGTGTTTTTAGGCGTCTCAGTGTTGTTGTTGTATTCGTTAAGAGCCGCCTATGGCTAATGTTGTCTGTTGTCCCAGCGACTGTAAATAAGTATCTTTATCTTTTTTGCCTTTTGATAAACTAGAAATGACAGTTTCAGCTTTTTTAATTGATAGTTATTTAAACCTTTATGAACTGAATACTAATACTAATTAGTGTGAGGATAGTGCGCTTTTTCATAACTTTTAACAGTTTTTGGTCGTAGAACATCTGTTTTGTTTTGAACGTACTAGAATGAATTCTGCATCGAATGACGGAGTCAGAGTTTCCATCCGCCATATTGAATTAAATATGGTGGCAATAGTATCATTTTCAGAAAAAACCCCAAAATTACGTGAATCCACAATGCAACGTCATAAAACTTTGTAAGAATACAGTAGAGTAAATTCCACATCAACTACCTAACTCATACTTCTGTTCTACCAATTTGAAGGTTGCGGCATTGACACCATTTTGTAAAAAAAATTACAATTTCGTTAGTTTTAAATAGATCATAGCTCTGCACAATTGTACTAGAAAAATAGGCTCCACCAAATCACAATAGATCGTCATGACACTGAGTCCAATAGTTCGAGTCGAACTTGTTTTGTTAATTAGTGATTTATAAATTCACTAATTTAATAAGCAACAGTTTAATAAAAATTTAGTAAACTGAAATTTTCAATAGTCGCACTTCATTATCCGGAAAAAATTGACAACATATTAGAAGTAGTGTAATATCGTGCCCTTGTGTAATAACGTCCATCTATTTCATAGTAACGGGGCAAGTAATAAAATAAATAGAGGCATAAAATATATTTCACAGTTTTCAGTCTGACAAACACACATTTCAGCTAATAGATTTACTGTATGATCGAGCAAGCTTTCTCAGGTATTACTTGTGTGATGTACCAAGCATTCGATAAACTAGTAGTTTATGAGATTTACTGAACATTGTAAGAGACTGTTGTATGTACCTAACATGTATATTCGCAGCGTAGTTTTTTTATATAAATCAATATGTGTAAGAATGCACCCAAAACGTGATAACGTCCCAAACATTAAAGTAGCCAAGCTTCATATAGATTCATCACCACTCTTAAAACAGATTTGAAGCCTGTAAGAAGAGGATGAATTTACTATCACAAAACCTTCCCAAGGAACTTATTCTTGTTTTTTTAACCTTTTCACATTAGTTGTGTAAAATAGATATGTTTATATGTTCCCTTATTTTTTATTTTTAGGTAGCAATGGGATATGAAAATCCAAGGAAACAATGGGCCACTTCTCGCCCAGAATTTATTTTTACCTGTTTTACTTATGTATTGTTCACTGGTTCCGTTGGTGCTCCGGAAATATTCTCGGATGCTAAAGGAGGTAATGTTGTTGAGAAATCATCCTGCTGACCAGCAATATTTATGAAAAAACAAGGAACTTTATTTCACTGCATTTCCTATGCAAGACAGCTCATAGCCCAAGCCTGACTGCACTAAAAGAAAAAACACAGAGAGCCCTCTATTGAGGGTTATGAACATTACTTTTAATATAGCATCATTTTCTTCATAATGGGTAAAGATAGCTGTTTATAGTTTAAATATTGAAAGGCAGAACGTTTATTAAATTAAGGTACCTATTATTATGATAAGCTGGCATGAAAATTGAACTAAAACTTTTTTTGCAAAGAGCTTTGCTGTGTGCATAATAAACTGTATGAATACAGCCTTGATGCCACCAGGTAACAGGAGGTATTTAGTGCTGTTGTAGTATTGCGACCACTGATTGGTGGAACTGACCGACTGACTGCCTGCTTCACCCACTAACTGAATTACATTCCGGCAGAGAAATCTTGACAAATATTAAGGAATGTTTTGATTTGAGGATATGTTATGTTTAAATACCGTGCTAATACTATCTCTTATTTCTCCCCAGGAACAACATTGGTGGTTTATCTCTTCTCGTTGGTTATTTTGGCTGCTCCATTAATATTTTTAGAGATGTACTTGGGTCAGTACTCATCATCTGGTTCTCTGGCTGTCTGGAGAGCTTCTCCGCTATTCGGAGGTATGAGAGACTTTGCTTAGAACTTAGATTTGTGTTTGTTCAGTTGATTCAAATGTTGGTATAGCCTGTAACTGAAGATGTGTAATAACAAGCAACTCACACTTAATGAATTTCTCTAAAAATGCAAACTGACTTTGAGGGGCTGCACGCCCAAATATTATCCAAGCTTCAAAGATAAATTCAGAAAATATTAAAAAACAATATAGATAAAGTAGCGTGACATAGTTTTTCAGACAAAATTAAAGTAAACATTGCAGTCACTATCGCCATTTGAAGACCACACTTGCATAAGTTCAATTTTGTTTGGAACACGAACTTATGACATAATTTCATTGTTATCATTGGATAGTGTTTGTAATGCATGGACAGGCAAAACACGAAACACAAAAGAAAAATTAAAACAATCCACGTGTACCAGAGAAAATAAAAAAATAGAAAACGGAAAATTTTGTTTCAAAAAGCATAAACAAACTTTTCGCAATCAAATACTGCTTGGATCGTGAAACAAAAACAAAAACACAAACAACTGCTGCACACCTGCCAACCTGGTCGAAAACTAATCATCACTCATTTGCAGGGTACGCATTCAGTACAAAAAAAATCACGAAACAACTGCAAAACAATTCGAATCAAAACAAAAAACAAAAAAAACAAAAACAACAAAAAAGGGTTAACTTTTCTTATTTTCTTTTCTCTGCTGTGTGTCCATTAGGCCTTAGGTACCATAATTGCTTTGCTTTAGGTATCGTAATCAGCCCTATAACTTCTCCCCAGGGTCGTCTTAACAGCATTAAAGCCCCCCCCCCCTGGCAAAGCAGTGCACTAAAGACCCTATCTTCACAACAATTCGCATGAATAAAAATGTAAATGGTTTATAAAATTAAACATAAAAATATTATATTTGTTCCATCAGTACTTCCAACAAAATCAGTGTTTAAACATTAAAAAACATGCTGTACAACAAGAATTAACAACACACAAATATTTGATCAATATAACATGAGCCTTGAAAATGCAAAAATTTCAACATAATATTATACTCAGTTGGTAAACCATACAGGCGGAGCTGACACAGAGAACTGCTTTGTAATCAGCTTGAAGTCAATGGTCTTCAGGATGTCATTTTCCATAGTATGGTATAATATTTATTTATTGACAGCAAGTCACAACATACACAGATTAATATGGGGCCCCCTATGCACTTGGGGCCATCAGGCAACTGCCAACATGCCCATGTGTTAAGATGGCCCTACCTCTCCCAATATTTCTATTGTTTTATTATCTTTGCAGGTATTGGTATAGCTCAAGTGCTCATATCTGCCTATGACATTCTTCATGCCTCTGGCCTTGGTGTCCTGGGTATTTATTACTTTTGTTTATCCATGAAAGATGTGCCTTACCATAACACTTGCAACAATGAATGGAACACAGATCGTAAGTCTTTTATTATAAATTTATATCAATGTGTTGACACGTTATGCCAGATGCAGAAATAAAAACAGAACATGGATTTTGAAGAGTTAAAAAGAAAGAGAAAAATGGTAAAAAGGAAAGAGAGAAGAGAGGTAGAAAAGGGAAAGAGGAGAAAGGGATGGAGGAAGGAGAGAGAGGGAGAGATTTTGATTTCATTTATCGTTTATTCCAAATGTAAAGTTCATATTCAAATTAAAGTTACGATAACAATAAATAACAATTAAATAACATACACACACATAAACTTACAATATTTACAATTAGGACACAAAGCATGGGCTACTGAACTGAGTAAAGGGGGAGAGGAGAGAGAGAGGGAGAGAGAGAGAGAGAGAGAGAGAGAGAGAGAGAGAGAGGGGAGGGAGAGAGAGAGAGAGAGAGAGAGCGAGAGAGAGAGAGAGAGAGAATTCTAGAGTTATCACTTTTAAATATTATATGTATAATTGACTGATTATAATTTTATTTCAGACAAGTAATTCCATATAAACAATACAATACATGATTATAATTTAACATCTTGCTCAATTGTTTTAAAAACTTTCAATTTTGTTGTTTTTATAGAATGTGGCAACCTAAACATGACTTTGTCTGGAGTGTTTAATGAGCTTGGTCATACAGGACCTGAAGAATTCTTTGAGTAAGATATTTGCATATTTCTTAAAAAATTGCCATAAATCTTAAAAAACATTTTGAAATAGTTGTTGAACAAGTGGGCAAGCTCCTGTTGGTTGAGTAAACTTTGAATGAATTTTAAAAGTTTTATGACAGGCACTAATGAAATGCTTGAGATATTGTAGAGTTTTTTGTCTCTGTTACATCTTTGCATTTGGAAATAAATGCTAATCAGTGTAACATAAAATCAGACATGAGAAGATATCATTTAATATGATGACTAATTATTTTTAACAGCAATGTGTTGGGACATTACTTTGTTGGCTATATAGTTCTTGCACTGTGCTTGTTTTGGGCCTTTGTCATGGTGATATCCTTTTTTGGAATTACAGTCATTGGAAAGGTACGAAGTTGTTGCAGTTTCATAATTACAAGATAAAAACTCGACTCAAACAACTAACTGTACTGAATAATTAACAGTATGTAATAAACTTATATTAACTTATGTAATAAAGTTACAGGGTAAAAAGTTACAGAAAAAAGTTATGACAGAAAGTCATAGGAAAAAAGAAGTAACCCTAACCTTAAGATAGTGAACAAAATGTGATATCTTTTCTAAAACACATAATGCCATCATATATAAATACTGTCGTATTACCAGTCAATAACAGACTTAAAATGTTTGCTGTTTTATTACTTTAACTGCTTATAACTCTTAAATAAATGGTAACTGACTTGAATATTTTTTAGTGATTACCTAACTTTTCTTATCAAAAATTGTGACTTTTATCTGGCCGCTATAAACTAATTGCAACTTTTCCCTGACTTTATTACTGGTCACCACTGTGATACACTAGAGTGTCATGTTGCTAGAGTATGGTTCGTAGGAGGAGAATAGATTTTCTTTGTTGTCTCCTCACTACGTTTAGTGTCTTGTATGAAAGTCATCATGAAGTATTTGAAAAATAGATAGTTTTACACTAAAGTTTAATTCTACACCTATAGGGCTCTAGCCACTTTCTTCTCATAACAAAAATTCTATATTTATTACTATTATAGTTTCTTTAATTAAATGGTATTAGAGCTACATTTTTGATAACACTGAAATTTCATTGTCGGTGTAATATTCGGGTCACGAAATTCTTTGCTAGCCCAACTTGAGTCAGACGACTTCTGTCAAGATGGATTGCCGAACGGGTCTGCGACCCCAAATGTTAAAGAACAACAATATTTGTTTAAATTCTAAGGCAGGCAGTTACTGGTGCAGGAGGGGTAGTTCCTTCCTACAGTACAGAATATGGACCAATACAGCCTTGGTGATACGGTGTGAACGAAAACAGCGAATGCTCACAACTTAAGATAATAATTTATAGTGTGAACAGTTCACGTAGCTTATTGCAAGTCATCAAAGTTTAATTGAGTCAGCCATTTAACTAAACTATATCAGTAACTTCATGGAATAATAGGCACCTCTCAAGTCATACCTATTGTGACCCAGTTAATCATCCAGTCGCAACAGTACTATAGGCATGACATCGTAAAGTCAAAATTTGGTCTAAAAGTTAAACTGTAGCATTTCTTTGTTGAACTCACAATAGATGGAGCCAGTTTATCAGGTTTGCCTAATTCCATTAATTAGTTTTCAATAACAGGCTCAACACAATACATTTAGAAACAGCTCGTAGTTCTTTCAAATGCCACGTAATGTGTTATTACAGTTAAATGGCCATTCATTTTAATCTGCCAAACACGATCGTGACAGTCATTTTATTTCTTAGGTAGCATATGTGACTGTCATTCTTCCACTGCTCGTTTGGATTGTGCTGTTAATTCGAGCTGTGACATTACCAGGGGCTACTCAGTCACTACAATACCACTTTGGAACTTCCTCTCTAAAGTACGAATACACCACAACTGCTAAAGCGGTAAAAATTTAAGACTTTTAAGAATTTAAAACTTTAAAAATTTAAGACTCAAATATATTAGACTTAGTTACATTAATAACTAGGTGACCTACGTAACTGCATTGTTTACTTAAATCGTACGTTATTTATTTTACTAGGTTCCAGAAAAGAACACCAATCTATAGACAATAAAATAACTGCATACAAGTTTTATTTACTTCTAGATTTAAAGGCAAGTAACAATAAAAAAATGCACCATGTTTCCACTCTCTCATCACCTGCAGATCGAATCTGCATACATTAATTGTGCAGGGCGGATGCTTGGGGGAAATAGGTTATTGCAGAACATCACTGTTTGTTAAACCAGACCAGTCATATCAAGGAAAAATTAGATAGTCAGAAAATTATGCAATGTCAGAGCAAACACAGTAAAAATTGTAATTGTGTCTGCAAGTACTATGCTAATCATAACTAATTAATAAGGTGGTTGAAATAAATTGCTGGCTCATTCACCTCTTTACTGAAGCCTTTAGTGTCCTACGTGGGTTACCTATGGAGGCAATGATTATGACAGAGACCTAGTGGAACAGCACAGAAGTGCTAAAAGGCCTGAATTAATTATCAGTTTATGATTGACTGTGTTGAGTTCAGTTCTTCACATGGGTCAGAAAAAGTACTGACAGTTACATATGTTTGCTTCCAGTCTTACTTTGAAATCCACGATTCCACTTGCTCTTACACCAGGGCTTCAACCCTGGTTGACAAATCTCGTGCTCCTAATGTTGTCATGCAAGTCTCATACACCAAGTCACCATTGCACTATGGAGGAAGTAATTAGGACCCACAGTTATAGTATCGCTTCTCTTCAAACAGCAGTTTTCTGTACCAAAAACCATTTTAAAATGCAATTGAGGCACACTGTACATTCCCTTGCCTCACTGTAATTAGCTTGCTGTGAAGAGCTCCCATTTGCCATAAACTCACTCTAAATGTTAGTTAGATATTTGTTAGGTATTAAATGGCCTGACAATATCCAATTATGATCCGTATGATGTGGTCAAGAAGAATCCTCGGAGTAAAGAAATACAAGTAAGAAGATATTGGATTGGGCATGCACTAGGATTACCTCAAGAGTCTCCTCTTCCTATAGCATGACGTAAAACTCTTGAAATGACAAAAAAGCCGAGAGGGTCACCTACTGATGTATACAGATATACTGCAAAAAGATTTAGCAAATACAGCTCTAGATTTGAAAAATTATGCATTGTGGCAGCTCCTAGACAATGACTAAATATTTGTGAAGTCGTTCTGTAATTGATTGGAATACGTATATTTATTTATTTATTTGTTACTCACATTTTGTATATAGTAATTTTTAGTATTTCTAGTTTTAGTCATTGTAAATTTTAATTGTATGTTTTTATGGCTGTTTTGCTGAAATATATAGTAACCAATCAATCAGTCAATTAGTTATTACTTGTTTATTTCTTTTTTTATTTATTAATAGCCTGTCAGGGTTATGTAATATATATAATTACTGCTTTGTCTGTGAAAACATTTTAAATTTATAGTGTGTGCAGTCGATTTGCAGTTTTTTGAAAGAACCGTCCATGTATACATTTCATGGGTTTATATTTCCTAGGTTGTCAATGGAGCACTGATGGGAATTTTTGTTGCTTATCCTGGACAGGCTGTTTATTCATCATTGGCAAGTTATAACAGGAAAAACTACAATATATTTCGTGATGTCATTATCATCATCATATACATCATGATCACTAGCATGCTTGGTGTAATTACTACGATTGCTTTTGCTGGCTATGGAACAAACTACAATAATGCACATCTCACAAGCTACAAATACATGGAGTTCTTTTATGGTAAATGTTGTCGTTTTGAAAACTAAAGAGCATAGAATACACATGTAGCATAAGACACCTGGTATTATGTTGCATCAATATCCAGGATTAACATTCTTTGCAATTTAAGTCTAAATTCTTTGTTAGATCCCATGAAGAGGAATTCGGTGTACATGTCAGAGATTTTGACGATGCTTCCAATCAGAAAACTTTGGGCAATTCTTTACTATGGACTTCAAATTTTCATGTGTGTTGGGTATATTTCAGTGAAGCTAGAGGCTCTTCGGACTGCCATAGTTGACATTTTGCCTTGTCAGGTAAGCTTTCTTAGTTCTTTAGGAAGACACTTTCAGATTACAATGCAATGCATTTAAAATTATAGCTGCCACCATTACATTACGTCAAGTCTTTGCTGCTATCATCGTTGCTGCTAAAGAACCGTCATCATTGGAGTCTTCATAACATTTTTTGCTACTAATAATGTGAATCAACTTCAGTAGCCAATAGCTTGTAGCTAGTAGACACAACGTAAAGATTTCCTATTTGAAGCACAAATTGAATATAAAATTAGAAAATAAGGGTCAATTATCATAAAATTCAAAAACATGTATCATCTAAGATTTGTACATATAATAGTCACATATAATAGGAGTTTCCATTCTTATTTAACTCATGTAATGTCTTGCTCATATCATTGTCTTTTGCTACTTAGCGTTTCTCACTTCTTGGTGATACGATCTCTAACTTTTGCTAGGTGAGGATCCATATTATTGAAGAAAATGTGCTTGATATATTGACAATTTCTGTTTTATATTACGTGACGTGTTATGTTATATGTTGCTTGCCTATATTGTATTTGCATAACTTTTGGTCTTTCCTTTACTTTTTCACATTTTTTAAATTAATCTTAAGCTCATATGACTAAACTCTGTATGAATACAGTAATTGTAATTGTCTGGGTAAGTATGTCAAACTTTTGGCTTTTTTCACTATATTAATTATTTTAATTATATTAATATTATTTGTTAACAAAAAAGTTAAACTAAGTAAATGTATTATTTTAGGCATTCAGACGACCCATTATTGGCTCATTGTTAGTTCTGCCAATGATAGCAATATTTTGGGTTATTGGTCTCATCTATGCATCCCCTGTAAGTATCTTAATTTTAAAAATAAAATTATTTAAGTACAAAATAGAAAAGTGGTTTATATGTACTTAATTTGTTATTCTTATAAATGAAAGCTTCTTCACACATTAAAAGTTGGGATATTTAGTAGCTAGACATTAAAAGGCAGTAAAATTAAAGTGTTTCAGCAAGCTAATAATTTGTTTTTAAAAATCTCTGATTTTAACACATATGGAAATGTGACAAATCAGCAATGTCAGCATTTATCAATTAGCTACACTTAGACATATACGATTTATTTTAGCGTAATTATATATTATTGATAACAAGAGTTCATAATATTCGCTTCTTTTTCTTTAAACGCTTCCTATGCACAATACAAAACACCTCGAAACACATAATACAGAAGATCAGAAAACATATAAGATTAAAAACTACAATATATAAAATACAGATAAAGAAATTTTTGCAATTTTCCTGTAGATTTTTAGTGAGAATTTGAGACTCAATTCACATTTAAGTTTTGAAATGATGGAACTGGGCTGTGGAATTCCATGGAACTATGGGCAATTTTCAGAATATTGTGCAAATTCAGATGAAAATTAATGATAAGAATAGGATGATTTTATTTTGATTATTTTTTGTCAAGTAGTTAATGTAGTTTTAGAGACACAAATTATTTTGCCTCTTTTGAGATCGATAATCATTCAAAGAAGACCGTTTCTAGTTTCAGTCAAGTCAAGTGTTCAACTTGTGTGCACTAATGGTGAAACTGCAATTCTAGGAACTCTGTACTTTTAGGAGCACTTCTGCTTTTGGGAGCACTAGTTGGGAGCAACTATCGGTCCTTATATGATAGACAATGTAGTGGTCACTGCTCCCATATGTCAGGGTTGCTTCTTTCATATTGTAGTGGAGAGTCTTTACACATCATATCGTTCTTTATGTTCCCAAAATCTGTTGCTTCTCTGAGCCCACGAATATATTATTCTACAATCTCTTGCTTCCAGATTAGTTGTTCCAAAATGTATTATTTCTAAACTTCATCCTTTTCTATTATTGTTCAAGTTGCTATTCCTGAACGTATTATATTATTCCCAGATATTTATGTTCCAGAACCTATTCCCCATCATAGTACTTTTGCATCTATTTCCAGATCTATAATTACCAAGCTTATTGTCCTGTAATGCCTAATTCCATAATGGGAAGGCTCTAAGTCTGTCATCTAACCTCAAATTATTACTACTAAAACAATGATGCCAAAAGTCACCTTGTGCCTGTATTTAGCTTATTGTGAGTGTTCATTTTAGTTATAGTAGTTGAATACAAGACACATGCAGATATGTCATGCAGCAACATTGTGCAACCTTTTCATGCAGCCTTATCTAGACACAGGCCACTTATTGAATATGTGAATGCTATAATATTTAATCAAATTTGTCTTGACGACTGCTCATGGGATTTTGTGTTACTGACTGTATTACCATTACTAATTATAAATACATTGCATAGCTGGATCTTTATCGCACTAAGATTCGATACTGTTAATTTTAGTTAATTGTTAATAATTGTTAACTGTTGGTGTACCTGCATTAGGAGTTGTCTATACGTTGTAGTTGATGTTTATATTATTTCCAGTTGAAATTGTTACTCAACTTTCATACAGTATATTAACCCTTTTTTACAGTTGTCATCAAGATTTTTTAACCGTCTCTGGGATTCCATATTCTTCTATCCACTGTTACTGGCACTTGAATGTGTGGCATTTGCACTTGTTTATAGTAAGTGTACTACTGTATTAAAAGTGTATCTTAAGTGGGAGTGGAATCTCCTATCTTTTGCTTCTTTCCAGCATACTGTGAAAGTAGTAAGTAATTATGTGACTAAAAAGTTTCATTTTTTGCAGACTATGCTACTGCACCGCGGCGAAAAATCCACCGCAACTTATCCAGTATGTTTGGAAGAATACTTGATCGTGCATTAGTTCTGGACTTACTACTAGGTTTAGTAATTCCAGTTTTGTTAGTGGTGAGTTCTGTGGTGTTAGATTTATTCTCTCCATGAAACTGACATGGTACCCTGGGCCACTGGCCATAGCCTCAAAGTGGCATCAAGTTTCGGTAAGACAAGGGAAATTTCTCTAATGTATTTTAATTTTCGGTAAGACAAGGGAAATTTCTCTAATATATTTTAATTTTCGGTAAGACAAGGGAAATTTCTCTAATGTATTTTAATTGAAAGTATAGAAAATTAGAAGCTGGTAATTACTGCAGATCAATTATCTGGGTTTCCATGTTTTTTTGCCACTTTGCAAACTAAGATTTAGCTTTCTATAGAGGGCTTGCTTAATGGAAATGGTTGTTGGGTGTGAGGCGATAGTATATAGGTAAGACACTGAACCAAGATGTCCTCCTCCTGCAGAGAGAGAAAACCCAGGGCATTCTGATAGATAAAATGTCATGAAGCAGGTATCTTGAGGTCCATTTAAAAGCTAATCAAATTAACACTTAACCCTTTCATTGCCATTCCTCTTGGCTATTGGCAGTTTGATGTCAAAGACATAAATATAGAATCCAGTCATAATCATCATTCATCATCATAATCATCATCATCATCATCATCGTCGTTGTCATTATCATTATCATCATCATCACTGTCATCATCATCATCATCGTCATCATCACCACCATCATCATCATCATCATTGTCATTTCCATATCATCATCAGCACCATGTTTCATCATGTGGAAAAATGTCTTTTGACCTCTTTTATCAGAATAAGTTATAAAACATGAGTTTAATATAATTATTAGCCTTATTTTCTATCCACAATAATTGACATTTAATATACGCTAATATGCTTGTAGATCATGATGTGTAATTGTACTAAATACTGTAAAACAATTTCTATACTCTTAAGTGACATATACCTAGCATCTGAAATGCATATGCATTATAAAAATCAGTAGGCAATAGCTGCAGAAAAAAATAATGCATAAAGCAGGTCTGATAAACAGTTACATTAAAAACAATATAAACCAATTTTATCTATTCCGCATCCACATAACGCATTCTGGATGCTACATAAACACCACTTTATGGAACATTTTAACGTAACCAGTATTTGTGTTGAAGTGCCATCTATTTGTTATGGGCTACCTCAAAAACAAGCGAGAAAGTAACATCGTTTGTAAAGGATTCGCAGTCATAATATCTTCACAATCTTTATGATTCACCACCTAAATCTCAATATCTTTTTTGATGTGGCCACTGCTTTTCATAGCAATTTGTGCTTACAGACTACTTCGTGTGGCATTTTGTCAAAAGATTTGCTCCACCTTTGTTTCCTAAATAAATGATTATTTTACAGGCAATGCAAATAGTATTTTGGATACGCAGATTTCCAGCTGATCAGAGTTTACGTTATTTTCCTGTTAGAATAGTTGGTGTGATAATAATTCGAGGTTCGGTTGTGCTGGCTGTTGCCATATGGACCATTGTGTGGATTGTTCTTGCTGCTGTAAGGAAGAAAGTGAGTAGATCTATATGACTCTGTATTACACCATTATAATGATAAAGTTTATGGCGATGATGATAGATGATTATGATGATGATGATGATGACAACGACAATGATGACGACGATGATGGTGATGATGAAGACATTGATGACAACAATTGTGATGATGAGGATGATAATTGTGTTGATAGTGTTGATATGATCATGATGATATAATGATGACAGCAATGACAACAATGTCAGTGACAACAAAAAAACAATACCAGCAGCAATAGTGATAATCACAAGAAATCTGACACACCATTATAATTATTATTGTTACTGCAAAAAATAGAATGAAATACTAATAATACCATGATGTTTTGAGATTTTTGTTTTAAATACTTGTATATTGCATGTAATTTTTATTTTTAAAACATATAATCTCACAATATTTATTGTATTTTGACATTTTTTCAGAATGTCATTGCTCCAACAGAAACCTGGCCAAAAGACAGCATAACAAATGAGCCAACGGAAATGACAAATTTGTAATTCGGCGGCTTGGTCAGTTGAACGTGTCAAGTTATTTAAAAGCTGGCACTGATTAAACATGTCCAAAATTAAAAAATGCGAAATGACTGTAATTGAATTAAATCTTGCTATAGTGTTTGATTTCGTACAAATCTCTGTTATTTTAAATTAAACCCCATTGCTGATGAAACTTATTCTGTTGAAATAAATTATAATAAGCATATACCTTTTTCGAACTAAATTCGATCGTCTTTGATTAAATTCAACAATCCTATCTTGAGTAAAACATGCAAAGCGTGCAAACTGAGTAAAGCATGATTTATAAATTATTGTGACTTGTGTATGTCACTTTGTTTTTTGTATAACAGTGTATAATTTCGTTGGTATAATTTATTAATGTAACAGTAATTATTTTCACATTTTCATGGATATCAGAGTTTTTTATTAAGTAACTTCTTTTATCATAGTTCTTAATCATCTACTTGGTATCTTTTCAGTGCTTCTCATCTTTGTTCAAATACAACCAAACTAAGAAGTAACCAAAGTTTTTTTATTTAATCAACTAAATGTATAAATGTAAACTTATAATTTTCCAACATTATTTATTTTTAGTTGCATAATACTTTTTTATAAATTTTATAATTTTACTAACTAACGCACATAAAAAACTAACGATGTATATATAAACTCTTAACTGTAGAAAATTTCGAATAATTTTATATGCATTTGTGTCCTTGGGACGTTTTTTAAATTTTATTTTAATGATTTTCAGGTAGTAAATAAATGCTCAAAACATTATTGCAATATTATAAGTATTATAGTATGAATTAAGCACTATCTATGCAGTAAAAGCTGCTACATTTTGTGTGAAATTTGCATTTATTTTTGTATTAAAATCCTTATTCGTTTGCAATGTATTATGATAAGGATGTAGGGTAATAGTAATAATAATAACAATTGCAAAAACAGTAACAGTAACTTAATTATTCTTTTCATGTAGATTTTACCTAGTGTTCCAATTGCTACAAATATTTGTGAGTAGAATTTTAATGCAGTTCATTTATTAAAATATAAAAGGGAGTAAAAAATTTTCGGTTGAAAATTTTTTTGTAGCTTTATATATCTGATGAAATTTATTTTTAATACTATTGTCTTTTTACTTTTTTGATTTTACTATTTTAAAAATACTAGAAATACCTTTGCCTATAAGCAGTCATCAACTGTGTTTATTGTTACTCCACCTGTCTCAAAATTTTACAGCTAATCTCATGTCCAATTTTATTACGCAACTAAAATAATAGAAGTTTTCTTGAACTAAACAATTTAAACAATAAAACTTTTCTTGAACAGAAAATTGTTATTTGATTTGCTGTCTTAATTTTTCTCAGTCTTAGCTAAACTCGTGGCTTGCTATCATCTTTTGATAATGATGAACATTATCGTGCGTTTGCTTTTTGTGTGAAATGTAAAAGAGCTGCTAAAACTACAGGTTTACTTATAAGCTTAGCTGAATAATTAACATTCCAATCAACGGGCATACTATTGTAGAATCCCTTGTAACGTAGCAAGTGCGACATAATGTAGAACTTATTTCGAGGTGTTTATTTTTTCAGTTCAGTAAACTTAATGTAGTGTGTTAGACTGTTAGTTTATTTTCCGTTATAAGTATGGAGGCAAAATGATAGTATCTCTAAGTAGTTATGTTAAAGCACATGAAAATACCCTTCACAAATAAAGCTTAAAATATCGTCTTGAAATTTTATATCACTTAGTTGCTGTCGTTTTGGCTGCTTGCGTCATACAGTGCTTACTTTAGCAGTCACGCTGTATAAAACTTGTAAATTTAAACTCCGCGATGACCTTCTGGCGCAGCCATTTTAGCAGCAGCCATGTAACAACTGTAATTTGCCACAAGCTTACATATAGGACAAGATTAAGGTGTGTTGATGCCCTAAGCGCGATTAGCACCTAGTGCCCCAGCTCTCTCCTTTGCTCTGCCTGACCGCGTGCACGTTTCAAAGCATATAAGTTATGTTATAAAAATTATGTGACATTACATATAAAATAAAATCTATCGCTTTATATAAGATTTATGCCACTTAAATTTATTATTGACTTCAACATGAAATTTTAATTAAATGAATCAGCTATAAACAAACATAATTCCTGTTAACAGCAAAAAACTGTCATTCTCCTGTAGCCCCTACATCACATTTTGAACTGTGTAAGACTTTCGTGATCTTTAACATGCTTTAGTTAAATTTTATCTGTTTTCAATTTATTATTTTTCGCCAGCTTGGTGTTTCCTGAACGTTGGTGTTGTAAGTACGTGCTTAGTGTGCTTAAGCGTTAATCCGGCCCGGCTGATACAACAATGCGTAAGGTTTGAAAAAATAATCAGAGCATTCGTAGCGCACACTTCACTAACTAAGCAAAAGTTTAATTACTTTACATTGTCAAAAGGATTAAAAATGCGTTTTTTTGTTGAACACTGGAACACCAGCGATGCAGTGCTGTTTTGCAGATGGCACCAATATTTTAAATTGTTAAGAATTGTTATTTTGGTAGCAAAACAACTGTTTAGCAATCATTAAGTATATAATTACACACACACACACACACACACACACACACACACACACATATAGTAGATTATATTAGATTTATTCAATCCAAATATACAATTGTACATATACAATAAAATCTTACAACTTTTAGATAAGCTAATGTTTTAGGATGGGAGAAAGCCACGAATGCACTTACGGTGGCCCACATTAATTAGTTATTTCTATTAAATTTACAAAAAGGATTAAAATCAAACATAAGCAGTTTAAATGAAAAAGAACATAAGTTGTTAGCATTAACAATCTCCGACGGTAAACTGTTCCACATATCGATCACCGTATTTGCAAAAGAGTACTTCAAAATATCAATAAGACAATAATTTTTGTACAACTTGTAACTATGGCCCCTTAATCCGAGATTAGGTGCGTAGGTAAAAAAATCGTTAAAACTTAGATCTATAAGTGCATTCTAACAATTGAGTACTATATACATATATAGTATATAGTTAATGGTAAACGATATACTCACTACAGTTAAAAAATAGAAAGTAACAGGTGGTTTATCTTCTTGCACACGTGTAAACATCGGTTCTTGTTAATTTTTACTATAACAAAAAACACGTGCATGGCTAATATAAGACCAAAACATTTGAGCACATTGTGTATATCAAAGAATGCCAACTGCCGACCTGCCATCTGCATGCAACGTCTGGTAGTACGTGTAACTAGGTGTTGACTTGGTGACCATCTGGTCCTTTGTCATCCCGCTCTTCTGGCACATTGGAATTTATGTAAGTAGAATAAACCTAAAAATGGCACAGTGTTAAATGGTACAGGAAAAATGGCACAGAAAAATGGCATAAATGAAAAAGTAGGCAAAATAGCACGGGTAAAAATGTCACAAGAAAAATAGTACACTTAGTAATATGTGTGTTTAGTGTTAGGGTTACTGTGACTGGATAATTATTTTAGCTATTTTTACCTCTGCCAAGGAAGTGCTTCAGCATAGTTTGGCGTTTGTTTGTTTGGTTGTTTTTTGTCTGTTATGGCAGTAAGTCTATTATGCAAAAACTATCAACAGATTTCTAAGAAATTTTGTGAAAGGCGGGCTTAAGGGGTGCCAAAGTGGGAATATTTTCGCCAGTTCATTTTTCACAAATCTTGACCGAAAACTACGTACAAAAACATTCGTAAAGTACTTCATGAAGGTCTCACAGGAAGTGTTATGTACTTCTTTTTTGTTATCTCCACCTAACTTTTGATTGTAATCAATGTGTATAGCCTGCTAAGGTGACTTGGCAGGCATATATTTATCAGTGTATTATAATCTCCAAAATCAATAGTTAAAAAGGTAGATAAACACTATGTGAAACATTCGTGCATTATTGATTATAAATCTATTTAATGAACAAACACGTGTTATTTCATGTGCCATTTTACCGTGCCATTTTTACCTGTGCCATTTTTTTCCTGTGCCATTTTTCCTGTGACATTTTTACCATGCAATTTTTCTTGTGCCATTTTTACCGTGTCATTTTTTCCTGTGCCATTTTACTGTGCCATCTTTTTCTGTGCCATTCTTTTATGTGCTATTTTACCTACTTTTCCATTTGTACCATTTTTACCTGTACATTCGTATTAGGTAATTAACTGTAGTGGTAAGAGCTAGACCATCAACAGACGAAGTAATAATAAAATATTATAAAATAATTGGCATTAATAAATGAACAGCTAATGAAGATGTGCATTACT
This sequence comes from Tubiluchus corallicola, assembly GCA_030141605.1. Taxonomy (NCBI): domain Eukaryota; kingdom Metazoa; phylum Priapulida; class Priapulimorpha; order Priapulimorphida; family Tubiluchidae; genus Tubiluchus; species Tubiluchus corallicola. Next base: position 386,231 of record JAQGDQ010000135.1, on the reverse strand, counting down.
TAAAGTTTATAAGATGTACAATGTTTAAAGCTTAGAAGACGTGAATTGTTTAAAGTTTAGAAGATGTGCATTGTTTAAAGATTACAAGATGTGCATTGTTTAAAGTTTAGAATATGTTAATTGCTTAAAGTTTACAAGATGTGCATTGTTTAAAGTTTAGGAAGATGTGCATTGTTTAAAATTTATAAGATGTGGATTGCTTAAAGTCTGCAAGATGTGAATTTTTTAAAGTTTAGAAGATGTGCATTGTTTAACGTTTAGAGTTTACTCTACTTCAGAGGCAGAGAAAATATCAACGGTTGGTTGACAGTAAGCTGAAAATGATGCTGGCTGAGAGCACAACTAAACAGAAGATTGACTCAATCTGTGATTGACACACCAGAAAACCAGAAATAAGATGGAAATTTTATTACAACAAATTATATGTCGGAGAAGCATAAAAAGTATGTCGATAATAAGAATACTCTAAGTTTACACAACGTGGCATCAGCACTATCGTACTCGAATTTCATACAACGTACCTCGAGACGAGACTAATGTAAGTAAGTGCTTCCAAGTCAACAGGGTGGCAAAAAATTCTTTCAATGAACGCTGTAAACAATTCATTTCAACTGATCTTATATTAACAGGCAAACAAACAAAAACTTGGCTAATCGCTTTGTCTATACGAGTTAAAATCTGCAAGACCCTACCTTCAAAAGTATTTATACATTTACAATCGTAAGTTACTTTTCTTGTAGTTGCTTTTGAAAAGGACTAGTTGCACCCTTTTATGTTGTTGTTGTTGTTGTTATTGTTGTTGTTGTTGTTGTTGTTGTTGTTGTTGTTGTTGTTGTTGTTGTTGTTGTTGCTGCTGCTGCTGCTGCTGTTGCTGCTGTTGTTGTTGTTGTTGTTGTTGTTGTGTTATTATTATTATGATCAGCATCATCATCATTATCACGGTAGCGTGCAAAAGTGTGACATGTTTGTTAAACTTCAAACAGTTTTAGTATAGAACATTTTTCTCTGCCAATTTTTTCCGTCAATTTGCGATAATACGTGGAAGATGTAGCAGATACAAAAAGATTCCCACTGTTGTAACTTGTGCAAGGCATACTTACAAGCCACTGGCATAACAGTGTCTAGTTTTTTGCTGGATTACTGCTGTGTTTACACACATATATGGGCATTTGATGATGACATTAATAACTGATGAATCTACTGATGTGTCTGTCTTTGATCAAATAAACCCAAAATAAACAATTTTTTAAACCAATGTTACGAAAAGGAATTTGTAGTCCTAAAATGCTCGCAGATACCGAAATTTCGCACTGTGCATACAATCAGACTGTGCAATCTAGTGGTAACCCTGCCGCTTTCCGTCTGGCAGGTCGTGAGTTCGAGAGTGCGGCCCGGTAATGCCAAAGATTTACAAATGATATCGCCTACTGTTGCTTGCTTGGCTTAATAAGATTTTCTGTTGTGAAATTTAGATTTGTTATTATATTACAGAGCTTATGTTACTTGTTTGTGTAGAAGCCGGCTTCAGAAAATTTAACAACTTTGCTGCTTTGTCCCAGAATTTATCTGGTTACAATGCAAAAAATTCTTAGTGAAAATCGAAGGACTAATAATGTACCTAGCCGAAATGTATCCGAGAGCTCCACAGAATTTTCGGAATAAAATTCAAATTCCTTAAGTGGTTTGATTTCACATTAAGTTAACAATCAACCCACATACAATAATAAACAAAACTGTACGTGTTTAGTAAGCACGTATGTTGTTATTACAATGATTTCATAAATATTATGTAGTTTTTATAGATTTATCGCAAAAAATATCATTCTTGATTTTGGGCAATATCATGCAATCAGTTCGAACTGTGGGAATAGCGCGTTATGTAACTATTTACATGTGCAGTGATGCCTGTTAGGTCTGAAGACCTTGGAGTCAACAGGAAATAAAAGGAGACTATATAATATCAACGACGTTTTCTGGGCCCTCTTCTTTTTGATCATTTGTTGTTATTTCACCTTGCAGAAAATACGTCTGTTGCAATCCTTTGCCCTAAATGAAAAAATACACCGTTTTTATGCACTCATTACTATAAAACTATAATGGGTGCTAGGATAAGAATATTAGTTGACCTTTATGTACAGTAGTTCTTATCCCAGTGATATCTAAGCACAGCCTATGGAAAAATATTAGAAATAAACGTCTTTGTAAAAAAACTGAAAAGACAGATAAGGTGAGACGCGGACGAGAATCTGAGAGAAAGAGGAAGAAGTTTATGTAGGCCCTACTCACTGTAATGAGCACCAATGAGAGCAAAACTCTTTCTTTATTATAACTATATCGCTTTGTACTGCTCTTTCTTCGCATGTTCTTATGGCCCCTCTTTAGCTTTCTTGAATACCTCTCTAAAAATTGTCATTTTAATAATCATCTCAAAATTCTCCACTACTGCAGAGGATGCTCTCTGTAGTGGTCCCCTGATGTCCTATGCACATGCAATTTGTAAATATTTATTTTACATTAGTCATTAACAATTTATATGGTTTATCTGTATGGTTGATTTGAAACTCTCATCCAAGTGTCCTTTTCAGCTCCTTGGTCGTAATGTTAGATGAACTAACCTGTCGTAACCTAACCAATAGCATTGAACACTTTTGTTGAACTAACCTGTCGTAAAGTTGGTGTGATTGCGATTTTGTGCCTTGTTAGTGCTGGTTGCTCCATTTCTACTATTTATACTATTTATTTGTGCATTATTACTTTGTTAAAAGTGCAACTAAAATTCATTCATTCATTTATCCATTTATTATGACTAATGTGACTTCATACATATAGTAATAGTTACAACAATGATATCGGAACACGTATATTGAGTATGGTAGCTGTTGAATTCAATCTTTGAACAGGTATATGAGAAGAACAACTTCGACTCGAACCATTGGTCGAGGAACTCGCTGAATTAAAATCCTGGATTAGAAGTGATATCAACACCACCATCTTGAAGACGCGAAAACAACTCAAAATAAAAAATCCGAGTCAGATGTAAAATTCACTCTAGTATATTTGCGTGAAGTTTCATGACGATCAGATGCAAATTCACAGAGCTTTAGGCTTTTTTCGAAAAGGTCATCTGCCAACAACAAAAACAAGAACAACAAGAGCCAGAACAACATCTAGATGAGAGGCGATTTGAGTCGAATCTCTCAACCAACTAGAGAAAAAGAGAGCGAGAGTCAGCCGGATGAGAAAGGAAAAGAGAGAGTGACAGAGAGAAATAGAAAAAAGACAAAGACTAAGAAAGAAGCACGGAGGAGAAGTCAAAAACATAAATAACACTGTAAGGCTTGCAGCAGGAAAACATGGTACACCTATACAAAGTTAATAAAGTTCTACAAAAAGTTCAATGCTAACCTTCACTTCGACATCGCCTCGCAGTTCTAGAATAAAATTTCCCAGGGTTCTCAAAAGTCTCGCACTTTCGCATGTCAGATGGATATGTGAAGCTGTAAGAATGAAATAAGTAGGTATTAATTATAATAGGCCAACAAGATTAATTATTATTATTATTATTATTATTATTATTATTATTATTATTATTATTATTATTATTATTATTATTATTATTATTATTATTATTATTATTATTATTATTATTATTATTATTACTATTATTATTATTATTAATTGAGTGATTTTTTGATAAAGCAACCGCTGGCTTTTTAACCGACGCTTTGTATGTCTAAATTCTGTAATTTTGGTAACTCTTTTAATAGTGCATGGCACTGTAGTATTTCTTAGTTTCTAGTGTAAATTTTAACTTTTGCATAGAATTTTTTAGGAGCTGGACTAAATAATATAAATAATATTAGCTAACTAGCTAATTAATATGTCTGTTGTAACAGAACAATAACAGGTAAGTGTACTATTTACTTTATTTATTCTTCCAAATCACGAAAAACATATACAGACGCCAGTGGTCTTTCACCCGATGCTCCCCAGTGGAATTTTCAAGAAAAAATTAATTTTTAATCTGTGTTTGAAGAAGTTTAAAGTTTATTTCTTCGTGAGAATTCTACTGAGGAGCATGAGCCGAAAAATCGACGTTTATTTGTTTGTGATATGAAAGAGTAAATAAAGAAAATAATATAGGTAAGCTTTCAAGCGATTAATAGGGTGCATCTTGCACTCTGACAGAGGTCACAGATTAACATTTTGACACTTATACGATAAGCAGGGCGGATGATCCCATATGCTAGTCTGCAGCCTAGAGCCCTCAAGCTTTGATAAAATTTGATAAAAAATCTTTTCACTACGGTTGCGTTAACACATGAGCTAATTTTTTGCAGTAAAATAGCAAAATAGTGGATTTCTTAAAGAATGTTTTTATTGACACATGAAAGTTAGCTAGTCTAATTTATTTAAAGAATTTGCAATAAATTTACTTCAAGTTGTGTAGATGTCGGTAAAATATATCACAAGTAAAAAATATTTAAGAAGGGTGGGCGAGTTAAAGAGTCGTTCCGCCTAGGGTTTCCGAAAGGTCATAATCCGGCCCTGACGATATGTAACAATTGCCAAGTTAGTCTAAAATAAAAACTAGAGAAAATGGTAATTTTTTACGTTTTTTGTTTTTCCCAGAAACATCGATTATTAATTGTAGATCAAGTTTCTTGTCCACAGATAAACTTTAGAATAAATTCCCGAAATTACATTTGGGCCCTGCTGTACGTTTTGTGATGTCTTTGGGAAACGGCATATAGACAATTTCAAGTTTGAATCAAATTTTTCTAGCGGATAAATCAGCTATAAAATCGCGTGTAAAAAATTGTTGGCATCTCTTCATATCATAACAACGTGACAACCTTTAGCCAGATATTAATTATCAACCAACGTATGACTATACCTGAACTAAGTGGCTCTTTTTGAAGAGAAGAAAACCGTTTAGAAAAGCTTTTAACCTGATGTAGAGTTACTATACTTCGGACTAAAATGACTGTTTTTGAAACAGAAGAAAGCCGCTTGAAAAAGCTTTTAACTTTATGAAGAGTTATTGTAGAGCAGAGTTAAATTCCAAAGTTCGTGGTTGAACTCGTGCACACATAGCTATGAGCACATGAATGAAAAAAAATAAAGCTATAGAGTTTAATACTATAGGTACGCATGAGAGTGCATAAAATTTTATCAAGTTGACTTTGAACGAAAACAACAAACAAGCAAACAAATGCAAAACATTTTTTTTGAAGGGCTTCCCAAAACGTCCCCTTATCGAAAGCCACTAAACAACCTACTAACCCAACAATCGACCAAAGAATCTTCTAGTCAGTTGCCAGGTAACTAACCAATCAAGCCACTAACAAGCCCACATTCAGTAAAAACAGAAATTAGACAAACAATTAAATAAGAAACCAACAAACAGAGAGAATCACGAATAAACAAACAAATAAACAAAACAAAACAAGCTAACAAGTATAAACCAGACAAAAACAAGGATAAATAACATACGCAGTCCTGTAGACTCCATTCTTGAGGCAGTATTAACCGTATCTCCAAATAAACAATACCTCGGCATCTTCAACCCGACCACTCCAGCAACACAGGGTCCTGAAATTTTAAATGCGGTAGTTTATAAATCCCTGTTAGCTCACACATGAAGTTACTAAAAATAAAAAGGCAAATATTAAAACAGACTGGTTTACTGAGGTCCCTGCTAACTTTGACTAAATGGCATCAATTGGTACCAAGAGGACACTTCTATTATCAAGATTTTGTAATACCAGAGAACTAGGGCACGAACGTCACAGGGCTCACGCCTAGGTAAAACGTTTACGTGACCCAAGAATGCCGTGTCAAAGCCGGCGGTCTTCATTTTTATAATGCTCCTGTGATTTTTGAGCTAGAGCCACAATTTTCGGTATGTGAATAGGCGGGGTGTAATCGCTGTGGAAGGTTGAACATGGGCCATACGCGTGCGGGAAAATTACTCACTAGCGAACAAAAACCGAAATTTTGGAGTAGGAGACAGAACTTTACCGAAATGCCTTTCGTATCAAGCGCCAGTAGGATGTGGCAAACCAAACGAAAGGTCTCGATGAGGCAAATGGAATGGTACAGGTTACATGGAGATTAGTTGATCTCTGACACCATCGGAGGCAAAATAGGGGTCGCCGGGGCAAATACTTTTGGTGCCAAGCTACACTAGTTTGTAGTACATCAAATGAAAGGTTATGACGAGACGAGATCAATTGAATGATATAGGTTGACAGGAGATTGGTGAACCTTTGACTCAGGGGTCACTGGTCGAAATGTTACAAGTGTCAATCCTAGGTATCCAAGCACTGCGAGTTTAACAAAATCAAGGTTATCACGTCCAAACAGAAAGCTGATGTCATTTAAATGTCTATGTGTTGCATGCAAAATTTTCAGTTTCTAGCCATGTCAGAAACATTGCTAACTAGTTATGAGCTTGTACATAATCGTTAAAATTTTATTCATAATTTACATCCATAATTACTGTATTTTTTAACTAAATTTGGCCGATAAAAATGAGAAAAAAGTCAAGAGTGAACAAGCATTTGAACCATGGAAACTTTGGTTTACAGGTCCAACGCAAGGACAACGTAAGGAAATCACCAGATCACACAATTCTTTATGTTTAATTATCTGAAAACTAAATAAATGGTTATCACTTTCACAAATGTTATACTGTTGTTGGTCTCCCCTTCTCAAATGTTGAACATTGAACGTGTAGCTGCACATTTCACATTAAATATATTCAGAATGATCTAAAGTAGAACGCACTTGTTGAATCTACACGTACTTCTTTCTATAATCTGTTAAAGATATACATCTCTCTAGTAAGATCTGTTGTTGAATATGCTGTGCAGGTTTGGGGAACCGTCTTATTCATTAGAATCTATACAAAAACGTGCCTGATGTTAGGGGGGTAGTAGCTATGACGATGTCCTCAAAATTCTGATTATCACGAAGCTATGCGAAAGATGGAAATCTTTGTATCACAATTTTGGCTAAAGTCTACAATAGACTTTACACAAGAAATTAGTTCGTGAAGCGGATTAGGGTTAAGGTGTGGGTTAGGGTTAGGATTATGATGAGTTAGGGTTAGGGTACTGTGTGGGAAACTCCTTCCAAAGTTTTTTGAGCAAAGGCAAAGTGAAAACTATAAATTACATCACTTGCTACCTCCTACGCTATAGAACTCATAGTATAAACGCAACCCTAATATGTTTGAGCTATCTTTTCGTCGAACATCTGGATGTAAAAACAGTTTCGTACCCTAGTCTTCTTATAATCTTTTGTGTTGTGTTTTCATTATGTAAACATTTACACTTTATTATTGAAAAACTAAACTAAGCTAAACAAAACTTGAAAGCAATCTTAATTCAATATCATGCTAAAATAAGTATACGGACTGCACAAACACAAGAAAAAACATAATTATCATGAGAAAAGGTTTCAACTGCAATAGTCCCTTGAATTTTATAAAAGTTATTAGTAAAATTCCATTAACAAAGAAACCATGCAAATACAATTTAAAAACAATTAAGCATTTTCACAGTTTCCCTATGCACACGCGCTGTTGCTGTAGGTTAAATGTTAATACCACAGCAACGCGTTGTTACTAGCATGTGGGTAGAGCAAAGTCGTCTGTCGCATCCGTTCAGTACTTTCAGTTGTTTTACGTGGACTTTACTTAACTATTCATTAATTTGTGCGATGTAGAGTGATTTAGTAGCAGGATTTTACTTGGGAACAAGAAAAATTAACTATTTAAGGTTCTAGCTGTTAGAAAACCGTTAAAACTGTTACTATGACAATAATATGAGCTCCGAATCATTGTCAAGTGCCAGTTTGGTTCACTTAACCTTTGACCTTTTCACGATCATCATCAATTGCTGGAAGTGTGAAAAGGCTTATTAATTGAACTCACTTTACAAGTAACGTTAAATGACTTGCAGAACTTTTCTCCACTTAACAATCAGATTATTAAATCATTTTTAGGTTTCTCAAAGTAGAGTTTTTTACCAGTGTGGAATCCTATGCGCATTTCCAGTTTACGATCAGGCTTATGACGGATTTTGTACGAAGTGACCGTTTCCATCAAAGCTAGGGAAAGACGTGCAATTTCCAAAACGTGTCGGTTGCCATTTGTTTCCGGTAAGCCTGAAACCACCATGTATCCGTCACCAATCGTCTCAACCTTGAAAGATCCGAAATGCTCTAAAGCAGCTTTATAGGTAAATTTTCTAATGAAAGTTAAACAATCAAGAAGACATTTGACTAAAGAAGTTCCACAAACCGAAAAACAGTTTCATGTGCTATATTCATAACGTCAGTTAAATATAGCTCCCGCCTCTTTTAGTGGTGTTCCAAAACACTAAAAATTATTATTTCAATTAGTAAAAAACGAGGATAAGAATTAGTCCTGTGGCCTACATTAGGCTTTGTTACAAATGTACATCAGCTATAGCTTACAACTTACAAACTAGAGAAGTCTAAACTATCGCAACTGTCGTTTAATTACTTCACTGGTACTATTTTTCCTTCTTTAGCCATTACCCAGTTTCTTTATACATAATTATACGTTTTTATTTCCATACCATACAAAATGTTGCAGTAAAATTTAGCACGCCCTAGATAGTGTTACACAAAATGTATTTTAATGTATCTGCGTTTGTTAAAGCTAAGTTAACCCTTACTTTAAAAAATACTTACCTTATAGACATCAAAGTTGTCTATGATTGCATCAAATCGTGTATATAAATCGTTTAACAAATTTACCACCTAAAAAGAATGTTAAAGTTTGCTTGGATAATTAGAGTCAGTTGAAATGTAGCTGAATTATAAAGCTTTCCTTTGAAGAAATGCAAACAATTAACATTTATAGCAGAAATACATCAATATTCACGTGTAGACACGATGTCAACAAACATGAGAATTTCTACATTGTAACAATAGTTACATTTCTATAATATTGTAATGTATGTATAATTATATTTTATGTATGAATAGTTATATTAAGGAAACTTGATCTTAAATACAAAACTATTAACAGCAGCATTTTACTAACTAAATGGATAAGTCTGAGGTTTGTTAAATTTTTGAGCCTAGATTCACAGCAAAGAAAGACAGATAGAAGAAAGAAAAGGAAAAGAAGAGGAAATGAAAGAAAGGGAAGAAAAAGAGAGCACAAAAGACAGAAAGAAGTATGGAAATAAAAAGAAAGAAAAAAGAAAGGAAGAAATGAAGCAAGGAGAAATGAAGAAAAATAGAGTAAAATCCAACAAAAAGAATGTTACAAATGCTTTGTTTTCGAACAGGATAAATTGCAGTACAATCGTTTTCCACCAGAAGTTATCATAAAACAAGCCATTTTCTTTAGAATCATTTTAATTAAAAAACACAGTTGCTGAAGGTAATTATGTAGGTAAGAAAATTAGTCTACCTATTAAACATTATACCTGTAATGGAGAGCTCTCTGCTGATAATTTCGTGAAACCAACTATATCGCTAAAGTATATGGTCACACTCTCGTACGACTCTGGTTCCACATGTTTTCCTGCTTTCAACTGTTCAGCTACTGGCCTGAAAAGAATTTTCTGGATAAGCTGAATAAAATGACTTATGTATACCTTTGCGTTTACTATAACAACATACAACACTGCTGCGTCACCAAAACTAGTTAAACAATTGAAAAGGCATTTAACTATAAATAAAAAGTTCCAAAAAGCAAAGGCAGTTTCGTATGCTGTATTCATAGCTTCAGTTAAATGTAACTCCAGCTCCTAACTCCATGTGGACAAGAACTATCGCCTACATTTGACATTGTTACAAATGTACACCAACTAGCTGACTACTTACAAACTACACAAGCCTAAACTATCGCAATCATCCTTTAATTACTGTACAGGTGCTATTTTTCTTTCTTTAACCAAAACTTTAACTCAAATAAGGTTATTTGAGGATCGGGGTTCAATACCATGTTGATCACCCCCCTCCGCCGAATTCAGAACAGCTCTAACAAAACTTACCTTGGAAGTATCTCGTTTAACAAATTGTCAACTTTTGTTTTTTCTGCTATCAACTGTTGAGATCGCTCTTCGACGATTCCTTCTAGATTGACTGCGTATTGTTCCATCCGGGATAGAAGATTGTCAACCAAATTCATTGATTTGCCGCTGCAAGAAAACCAGTTGTATTAAATCTGGTTTAAAACGACTAAAATTTACCTACCTGTTGTAATGTTGCTGTTATTGCCTATTATTCTATTTGTCCTTCTAGGCCCACGGACATTGCCCTGCTTCTTATCAAGAAACGAAATAGGGATTTCAAACCCAATAGCTTTTTCAATGAAGAAACTACAGCCAACAGACTGAACAGTCTGTCAAAACCACTTTTGAAAAAAGTAGTACTCCGTAAAAAAAAAACAAATGCAAAATTCTCTAGCTTACAAAACTATTAAACTGCATAATCATAATATAATCAAAAGTGAAGTGTAATTATACCATATAATTTTACATTTAAATCGTGTTTTAGCATGTATAATGTGCAGGGTGTCAGTAAAAGACTGCTTCCTATAATTTAAAAAGTATCATAAGTAAATATGAGCGTATTTTTTAATCATCATGGTATTTCTTATTTAATCTGTTTTTTAAATTCTTTCCACTTCATAATCCAAAATTCAAAAATGATGAAATTCTCGACGAAATGGATAACGGCACCATTCCCAGTGAGAAACTAACAGGAATCATACCTTTTTCCATCTGAGCTGCGAATAACAGCAGCATTAAACATCAAAACACGTGTTTACACAAAATTAAATACTCGTTTTCGTTGTTTTGCTAGTCTTTTGTTTATTCCTATTGGTATCTTCTGTATAGGAGCCATTTTCCTGACACCTCTAAAATTCCTTACTGCGAATATTTCTTGACCGTCTTTTGTACATGTTCGAAGCTAGGCCTGTCTGATGGCAGTTCGCTGATGCATTCCGTGTAAATGTTCACTACGTGATCCGGTATGCCGTTCAAATCAAACTTTGGTCTAAATGGAGGATCCTCCTCGTGATAAACGTGTCTCACAATTTCTACATCAAACAACCTGAATTTTATTCAATGAGCGAAAATCACCAATAAACATCCTACTGATAAACTAGACGTTTAGATAAACTAGTAAGAGCTTAGTAAGAGGTGAACTTATTTGAAGCGGTCACTAAACGCTGTGGCGATCAGCTCTCTTTGTAATGGCGTATTCAAATGTACAGACTTCTCTCGCAACTTGTTGCGCAACTTCTCTCTGAGAGAAGTTGCCAAACGGTTCACACGTTGCAACTTTACTCTCAGAGAGAAGTGCGAGAGAAATCTTTACGTCTCGCCATTAGATTCCTGGTGACGGAAATTGCCTAGTCGTCACGGTGTTTGCTTACGGACCAAAATTAAGCAATACCGAGGCTGGCCAGTCAACGGATGGGTGATGGCCGCATCTTCAGTATTTGTTCTGCACAAGTGGTTTCATTTAACACAGCAGTTTACTTCTGCCCATTTACCTCGGTGAGAGACACAGGTACCACATTTCACATTATGTTACAGGTACATATTTGACAACAATCCGCACAAACTAGGTCCGACCAGCTTACATAGCGTCGCATTCAAACAACACAGACCCATTAAAGCTACACACACTATCCACACCACATGCAACTACATCATACCTTGAGTCACCAATTTACTCAAATAAAACTGAAAAATAGCTATTGCTATTGACCACAGTTGTTTAGTGTTCTTAAATGTGCGTCTTTCTAGTGAGACATTTTGATGATTGCTACGCGTTGCATTCCTACTGAATTAGCATTGAAACTATAGATATTTCCCAAACGATCAAAATAATCAAAATAAAAATGGTATTGTTCAGTCAATAATGCAAACTGTGGACGTAATCTCAATTATGGCCAGAATTATTAATACCAGACAACATCATTGTCTCGCGTTCTGACTCATAAGGACATCCTCTGGTTATGATTTCTTGCAGTATTATCCCAAATGCGTAAACGTCTCCTTTCTGAGTGCCTCTTGCCAACTTGTTTGCCTCGCGAAGCAACTCAGGCGCCAAATAAAGTAATTCTGAAAAACAGGAACATAAACAAAATAATTGAAATAATTGTACAGTGCATAAGTAAAATCATAGTGATTAGTGAAGTACAAAAGCCATGTAGAAAATACAAGATCGACGCAAAATGAAATCAAAATAGGAGTCACATGTGAACACTATTGCCGATAAAGAGCTTCAACTGCTCAAGTTATTCACGGAGATAATCGAACATTAAATTAAATTTGTCTTGTCTTGCCTTGCCTTGCCTTGCCTTGCCTTGCCTTGTATTGCCTTTATCTTGTCTTGCCTTACCTTGCTCTGTCTTGCCTTGTCTTTTCTTTGCATTATCTTGTCTGTCTTACCTTGCTTTGCCTTGCATTGCCTTTATCTTGTCTTGCCATGCCTTTCTTTGCCTTGCCTTGCCTTGCCTTGCCTTGCCTTGCCTTGCCTTGCCTTGCCTTGCCTTGCCTTGCCTTGCCTTGCCTTGCCTTGCCTTGCCTTGCCTTGCCTTGCCTTGCCTTGCCTTGCCTTGCCTCGCATTGTCTCGCCTTGCCTTGCCTTGTCTTGTCTTGCCTTGCCTTGCCTTGCCGTACCTTGCCTTGCTTTGCCTCGCATTGTCTTGCCTTGCCTTGTCTTATCTTACATGTACCTAGAATCTGCCTCAAGTCATATGTCAACACCTGGTATGACAATTTTAACTTGTCATTATCCAACCATGTGACTTATATATACATGGGCAAGCAGATTCTTGACCATAGGTGCAGTACTTGCAATTAGAAGTAGTAACGTCACAAATACATAAAATCTAAGCTATTAGTGTCTGTACCGGGCTATGCATGCTTAGCAGACGGCCGTGGTAACCCATTACGTTCAGACTTACTTGCAAATTGAGCAACGTCGTCCATTGGCTTTTCTAAGCTCCAGTCTATATTGCTGCCGACTGGGTCACGGAAGGACTCCAGTCCAAAGCCTGTTATTTTAATGGCGAATCGACTATCGCAGAGACATTTTGAAGAACTCAGTCTACCATGCGAATGGATTTCTGAGTTGTGCAAAAAATTCATGCCCTGTTGGGTGTTAAAGCAAAATAAGAATAGTCACTGTCCTATACAAAAGATTTAAATCTTTAGAATAACAAAAAAATCTAGTAAAATAGCACAATATGAGGCAAAAGGCAACTGAGGCAGGCAGGCCGCTGTGACCAAAAAGATGTTGATATTTAAATGCAACACAGCCGTGCCATACATATATAATTTGAACAATATGTCTCCAAACAAAGTAGAAACCTATTTAAATGAAATTAAAAAACGCAGCGCTTTTCAAACAAAATTATATGTAAAGTCTTCTTCTAGTGAATAACTATGGGATTCTACCGAGAACCCATCAAGTATCCATTTAAGTACATTTTTTTGAAATTGGTATGGCACACGCGACAATTCAAAACACATGCCTTTATGTTTTTTTAATTTTGAAATGCATCTGCAATCCATTTTTCATTCTTGAAATCACTCTGCAGTATTCTGCTCATCTTTGTAACCATCCAATGTAATCAATTCACGAAAACTTAATAGAAAACTTGTTAACGAAAGATTTTACGTTGTTTTACTACTGCAAAACGTGTGCAGGTCATTATGAGAACTATGCTATTCATCCATTATGTTTGCGGTTATGTCGTCATAACTGAGACCAGGTGTTGAAACCACATACAAAATAACTTAGCAATGTTTAAAGAGATCCAAAAATGTAAATTTATTACAGATATGAAGACACAAATACAGCCACAAGCAGTCTTACATTAATAATGTCAACCACAATAGATAACCGGAATTGCCAGTCCAGCTGTAATGATAGATGATCCAGAATATCCTGCAAAAGGAAAACATGGAACTATTATCAGAAAAATGTTACTGAAAGTAAAACATTTGATAAGTGATGGAGCACGGAATCATGAGGGCTTGTTAAAGAAAAAGAATTATTACTGAGTTTGTGCGACGAGGCCTGGATCTCTTTTAATCCTTTTCATGTTTTTATGACTATGTCCCCTATTTAAATTACATACAATCACTTGCAATGCTTGCATGGAATGAGGGAGCATAACGAACCATTGCATGAGAGTATATGTACTGTTTACGTTAAAAAATTAATCCGTGTCAAATAAACCTTCCGTGCGTCTTCCTTGACCAGAGGAGTAACGGAAAGTCCACTACATGTAGTGGTCACGCTGGTTGTGTGACTGTTAATATTGGATACGGATCTAAAAAGTTGAATACAGGTAGAGTATTTCTATTTTCGTAAGGTCACCCCATTCCTCCGTGCACGCCAATGCCTGCTGCTGTCACAGCCATTGCAGTTGTTAAAACAGTATTAGCTGACAAGAAAATAGTTCATAAATAAAGTTAAAAAAATTCATTTTGAAATCTTGTATCACTTTAACGCTGTTTTATTGCATAGAGAGCTTGCGTCAGCTGTAACACTATATAAAACTTATAAATTTAAACTGCAGCAATGACCGTTAAGCCATTTTAATGCAGTCAAATTCTGGTAAATTTGCATAGAGTTTGAAAAAATAATCATTCTTTGGTAGCTAAGCAAAAAAATAAATTGCTTTATATTGTCAATAAGATCAATAATATATTTTTTGGTGAGCCAGTGGTATGCATCGGGATGGCGATACATTTTATCAATTTTCTTCTAAACTCTTTAAATTATTAAGAATTATCTTTTCAAATTACATAAGTCTTTCCAACAGGTAAGTGCAACACTAAGTAATATAGCCTTGTGTGGAAAGTTTTTGGGACATATAAAATTCCGTTTTCTTCCTTTTTAATAAAAAACTAATATAAAATGCTACTGCAAATGCTACTTTATAACAATCACACTCCGCACAAATCAGATTTTCAAGAGTTTAGCCTAATATTTCCTCAAACTAGCAATAATGATCTGATGTAGGAAGGGAACTTGATCGAGTTATACTAGTTTTGAAGCTACAACTCCGCTATAGTGTCATTTTAGCATTAGTAAAAGCAAAAGAAATTTTACCTGCAAACTTCCCTTGGGACAGTATTCGGTTAGGATAGCAACATTTGGTGCATCTATGCAAGCACCAACAAACAGCGCCAGATTGTCATGCTGCATGTCCCGAGCCTAAACAAGAACAGAAGACTGGCATTAGAAATCCTTTTCTCTTGTACAGGGTGTTTCAAAAGAAATAGTGCAGTAGAATAATGCTGGTACGCTGAACTATGAAGACTGATGAGTGGTGTTGTGTATTGATCATAAAAATAAAGAGGTAGTTAATCACAACAATATTTGTTAATTCGGAAAACTGCTCCCTTCATTGGATTACATAAAATTAATCACATCGAATTTCAGAATGTAATTGGTTGCTATTGTAAAGCAAAGGGGTACTTATTACTTGGTTTAAGTTAACTGCAATACAAAGCCGTTTTAAATTAACTCTCAATTTTTAAATTTGAAGTGTTTTAATTGGCCTTGGGAGTATTGGTGAAGCTTGGTCTTTGGAAATTAGGTTTAATACATTCAAAAAATATATTTAATTACTCATCGGACTGTAAAGCGGTAGACTATACTGTTGATTTAAACCGTAATGTAGATTTGGCAAATTTCAGCAAAAAATTTATATAGGTAACAAAATTAGCATAGACGTACATTGTAGGAGACATTTGCAACCAATGCAATACAACTCAGGTAACGACTGTATTTCAGTGCATGTAGGATACAGACAGTTGTCTAGCTGACAGGTAATTAAGCATCTTTTCGGTCTGTCATAGCAACTATTCTTTTATTCCATGTTACTGTGTAATGTAATTTGTTTATTTTGTGTTTGTTGCGTTTAAATTATAAAATGCATAGTGGTATCCTATCCGACGTATCGTGAATACTGATAATATCCTGTTGTGATTAATTACCTCTTTATTGCTTTGACGAGCTATACTGATCAAATCACAAAGAAATGGAGTTCAGTGTCAGGTTATATAGCAAGATTTTGTAAAAAGCAGAACCACTTACTATTCTTATATGCCTGAACACTAAATCGCGTTTCGAGTCTTTGTGATTTCATCAGCATAATTCAGCATAAAATATTATTCCACTGTACTGCTTCTTTTTGAACACCCTGTATAAGTCATACTTTGAATTCGTTATATTACTCCGTAGCCGTTTCTCCATATATACATGCAATATTTTGTCAAAATTCAAAATGATAAATTTTGACAATATTCGTAAAATCTGCCAGTCTAGGTCTGCTTGGTTGGAGGTATGCTGTTTTCACATGCGTGCCTATTTAGTGAAAAAGTTGTACGAATGAGAAAAACTGAAATCGCACGAAGAGAAACAACCTAAAAACACGTGCTATCGTCGTTTTATGAAGCACTACGAAATATTGTTTTTGGGCCTTTAAGTTTCGGAGAACTGCGCCCTATCATGGTCAGAAGAAAATGCGAAACACGAATGACAGAAATTTCACAAGAGTTTACGTTTTTCACCTCATCTCATAGATTAAGTCAGTGGTTCGAATGTCGACACTTGCTAGTTCAATCACCCTAGTTACAGGTTAATCCTGATGACGAAATAAGGCTTTAATGTACTGATGACATGTTTGGTTCACGTTCTAAGATGCGGAAATGCAAAACTGGAAGGTAATAATCAATGTAATCCTTTTATAAATCTTTCAAATAAGTCTTTCCGTTAATTATGAAGAGTTGAACGTTACTTAATGAGTCTAATGAGTCGCATGCGCGATTCGATCGTAATGTCACGAAATGTCACTTCATTGTGCACTTTGCACACAAAAAAATCAAAGTGATGTTTTGTCAAACTTTTGTTGAGAAACCCATGTTAACATGTAAACAATTAACAGACAATAACGCTCTGTTATTAGATATTTTATTGGTATTGATATTCGCACATTATTGATTAAGCGCAACTTGCTTTTGCGGAATTTGGCTAGTAGGTAATGAACGCGCTAATTAACAGCTAGTAATTAACCACAAGTCTAGTTACCGGTGAACTGACTTGGTACAATGACTTCAACAAACTTCAGTCTGGGGTCAATCTGGTTTTCGTAAACAGCACAACAGCGAAACTGTACTAAATGACATAACGATGAGACGACGACGATGATGATGATGATGACGATGATGATAACAAAGTATTACACGCTTACCCAATAATAACCATAATATTAGTGTGCATTTAATGACATTAAAGTTACAAAAATTAGAATTATATCGAAATATTTATGTGAACAAGCTTCAAAGTATGCATAGTACACTTTGGCAACCCAGAGTAATTTTAAGTCTGCGCATACGCACAACGATATTGAATATTTATATTATTAAGTCTTTGTTCTCTATACTAAACAACGCATTCTAGGTCAATTCCTCATAAAACACGCTAAGCGGTCAATGAATATAGTACTGTGATCAAATCAAATCAAATCAAACTTTATTTAAAGTCGGGTTTTACATAAATATAAAAGCACTAGCTCCTAAGAGCTATTAAGCCGACTCATATAACAAAACTAATCTACTGAAATAAAATAGTGCTTAAGTGGTAAAAAAAACTTTACGATTATACATCTAAAATAAAAAGCAGCTTATAGTTTAAAAGTACAATTTAATAAGAAAACATAAAACATCCATTTGTGCGACATGCTGTACCTTTACGTTCGTCGGCTTTCCACAAGTTTATCATCTTTTGAAACATACCATAGTTAGGTGCATTCCGTATATGATTTGGCAATTTTTTCTACAAAACTGCAGCAGAATATCGGAAAGAGTTTAAACCGTATTTTATAGATTAGACCCGTGGTACATTTACAATTTTATCATATCGGAAAGAGTACCCAGACTCTTTGATTGCTATGAGGTCATGTAAGTAGCTAGGACCTTCTTTGTTTAGAATTTTAAAAGTTTCTAAGGATAATGTTCTTATGCATCTTATGCTCAAAGAAGGCATTTTTGATTTGTTTAACAGGGTTTCGTAACTTGAGCCATAATCACTGTACGTAAAACTCAATGCCCTTTCTTGAATTTTTTCGCTACTGCATGACTGCTAAAATGCCAAACAAGTGGACAGTAATTAAAGTTTGATAGTACGAAAGAATGATGTAGTGCAATTCCTCTACTTAAAGTTAGGAATCTCCCATTTCGTTTAAGGACATTTATTTGTTTTGATGCTTTTTTGCAAATATGTGAGATGTGGGTATCGAACTTTAATAGATCATCTATAGTGAGTCCCAAGATTTTTATTTGATTTTCGGACTTGATTTTACTTGTACCAATGTCGAATTATAGTTTTAGTGCTTTTGATTTATTTCCAACCGTTTTATCATTTTGTTATAGTTAGATTCTAACATTCCAACTCCGTTCGTTTAAAACACTTCATCTAAAATACTGGATTAAAGTGAAAAACCAGAAAGTGCAAAGTGACTGGTTTTAGTTGTTATAAGATATATATTACATTACTACATATGTTTAATTTAGCGAAGCAATGATTTTCAAAAAAAATATCGTGAAAATCGGGAAATTATACCGAGTTTTATACTTGAATATTGCTCCCCTATATGGGGCCCGTTATTACATAGGGCTGTAGATATTGTTGAAAAAGTACAAAGATATTTTACAGTGCGATTACACTATATAGATGTAATTCAGTACTCATGTATGAAACCTATCCAGAAAGACTCAAAACCCTCCATTTAATATCGCTAGAGGAAAGACGATTACTAAACAGTTTGGTCATGTGTTACAAAATAATTCATAGGGGTGTTGATTTAGACCCAAAATATTATTTACAAGAGCACTCACTGACAGGACATAATGTAGTCATCATCTCAAGCTGTATGTTCGTAGAACGAATGAGAATGGGTTTTGGGTTTTTCTTCTCCAACCGTGTTCTTCAAGTGTGGAATTCCCTACCAACTTGGTAAACGACACACCTTTGTTCACTGTAAGCAATTCTAAACTTTTCAAAAATAGATTTAAGTTTTTAAATTTTGATAGAAGGCTTGTGCACGATAAGCGTATGTAAGTAGCTCTGCCCACATTCATGTTTTCATTGTTTTGTAGTTTTTTAAAATATATTTTTAATGAATGTAAAATAAAATAAAAATATATAAAATGAATATTATACTACATTAATATTCTCACGTTTGCTAAACGCCTGCATTGATTTCTAAGATCACGTAGGTTTAAATTATTACATTTTCGGCCGACACGGCTTCTGGAGCGAATACTATCCAAACAAAATTTTTATAAATTACACAGACTTCTAAAAATCTATTATACTGTCACGTGCCTTTTAGCTTCTTAATTTTTCTGTCATTTTCTTTCCTGTCATCAATTTGGCAAGACTAATTATTTGTCTCCGGAAAAATTGCTCAAATTCAAACATATAACCCAGAGACGCCATTAGTTTTAGCAGATTTAGTAAAATTAATGAAATTGCCTCTGCAGTAAAGCTTACTGAATTGACGTCTAACATAATGTCAATCATTTTCGTTGACTGCCCGATCAGCGTGCAAGTTATTTCACACACCCCTGCAGCAGGTACGTTCGGGACATTTAACTACAGCTCCGTCTAACACTGTTGTGAAAAATGCTCAACTTTTCATTAGTTAGCGAGAGAAATATTAGCCTGGTTCTATATTTTACTATTGTCAATTGAAATTGCATATGAATTAATGGAAATATATAGTCTAGTTTCGTTTATAGGAAGAAATGCTTACGTGTCTATGAGTTGCTGATTAAACCATTTTACCATCAAGAAAATACGCAGTTTAGTTTTATGGATTTGCAAGTTAGATAAAAACAACGATTTTATTCCGTAACCTGACAAACAGAAAAATACAAAAACTTAATAAATCTTGCAGAGAAGCACATGATCAATTAATATAGAAAAATACATCGCAGGCTTGATGTTCGTATGTTTTTAGGCTAGAGAGACTTAAAATATTTTTGTTGCTCATTTATTGTAAAGCACGGCTAACTGGCTTAGTTTCTTTATTATAGTTACGTCTCTGTATTTTGTAGTGCTTTGAAACTTCGTCTCTGTATCCTGTTTAAATTGAAAAGTCATTTTTTGGCTACTTGAAATGTTAATTTCGTGTTAAAATAGCTGCTGTTCTGCAAATTTGTGTTTATGAAAAAGAGCAATCAGTCTATTTGCTGATTAGACATTAGTTATGACTAACATGTTGTTTAGTTTAGTTTAGTTTAATTTAGCTTAGCTTAGACAGTTGTTGTCCTGCGGGAGCTGTTGTCCCGAATGCTGCTGAGTGCGCTTAAGTTGCAGCGGGGGCGGAGTGACAGACTAATATGTTTGACGTCAATTAAGCGTTGAGTGTGAGTCCAATAATCATAGCACATCAAGCATTGGACCAATACATAACTTTAAAATATCTAAAAACTCATTCGTATTGCTGCCATGAAAATGATGAGTGGGTACTTTGCGCATGACAACAAACACAGAATCTGAAAGATTCTTTTGGACAAGAGCCGCGTATCAGCCATCAGCTACACATTGAGACGGAGGGATGGAGATATTTAGAAGGATCTATAACATGTAGTTACCCACTGACTGATGAGGCACAAGACGAGAAGCACGTATTCTGCACGTGTCCTATAACCGCTCACCTTAGACTGGTACGACGATATTCTGACATCGAACGTCATAGCTGACATCAATGTTTGCACATAATGATACTTGTAAAGAAGTTGAATATGTACATAAATGTCTGTTAATATTTCCCTGAATGCCTATGTATAGTTAGATATAAGAAAACTATTTTGCATTACTGTTGTGTAATACTGTTGCCTGTAAATACTCCTTGCATCTGATTTTGCCAAAAGTTTTTTTAACATGCACCTACTTTGTATTTTAGTGACGTCACTGATGTAGCAGTAAGGAACATGTCTTGTTATGGACCAATTTCTTACACCTACCCTGCAATTCCTAATCTTATTATAATTTTGTTGGTCAATAAATTACATACATACATACATACATACATACATACATACATACATACATACGTACGTACGTACATACATACATACATACATACATACATACATACATACATACATACATACATACATACATACATACATACATACATACATACATTATTACGGGCAATGGATATTGGACGTGGTGCAGAAAAAATGCGTTAAATTTTAATGGAGTAGGTATTAACAGCTCGCGATAATAATCTAGATTTCGCGAATTCAGAAGCTGCAGGTGGTATTGTAAGTGGCGATGAAGAGCCAAACTTTTGTTAAAATACCTGTCAGATAAATCATGTGACCAAAAAGATGGCCTTGACGTACACAGCTCACTGAATAATCAAGTTTGTGATGAGCTTGAGTGCACAGCACACAGAGTGATCAACGCGAGTACACACTGCGCACAACTAGTAACCAGTGTAGGAAGCAACCCGGTTTTGCACTGTTCACATGACAAGCAGATATCTGAAGCTTTATCAGATAGATTAAGTGTATTGGAAAATGCGCATCTAATAACAGCTAAAAGGATTACACAATTGAAAGAGGAGCTTTCGAACCAGAAAGATAACACAAACAAGATACGTTGAGAGCTACATACAACCAAATAATTTGTTTACTAAACTGAAAGCTTGTTGGAAAGTAAGAAAGACGAAAAACAGAGCAGTGAGAATAGTTGCCAAGATTCGGACACTATGTACAAGAATCGATACAGCTTACTATCATGCTTGTATGTAGTTTATTGACCAAATCAAATTATAAATATACCATGAACAATGTTACATACGGCACATTAGTGATTATAGTCCAAATGTCACTTTGCGCACATTTTCTGCTCACGGTTACAGCATTAAAAACAGTATTGTGCCTACAAGGTACTATTTAAAATATTTTTATAAAGAACACAAGGGTAAATCTATACATGCAATACTGATATTACATCATTTATACATTTCAATACGTGTCATTCACTTCGCAACAATTAATAAGTCGACATAAAAAATGCAAAATTGCATGACATATTACGTAAGAATTAGCGTACACACCGAAGTGAGTTAGCAGACTACAAGTAGATTTCAAAAATGTCACGATAGCCCACAAGTAACAACTAAAGATGTACCAAGAAAGCTGGAGCAACTGACTGCCGAAAATGAAAGGTTCAGAAAGCATGTGAACACTTTGAAAAGTGTATCGCTAGGTAGAGTGGCTTACAATCGACACGCAAAAAAACTAAAATTCGGGACTTAAAGGTCTGTATAACCCCAACAGACATTGACGTTTTTTAACTCATTATTATGATTACACAAAGAATTCATAGTTATTAGTAAACAAAAGAAACTTATAAATTAAATAACTTACCATTTTCTGGCGAATTTCGAATGCCGTAAAGATCGCCTTGTTTCGCGTCTTTGGCGCGAGTGAGCGAGAATGACGTACGAGGTACAGAAAGCGTCTTTGGCTTTTGATGTTTGTTTACCGACTTCGGTGACCTCGTGACTGTACTCATGTCATATTTGTCTCAAGCAACGAAAAATGGCGGTTCTTCAAATGTAATACCGATAACAGTGAAGTGATAAAAAAATCAAAAGAAACGAGTATTACAGAAAATTTATAATAAAATAAATAGAATATTCGTAATGAGAGTAAGCTTTTATGTTGTAAAAACTTATATTATAGTGAGGCTTTAATTTGACTTTAAAAGAGAAGAATAACAATTCGGTGAGCAACGATATGAGCTCCACAGATGCTAATGCAAATGGACCCAGCTGCAGCTATCTAAGACAGCCCATGATGAGAGCCAATCTTAACACGGTTAGATTTTTTCACGATTCGGTGGCAAAGTACATCGACATCAACCGTCTCATATCGATCAAGAATCATGAATGTATGCAACATACCATGCCTAACAAAAATGTTGTAAAAACAAGCTAGAGACGTTGGAGTCATTCGAATTGATTGGAAGTTAAACCAATTAGTGCTTACGTAGACGAGTACATGAGTAATGTGTGGTAGTGTCCATAGCTACATTGAAATCAAATCGCTTGTGTTGTCATTGACTGCACCTCTCAGTGACAGAGACAGACTGCAGCTTCGACTTGACGTCCAAGACGTTAATAATGAATCTCATTAATGAATTTTGTAGAATAATTATAAATGTTCTTAATAATGCAACTCAAATTAACATTAATTGTAAACGAATGCAAACCAGAACGAATGCAAAAACGGGAGGGGGGGACCAATAGCAGCAAACATCAGATCGTTCCTAGTTGAAATATCATGGTCAAAGAAAATTATAACTTTCTTTATGTTCTGTATCTTTTGTGGAAAGTCATCATTATCCAAGGCATCGTCCCATATTTTTGATCAAACGAAAAGGGCTCATGCTTGCTTTAAGTACGCACTAAAACATTGTAAATCTAGAGTGATAAACTTGTTTCTGAATTGTCAATTTCTACCAATAGTGATAAATTTTGGAAAAGAGTAAAATATGAACAAAGTGAAAGTTTCATTGCCCACAAAAATTTGTAATACTAGAGATGAAATAAACATTTGTATTATGTGGACAGAATCATTTACTAACTTGCTAAATGATAGTCGGCGTAATTCATATGTAAATGAAGATGTTAATTCTAATCTTGATTTTAATGTCAATGTTAAAAATGTTAATGATACATCTCATTCATGCTATAGCGGATGTAAAATGTCACAAATCGGTGGGTTATGAAGGACTATATACTGAACATTTTATTGTTCAGTATTACGGTATTAATAACCGGATGGGTTCTAACGCTGTGCAAAGTTTCGTTCTTTAAAACTAAAATATGCCATTCCGTCATTTTGTGCAACATTTTGAAATGGGGCGAGATTATAGTAGCATTTAAGCATCAGACATGGATTCCTTGACTTTGAAAAGCTATATTTAGACACCAAAATCATTATCCGGTCTGCATTGATACCTAAGATGTACGAGCTAGCAATAGCTATATTGTCGGTCATCTCCAAAACTGCTGCCATACTGGACGAATTTCGATTGACTCCATAACGAAAATTAATCACCATAATGAACACAAGCACTGTGCAAAGTTTTGTGCTTTTGAAGTCAAAAAGGGCGTTTTATTTCACCGTTCTGGAAGATTAAATATCAATTCACTTTGCTCAAATGGTGGCCATCTTTTTGACGTCATAATTGAACCGTTTCGGGTGCTCAAATTTCGGTCTATTTTGGTTATGTTACTCTTCTGATCAAATATTACAAGGAAACACCAAAAACTTTCTTGCTTTAAATTTTTAAGGAATAACTCAGCAAATTGTGACCCTGCTATGATGGGAAGTAGTGATCTCTAGAAGTAATCTAGGCGTTTGGGCTATTGATGTTGAAAAGGCGTTTTTGAGATATTACGAATAATATACTTTGTAATAATCATATCATTGAAAATGAGGCCAGATGAGTGACAATGTATTTTAAACACTAATTAAACTTTTCATTTGAACGACTGAAACAATTAATAGGAACGACTTTAGAATATATTTATTTTATCAATAATTATTTGTTTGTAGTGTCTATATTTCATAATTGAAAAAGTGTGTGTATTTCTTGTTTTATATTTATTTTTGGCACTAATAAATGTTATGTCATGTTATGTTATTATGATCTTTCAGTGCAATTGCGCATGCGTGACAAGGACGGCGTGGCACGTTATGCGCTAAAAAGTAATTAATGGATACTTTACAATAATTTGAGACTAAGCGACATCAATGAATGCCAAGTCGTAATGAGAAGTTAGCGGTAACTGTAACGGATTTTGCTAGCCGACCGTACTCTGTGAAGGACGCCTCTTATTAGTAAGCTTATTGTTGTAGCTTGTACTGGGAATCAAACAAGATTAGAACCTTGTGGAACTCTGAATTTTCATACTAATCAGCACGCAATCCGCAAAAGCCACATATCCATAGTAAACTGAAACTAATTAATTAAACTAATTTCACTGTTATTAGTCTAAAGAAATCTTTTACGTGCAATACGATGTGGCAGATGCTCCCATGATCTCCTCTAATTCATTCCTGAAAGCCGACAGTTTATTAACCTGAAGGCAGCTACCTTCCATTATGAGTGCTAGAAAAGTGTTGTTGCGACACCGGATTCTCGCCGTCAAGGGTCGTGGTCGAAACTCGGTTCACGTCCTTTGCTTCCGGTAGTCAGGAGATCTTCGATCGCGTTTTAAAAACCAGTTTTTGCACGACGAACTTGAAACGGACAGAACAATTGTAGAAATTTATGAAAACATTCCATTCCTGCCCTAATCATGCTGACTGATTACGGAACAAGTGCTGAGAGGGATCACGGAACCAATACATCCTAGCCTACTTATAGCTGCTAGTATGCAATAGCTTTGTTGTGGTCAGAACCATCGCAATATAGAAACGTGTTAAGGATTTTTGTTTATTAAATAACCAAAATAGTTTGTCCTTACAATATAACTAATAATAGTTAAATGTGCGTTTTGATTAGATTAAGTTAACTTACCTGTTCTTCTTTGCAAGGTGGTGACATCTGGCTTCAATATTATCGACCTAGTTTTAAATACCTGTCATTCAAGTTTCAATGTGTTCAAAGTAGTGATGACGTATTGACAAATTTTCTGTGTAACTCACGATTTGATGCCAAAGATGTATGCATATTTTCTTTAATTTTATTTAGCTATATACTGAAAGTCTCGGATTAATTTCACTTAATGGTAATTGACATTTTGATAAGAAATCAATTAGTTTATTAAAAGAATTTGCATTTCATTCCAGATAAAATGTATAATTTTGGGAAATGGAGTCTCAATGCATGTCAAATGTGAAGTAAAATGACGAAGGGGCATGTGCTGTGATGATGGTGCACGAACAATAAAATATTATACTAAGCAGTACTTGATGACTTTGTTTGTTTGTCACCATAAAACCGAAACAAAAGAGTTACCTGAAAAATTAGCCTCAGTACAGTATTGCAGCGCAACATAACTAGGTTGCACTTTAGTGACGTCACTGTTTCGACGTGTGAGAACCTCAATGAAACTAATCAAAACCGACATTTCACGTGTAGGAGTTTTTCGGTCAATTTTTAATCCTAGGTAGTCTGCTTTATGTGTTGTACTAGAAATTTCGTTTGTTATTATATCGAGAGAAGCGGTCTTTAAGTAAGCAGAGCAGGAAAACGGGATAATGATTTCGGATCGACTGATTTGAAAATATCAGGCCTATAGTAGTAACCTATAAGTGGCAATAGTGCGCAAATAAACCACATTGTACACGGAAGACAGATTGGATATTTTAGTCAGTATCATGTGTATCAAATCTACACAAATTTCCTAAAATCTGTTCCCAAATTTAGCTACTCCATCAAGTACTGTTCACGACTAACAGTTTTTTTAACAGTGGCTCAGCTACATCTCTCTGCAATTATTAAGTGGCCGTCATACGTCCAGTATTTTAGTTTTTTGACTATTTTTTCAAGAAAAGTTTCATAGTATGCTTGGGTATTCTACGCTAACCTCTAATAGGAAATAACTTCTCTAATAGTAGATTAATATCTTATTTCGCTCCCGGTTCCTCCCGGTGGTCCCGATTCCAAAAATAAACCATCAATGAGACGACATTACATCGAGACCTTTCGTTTGATCGCCAGAAATGGAGCCGTCCACAGAGCTGTAGCCTCGAATCTTATATATAATGCCGAAATTAACTACAAGATGTTAGCATAATGAACATTGATGCTGAACACAGTAAACACGTTTCAAGTTTATTTTATTTGTTACAACTGAACAGGCATAATCCGTGTGGAAAAAAGAGATATGTGTCAAAGAAACTAATAATAATTAATAACAAATTAAACTAAGCATGGCGATTCCGCCGCATTTCCATAAGGTCAACTCGTAAGAAAAGAAAATACAAAAGGGTAGGTTATAAAAAAAGGCAATGGATAATCGGTGCGTTAAGCAATGCTACACGGACAAAGATGCACCCAATACCTAATCGAATTTATAAATGCGAAGCAGTGTGCTACACTACGTCCCATATAATCGCATACGTTACGACACGCAGCAGTTGTAAGCTGACATTGGTGTACATGTTAATGCAAACAGTTAATTATATTTTTATAAGCCTAATAGCTATGAGTAATAGCCTTGTCGGTAACACCGTCGTATATCACTAACAATGCTATAAATTTTAATGAACGCTCAGCAAAAACTGAATGTAAAACTGGAAGTTTCTGTTCCTGGTGTTACAATCGTTAACATTTTGCCCCCTAGAAACATTCAGGGTTGTAAAATAATATGGAAGTAGAGAATTGCTGTAATTAAAAAAGAACCTGAATTTTCTCACTAGAAATAAACCCAGTAATTTTAATCATTGAAATTCTTTGAAGGGGAAAAGTGGTTCAATGTGTGCAAGGTACGGTGCACGAGCGGCAATTCTGATTAGTCTTTTATGTAATTTAAACATACGATTGTCGTCGTATATAAACATGAAGCCGCAAACAAAAGGGGGGTTGCTTTTTTGTAATTATGCTTATTTAGCTTATGGGCTTACATTTCAACTAAAATGCCTTATACCTTATTATATACCTTATTATGCCTATACCTTATACTATATAGCTTAATAATATATAGACAAGTCATTTTACTCGAAGGATTTAGGCAAGAAATACTACACTACGCATAAACGCAACAAAACGAAATGTACTCACTTTTCGCTTTCTAATTTTCCTAATTTAAAGAAGCATCCACTTTCCCTGTCAACGATTTCCTTTACTAAGTACCAGACAGTGTAGGTGAGTTTGGAACATGCATTAATGGCTTAACGAGTTATTCTTACCCGCTTTATCTCAAGCAGCACGTTTCTCGTGAGTTCGATTTTCTTCTTATTAACCACTTTCACGAACAACTTCAGACCCTGAAAAATATTTTCACTCTTGCAAAATATGCTTAGCTACTATTACGTAGAAGATGTGTAATTTTCGCGAAGACTTTGTCTGGTAAAAATGTCACAAATTTTCACGCAAAAGAATAATAATTGTGCTTTCATTAGGATTATACGTAATCGCAGGTACATCTGCTTACCTTGTACGAAGCAACACTATACATTGACGTGATTTGATCTGTTTTCGCTTTCTGACTCATGGTGGCATCCGACGCCTAAAGTGTTGAAAACACAGAAAAAAATGTTAAAAAGATATGAACCCTTAAAATTTTTTACCCGCACGCCCCTATACTGTAAGCTGTTGGTATTGCATCTTGTCGGTTCAGCATGTACCTACCATTATGCTGCGTTGGTGTAGCAAGTACCTGGCATTGCACGGTGTTGGCGTAGTACGTTCCTAGCATTATGCAGTTTAGTGCAGCATGTTCTGGCACTGTGCAATGTGGTGCAGCACGTTGTGCGCAGTTTGACCCAAGAATGAAATGGGATAAACGTGGTAATAGATATGCAGTAAATTACATCAAAAATATGGATTAATGAGAGAATATGTAAATACATGCTTAAACAATCAGTTCGAACGATATTGTCATACCTTACATAGATTATTGTAAAACAGGGCAGTTAGTATAATCCTGAATTACCGTTTGGGTGTTTATCGTGTAGAATCTACACGATATGACATGTTGCGTAAAATGCGTCTTATGCATGGCGAACAGGGAATTATACGTATCTTAGAGCAATTGTGATTTATAAATGTTTAAATAATATTGTACCGTCATATTTATGTAATAATTTTCAATATGTTGTTAATGTCCATCATCTTGACACAAAATCACACAGATCGTCTTTGAAATTATATAGAAAAACTGTTCATCTTGAATATGGTAAGTGATTCTTCAATTATTCTGGAGCAATTTTATGGAATAATCTACCAAAGTATTTAAAAGAGGCCTCTTCTCTACAAAACATTATGATGTTACTTGGACCATTTTTGCTACCCGTTGTGTATTTGTAATTCTAATATGTAAAACTTGAGCTTGTCGGTGTGATTTTTATTTAGCCTAATTTAAGCCGCATTTGAATATAATCTCTATGTGCATGTGTGTAACATAAAATTGTGTACTTCTACTGCAAATGTGTTTTGTGGGCCACCTTACAAAGCAATATTAATGCTACTAAAATAAATAAATATAATAAATAAATGTTCATGGTATTTGCACTGTGTTGGAGCACCACATTCTTGGCATTGCAGGGTGTTGGTGCAGCATGTTTCTGGCATTGCTTGGTGTTGATTCAGTATATTTCTGGCATTTGCCTGGTGGTAGCAAAATACAGTGCATACCTTCCACGAAATTGGTGCTGCACCTTACTGTTTGTTGTTCGTACCGAATAATATTCGCAGTGCATAACTCTGGTGCATATACACTCTTTCTTGATACTCATCATTGTTACAGCATATAATTGCTGCTTGTTATTGTATCATGATGCTCACGCATGGTACTCGTGCTGAGTGGTAAATGTGTTGTTTTGTACCTTTTTGCACATGTATGCATACGCATATCATCGAGAGCAATCCTGCATGTCTATGATCGATCACCGTTTTAATACGTCATGCCGTTTTAAACTGTGTTGCGAATTTTGTTAAGAATAGTTGTCTTCATTAATATTACATCGAAGTGATATTTGGAGTCCATGCTGTACCCTCATACTTTTTACGCTTTATTGACTTGAGTAGCTTAACAAATGTGCTTTGGTTTTCCCAGACGTGTTGTGAAAAACAGGTAAACTAAAATGGCTTTAACAAAACTAGTCCAACTTTCCCACTGTTGCCATGATAGTCAGCGACCTTGGTGATATTAAGTCCATACTGTCCAAAATTTATTTACTTCGTAGATTTGCATCACTTCACGCCCGTATAACATTTTTTCCTTAAAGAAAAACCGGACCCAATCCTAAACGATGGCTCAAAACAATCTACCTTATAAATGATTGAAGGCTTTTCAAGAATGATTTACGTGAAAGAACCATTACCAGAAAATGTTAATTTCGCGTTCTCGCAGCTAGTTCTTCGTTTTTACATGCATTTCGCCATTCACTAGTTAAACCGCCACAGCTTGAAGGCAACTTTTTAGCACTGATTGTATCGTTTTTAAAGTATCGAAAATATGTCTTAAAGTAAATAATTTCCTGTCGCCAGAATATTTTTGTTGTGTTGGGTTGCCGCAGGGATCAGTACTGTCTCCGATTTTATTTTTGCTTTATGTCGCAGAGGATATGCTTAAGGATGAAGAGGACATTAAAAAAATTAAATACACTGATGATAGTACATTCCATGTGGCAGCTGAAACTGTGTATGAAACATATATAGCGGCACAAAGTTACTGTAATAAACTGTACTAATAATAATATGCTGCAAGTGGCGTATGAATATAAACTCTGCAATTAATAAAACAGAAGCCATTATGTACAGAAATTCAGTAAATTTAAAAATGGTTCCGCCCTCAGGTTCTCGCTGCCAGGCTCGTAGTAATCACCCCTGGACAGTTCGAACCAGTGCTATTATATATATGTAATTATGAGTGTGTGTGAATAAATGTATTTATTTGTAACTAACTTTTTAAATGTAAGCTAACCCACTAATATTGTAATTGCAATATTAAGTGTTAATTAGGTATAATAATAATCTGTAATATTTGTAATACTATGTAACTTTCGCCCTGCAATTAGAAGGCTTGATTTGGAATGAATTTCTATATAAAAAATTTATTATAATAATAATAATAATAATAATGTTCAGTTGCGACATAGTGCGCACTTTTGAGAGCTCATGCGTGAGCAGAGCACGACAGTAAACTTGAAATTTGAATTTCAAACATAAAATTTGCCGAATTTTTATATATCACTTTCGCAAGCACGTACAACACGCTCGTGGAATATTTATGCTGCAAAAAATATGTTGTGTTGTAATGTCATGACTGGTTGGGCTCTTCTGTCGTTAATTAAGGTTTTAACCTATTAATTAACTACCAGAAACGGTTTGGTATTATTATAGGTTTTAAAATGTATACTTTTCATCATACTTCAAAATGGGGTAGGATTTAAAAAATCATCCTGCTTTCCTTTAAGTTAGCATCATGTGGACGAAATGGTATTTACATAATGTTGATGCGGCGTAAAATTGGCACAGCATAATTATCATATTGATACTAAAGAGCATTAGTACAACATGGTGCAGCATGATGTTAGTGTAACGTATTTTTGGTACCGCAGTGCTACATGAAGTTGGTGTCGCATCGTCTTTGTACTGCACGACACAGTGTTACATTGTGCCTCTATAGCAACAATTTGATAGAGCTGGCGTTGCAGGTTGTTTCACGATGCACAATTTTTGGCCTGCAAGATGCAGGTGCTGCATGCTCAATTTTGCTCAGCTCTGCATGGCATTAGTACTACAAAAGTAGCTGATTATGTATATTCCTCTTCCTCTTCTTTTTTCTTCTCTTGCTGCTTCTTCTTTCAATAAAAAGTTACTATTTTCTTCTTTATGTATTAACCATCATGTCATATTATACGTTTTAAAGACATCCAATAGTGATGTGCACAGTTACCATCCACTACTGAGTATTAAATAATTATCATACCGAAAAGTAAATTAATTATTTAATTAACGCTTCTTCTCCTCTTCTTACTTACAGAATTTATGCTAGCAACAGCGCTGCCGTAGACGCTTTTCTGTCTAAGAAAATTCAGATCTGCCCACTTTACTCGCCAAGACATGTTGGTCAGTTGAGCTTCCAATTTCATCCGCCTAAAAAAAATTCACAAGTGCCTCTGTTAGGAAATCACGTTCAGAGCTCTCGTGCCTTTAGTTAATGTAGAACTTGAAAATAACAAGCAATTTATTCAGCCTGCTCTTGTTTGCAAGACAAACTTTCTCGAAAATAGCCTTTGTAATATCCTAATAATGAGTAAAACAATGGCATTAAATGTCAACCTTTTTCTTACAGAACCTACTCGACAGCACATATAAAGCCACTTAGTCCTCATAATTATTTCAGAAGTTTAAACCGTCCACAAAACCTTACGCCTTGCACTTATAGTTCCACGACTTTCGTTACATTTTATTTGTCTATGGTTGTTTATTCATTCAATCAATCGTTCGTTCGTTCAATTGTTCAATGAGCCAGTCAGTCAGTCAGTCAGTCAGTTAGTCAATCAATTATTCACTCATTCATTGATTCATTAGCCTATTCATTCATTCATTCATTCCCCTATTCATTCTTCATTCATTCATATTTTCTTTTTTCACTCAGTCATTCATGCAATTATTAAACAATACATGCCATGAAAATGTCAGTTTACCTGTAAACGAAAAAGAACGCCACTGTAAAAATGACGACCAATCCTACAAGTGGAGGCACAAGATAAATACTGAGCTGTTTATCCTCTGAAATTGAGACACATTTATAAGCAAAAATCTTCGTAAAGTGGCGTTTATGTAGCATGCGGATGCGTTTTCCAATGCGGAACAGAGTACGGAAAAAATCAATAGGAATAGCTGCAGAGAAAGAATAACGCATACGCAGGCTGCATACACGGATGCATTGAAAACAATATAAACCGAT
Source organism: Tubiluchus corallicola (assembly GCA_030141605.1). Classification (NCBI taxonomy): domain Eukaryota; kingdom Metazoa; phylum Priapulida; class Priapulimorpha; order Priapulimorphida; family Tubiluchidae; genus Tubiluchus; species Tubiluchus corallicola. Next base: position 353,518 of record JAQGDQ010000135.1, on the reverse strand, counting down.
TTCGTCTAATCCGCGCCACCAAAACGTATCCGGATGCTACGTAAACGCCACTTTAGATTTGTAAAAAACGAAATTATGTATAAAACTGAAACTTTAAATCTGTCAAAAATCTTATTCGAAAAATTCATGTCCTAAATAAAAAAGCCTATAACATGCGATCTTAATTCTCTTAATTATAGCTATATGTTCCACAAGTTTCTAACAGTCTCTATTAATTTCGATGATAGTGTCAGTGTTATGTTATACTCATCATCAGCAACGTCGTCATCATCATGGTCTGGTGAGGCGTGGTGTGGTGTAGATTGTCGCCGGTTTATGAGCATTTTACCTGTGTTTGGCTAGTTATACTAATTAATAATAATTCGTTGCCAACAACGTTGTGATAACACATTTAATCTAAAGCTGTAATAACACTGAATATAACTGTCGCAACCTCGAGTAACGGTATACGTAAAGTGATGTCTAAATATAATAGCGTATTACTTCATGTTTCAGTCATTGGACTCATTCCTTCAGAACATTTGATAAGACAGGCTACACGTAACGGATTTTTTCTTTGTCCACAACATTCGACATGCCTGACCACTTGCATTCTCGGAGTGGCTTCAAAAAAATTATGACTCTGCCATAAATGCTGTTTTTTTTTTAAATCGGCGTCATTGTCTTTATAATCACCAACCATTACAACGGCCATTAAGTTACCATCTCTACACCATAATCACCATCATCATCACTATTGTCTTCGCTCTCTTCAGCGTCATATCCTTATCATTATCATCATCATCATCATCATCATTTCATCATCACCATCATCATCATCATCATAATCGTCATCGTTACTCTCATCACGCAGCTCCAAGAACACCATTATCATCAAACATTTTTTAAGTAATTTCATTGTTTCGGTATTTCCTTATCAATTCCATTAGAAATAAATGACTTTTGTCTGATAACCCAACTGCCTTTTAGGTTCCCAGCCTCACGATTACAGAAACGTCGATTAGTCAAGCCTCAGCTCCTTCGCTAAAGGATACACGATGGTATTGCTAAATATACTAAATATAGTAGTGAATGAAAATGCATATTTCTTGTTAAACAATGTAAAAATTTTACAATGTAGAATAATAAAATTATTTCTTCTACAGAAAGATAAAATAAATTTTCTGTTAATGAGATGGTCATGTACCTTGTACATGACAGTGTACCTTAAATCCTACTTTATGCTGTTATACTTGGTTCTGTCATTATTGACACATGTTCACCCAGGATTAGCAATTCTCACTCGGTAAACAATCTTCAGGTGATACATTCTAAAATATCACTTGCATAAAAAAAATCTACATCTATAAATGCCTTCAAAAGAAATTTTAAAAATGAAATCTTCCCTAATTATATAGAATAAATCACTTTGACTAATTCCGAGGCCCCGGTCGAGATAATCACGTTGCTATGTCGATTTCTATAGTACGCGTCATTTCAATTACTATCACAGCTTTCTCTCTTTCTACTCTCCTTCAAGTTTTCTTTTCTGTTTCTTTACTCCTGCTTTTTCTTTTCCTCAATCCTCATTCATTTAGGGCGCTCGCAACAAATAATTACTTTTTGAGCACCCCATGGGCCATTTGCAGCTGGGCACTTTGAATAGATAATAAATATGTTATTACCAATTCTTAAAATCTTTTGAAGGGCTATGCTGTTTTGGTGTACGGATGTATTTAATAATTAATAATTTTAAAAAAATCTGCTGATCAGTACTGTGAAATATCCGGGAGAAAACTACTGCTAAGCTAAAATATTTAGCCTTTTTCACGTTAGAAAAATTAATCTTCAAAACACTTCAATAGTTATTAGGAAACTTCCAAGTTTGAATGCGATAGAAGTGCAATGAAAATTACTGTAAGCTCGAAGTCTACAAAAGCTTAGAGCTAGGGGAAAGCGTAGCAATTAATTGTGTCAATTTAAAATTTATACATTTATACAATTCAAATTTATACATTTTGGCCAGAGGCCCCCATTTATTTTTGCGGCACTAGGCTTCAGCATTACTGTATATAAGGCCGCCATGCTGCTTACCTGTACATATGGGATTCTGCCCGGTGAAACCACAGTACGGAATGTCTGGCGGGGGACTAGTGCGCCCTCCTGGCCAGTTTATGAATCCTGACTGCACAAATTCAGCAGTTTTGCCAAAATGATGTCCGATTGCAACAAACTCGCCAACGGTGTCGTCAAAGTCAAGAATACTGTAGTCCATTATTCTGTCGCCATTGTCATCCATGGCAATTTCGCCGCCAACACCTTAAAATTGTGAAAAATAAAACAGGCAGATTGGTGTCAGAAAAACGTTAAATAGCAAACGGCCAGGTAAAATGGGGATTAATTTAGCCAATCATAATGATCTTTAGATCCTTTCACATTAAGAACATGAAGTGTCTAATTACGGCTTACAAATCGTATGTCAGACCTTTGCTAGAGTATTGTATTCCCCTTTGAAATCCACATCACAAGACACTTGTTGATTTAATTGAATATGTGCAACACTATTTTACTAGATGTCTACATGTGAGATGCGGATTAAATCATGCAAATTATATAGCAAGATTATTATATCTAAAACTGCAGTCCTTAGAACAAAATTATTTTTGACTTAAAAATGGTCTATAAAATTTCCAACTCTATAGTGGATTTAGATTTTAACGATTTTTTTTCACTTCAGCCCTACGTTGGGGTTTAAGAGGTCCCTGTCGAAAATTATACAGTAGTTTTGCAAAATTAGATGTGTGTAAATTTTCCTTTGAAAATCGTATTGCAAGGATGTGGAATTCATTAACAAACGAAATGGTAGACAATAATAATTGTGAAATTTTCAGTAGTAGATTAAATAGTTTCAACTAATTTTTGCATTTTAACATAATTCTGATCGATGATGTGCTGTAAACAAATGTTCTAGTCTTCTGCAAGTGTCCTGCGCCTAATGGACTTTTTCCTTTCTCTAGTCGTGCACAAAATTTTAAAATGCAATTTATGTAATAATTTTGAGTAATGTATAGTTTTATTTTTTTATCCCAATTTTTTTATGTGAAACGTGTATTTTTGTACTGTGCTGTATGTAATTTTGTGTGCATTAGGAGAATGAATAAAAACTGTACGCCTTCACAAGAAGTTCAGTTTAAATTGAGAAATGAGGAAAAACTCACGGTGTCTTCTCAGTGAATGTAGTAAATTACCCTGTCACTCAGGTCTCTTTTGTCACCGACTCTCTCTTACATATGCTAATGCATAGCGTGACATTTTTATTTGCATTAGTTTTTTTTCCTACATGTACTAATCAATTTCCAATAATCAAAATACGTGCAGCTGCTAACTTATGTGAAACCTGTAGCAATCGATAGTCCTAACTAAGGAACAAACTTGATGTTATTCACAAAGCAAAGAGCTCAAGCTGATAGAGGCATATTCGGGGATGGTTTAGCTAATAAGACTCTAGCCTTAGGCCCTAAATTTTGATTGATTGGCCCTCGGAGTCCTAAGACCGATGACCACGCAATAGACAGGGATAATCATATTTAGTAAACAGAATAACAAAATTACTTAAATGGTCCATACTAAAGACAAGTGCTTATATTTGTTTTCCAGTAACCACTTGCTAATAAGCACTAGAGCAATTGATCCTTATATTGTACGCGAAATATTCCATTTTTCACTGTAGACCCACACATTTGGTCGCAGGATGCTACTCCACAAAACATTTAGACACAGGTAGTCTTGGCCACATTGGCAACTTGGGCATTTTCTGTTTTGGATACCTAGATCACTTGAACACAAGCCGCTTAGACACGAGAATTCAACAAGTGTCTCTAGTGTCTAAATAGTAAAACATTTAGACATGGGCAGCATATTTCCCATTGTCCAACACTTTAGAATCTTCACTAGATGTATACTCAATGACGAACAGCAACTCGTCTTTTGGTTAATCCAGACGAAAGGGCATGACAAACAAAATCATTCCAATTCACCACGAGCAACGACAAAGGCAGTTGATAAGCCTATACAAAAACTGAAGAACAGCTCCATAACAATTAAAATTTTTATAGATGGCAGTCTGATCCCTACATAAGTTTCTTCGTTTAGGCTCTTTGTTTGTTGATAGCCTAAGGGCCGTGAAACCCTTAACCCATAAGGTCCACCCCTGCCATATTTGCTATTTCTATTACAATTACTACTATTATTAGCTTACTCAGGAAAGAAGTTTAATTAATGTGACTTTAGTGGTCGCCATGCTGCACATAGTTTCTGAAGATAAAAGACCTAAAACGGTGATGCTAAAAATACTTTCTATTTACAACTGCTTAATAGCAGTACTTATAGATTTTGATAATAAGCGCTGTAGCTGCACGGTTTAGCGATGTTTGGTGCTGGTGCTGCGTAGTGATGCTACTTGTTGATGATGTGAGGGCTGATGCTGTCGTTGCTGCTATTATAACGTTTTTGTTGACTCTTACAAGTCCTACCATCCTATTAATTACATTCAAAAAGTTACCTTGAAATGTTCTGTTCCACATCCGACGAGTAATACTGAGTCCATCTCTTTCATCAAGTCCTTCATCTAACGTTTCGTTTAATGCTAATCCGTATAGAATAACACTGTCATGAAAAGCACCCACGAAAAAACTCACCTGGAAATGTACCATGGCATGTTATCATCATAGTCAGCATCATTATCATCGTCGTCATCATCTCGTCATCATCATCATCATCATCATCATCATCGTATCTTCATCATTATCGTCATCATCCTCATCATCATAATTTTATGTCTTCATTTGAGGTACAATGCTAATCCGTATCATTTTCATTTAAAACCATTTCCACAATTACCATTTTTGTCAGAGCACATTTTGACACCGATATATGACAGTAATTGGGTAAGTAAGGAGTAAACGAGTGAATGAGTAAGTAAGTAAGAAAGCTAGCAAGTAAGTAAGTAAATAAGTAAATAAAATTTGTAAGTTAATAAGTAAGTAGGTAGGTAGGTAGGTAGGTAGGTAGGTAGGTAGGTAGGTAGGTAGGTAGGTAGGTAGGTTGGTTGTTTGGTTGGTTGGTTGGTTGGTTGGTTGGTTGGTCGGTCGGTCGGTTGGTTGGTTGGTTGGTAGGCAGACAGATTAGTAGGTAGGCAGGCAGGCAGGCAGACAGATTAGTAGGTAGGTAGATAAGCAGGTAGGTGGCTGAGTGGATACTTAGGCGGGTTGGTAGTTAGGTAGCTACGTAGCTAGGTGGGTAAGTTAGGTAGGTAGGTAGGTAGGTAGGTAGGTAGGTAGCTACGTAGCTAGGTGGGTAAGTTAGGTAGGTAGGTAGGTAGGTAGGTAGGTAGGTAGGTAGGTAGGTAGGTAGGTAGGTAGGTAGGTAGGTAGGTAGGTAGGTAGGTAGGTAGGTAGGTAGCTAGGTAGGCAGGTAGGTAGATATGTAAGTAGATACGTAATTAAGTACATAAGCAAGCGAGCAAGTACGTAAGTAAAGTAAAGAAGGAAGGAAGAAAGGAAGGAAGGGAAGAAGAAACAAAAGAAGGGAACAATCAATCAAGCATGCAAGCAGGTACATATATAATTAAAACTAGCAGGTAAGTAAGCATGTAACTTAAATTACGCTACTTATTAAGAACTTATGAAGTACCTCTTCGGAATACATATTGAAACCGTAATCGTTCAGAGATCGATGTTTCACCTGAATAGCAAACTCGGAGAAAGCATCACTTGTTGGCTTCATCAGTGTAACCCTGAGAAGACTTCCGTAAGCACGTCTAGCGTTTTCATCCTTACCGTCGCCTACTCGCCATTCATGCTGCCCGTAATAATTCGATCCAAAAATGACGACATCCATAAACACCCAGTCGCCATTCATCATTCCCAGGTCTAATGCAGTCAGTAGAACTGTTCTTACATCTCTCAGACTCAACAATATAACTGTAACAAAATAATTTTTATTCAGTATGATTACACTCACAAGTGAGAAAAGTTTCAAGCTGGGACTATTTTCGTTGAATTGCTTCGGTAACAAGATTACAGCTTTCTAGCGTGATTAGGTTTACTGCTTTTGAAGAAGCAAAATATCAACAGATACTCCTTTGACAATAATAACACCTATACAAAAGTTTCACATTGAATTTAACTTGTCTATTTCCCTTCGCTAGATAAACAATTATTAAAAGTTGTTCGAGAGGCTCAGTTTTTCATTCATCAAAATATGTACCATTACCCATTTAACGATGGTCGCTTATACGTTCAGTAAAGTTTCGCTTGCATTCAGTAATGAAAAACTGATCCGCTATTACTTCAGATGTTTCAGGAAATTCACTTCATTTAATTGAAAAGTAGGCCTACAGCATGTTCTCAAAACTTAATGAAAGCTTGCTTGGCTCGCCTCATTAAACTTTTTAGACATCCAGATCCGCTTGACACAGTTCTTGGCACATACAGGCTTCGGAAAATGTCGACAGGTCAGAAAATACGTGACACTTCAAAATTTGATTTCACGATCAAAACAAAATAATGATCTTCCTGAGACCTAACATGATCATAAAAGCTAAAAAGCTAGGAAGGTCAAAATGCCCTGTAAATCTCAAAAAATAATGTTTATTTTCTCCACAAGCTTCACAATAATAATAATAATAATCGTATTTCTCCTTGCTGCTGATGAAGTATAACAATCCTTTTGGATAAAATAAGAAATTATTTATGGGTACTTAAAGGGCATTTTGGTCTTTTTTATTTTGTGTCCTTTGCCAAATTAGAAAACGCTATATGCATTATGGCAAGTGAGGTTTTCTCTAATATTAAAATTAATTTTTGATTTTGCTTACTGCCTTCAGCTGAAAGATATAAAAGGCAAAAAATGCTGCAAAAGTTCTGATTTGATCGAAAATTCCTCGCCAGTGTGTGACGTGACCATTATAACTGGACGGGCAAAATGTCACGAAGCTAATTTACCATAAACAGAACGGAATGACCATGATAACTGTAATATTTAATGTGATCAATGTAAAACATCTGTGTAATTTGTAAGAATCATTCTGGCTGGCTACCAGGTGACACGAGCGTCAGGATAATTAGCTTATGAACCAATGAAAAACGTTAAAAGTAGTATGATGATTATGGTGTGGTATATTCTTAGAATCTGTATAACGGATCCCATGTCACGTATCCGTGTCACAGTATAGGAGCTCTGTGATGCGGTGTGTTAATTTGTGTGGTCTGTTTTTGTGAGGCGAAGTGTAGTGTGGTGATATGGTGCATAGGTAGCGAAGTGTGGTGAGGTGCGAAGTTTCATGAAGCGGTGGGATGTGATGAGATGTGAAGAACAGTGCCGGATTAAGGCACAGGCTACATGAGCAGCAGCCCAGGAGCCTCCGTCAGCTGAGGGTCTTCAGAGATTAAGTAAAATTAATTTACTGTGAAAAGTTACTATCGAATTATCTATTTAAAAACGGCTCATTTAATTAATATACTGTATAAAAAAATTTTCTTGTCCATTTTTCCAAGTCATTGGTACTGGTACATTGGCAATCCTGTTTACAATCACAAAATTTTGTAGGAAATGAGGTCACATCTCCTCTGACAGAGATAAGATATCTCTGTCCTAAGAGAACTTTATTGGTACTAGTAACAGGATATTTTATGATACACGTTAAAATACCAGTAATTTGTTTATTGTAAATTGTACGTATTATATTTAGTATTTCAAACTTATTTCAATTATGTAAATATCAGAATATCTCTTCTCTTTTTGTTAGACTTGCACCGTCTATGTGGGCCTAATGTTGGCATTATGTTGTAGAAGTTGAATAAACTGATTTGAAGAATCTAACATTCGTACTGTTGTTAATTGTTACTGGGGGTCGAGTCCTCAGTACCTGTAGCCAAAAAATCTATATAATCTAAATCCGGCCGTAGTGGAGAAGTATGGTGTACTGTGATGTAGTGTCGTGCAGCGCGTTGGTGTGGTGTGGTGGGTATCATGTGGTGTAATGTAGTGCCTGCGTGGTGTAGTGTAGTGTTATGTAGTGTAATGTGGTGTGGTGTCGTGTGAATTGCTCGTGTGTAGCATGATATCACGGATGTTTCTATGTAAGTAACGTAACGTATAAGACCTTCATGTCTGTGAGAATTAATTAACATCAAAAACAGAGGTGAAATAAGTGTAATTTAAAACTTATAAAGAAAATCAGTGCAAACTTTTGTTTTAACTCGTTTTTTTCGTTACCACTGGTTTGATGTTCATCACGTTCTGGCAATGATGAAAGATTATACTAATTACAATCGTAATAGTATAATATTATAGTATAATAGTATAAGAATAATAGTATTTGCATCTTGAATTACCCATGGACAAACAAGAAAAAAAATTGGCTCAATGTCTTTAGGGTAACTGGCTTGCATCTGATTGATTTATGTGCTATATTACATGCATCACGAACTTAGTGAAACTTAATAATTTAATGACATACAAGCTTGAGGTTTTCTCATTAAAACCGTTCAGGTGGTCTGTAATTATTACATAATGACTTTTTTAGCCAAATCATTTAGAATAGGACGTGACGTCTGATATGCGTGGAGCACGAACTGTAACCTTATTCACTTTCGATTGGCACAGTTTGAATGTTCATTATTGTCTGAGAAATACATGAGCACGTAATTACAGAGTTTTGCCGTGCCAGGGTACTCAGCGTTTTTACTTATAAATAGATAAAATGTTAGGCTTATTGGCTATCTAGAATGAATTACAGATGATATTCAGGTCCAAACGTATTGTGCACTTCAAAAGACAAAGAGTACACAGAATTAAGAGAAATTATATAATATTATAATTAGTGAGCTAATATATTGCCAAATAACCCAAATAGTCGCCAGTTACACTTTAATTAAAAAAAACAAATAACTGGAATGAATGGGTAGATGCTGTGTCTACTTACTTATAACTAATGGTTTTATATATTTATGCGACAGTTTATAAATAATAATAGTTCCTTGAGATTTCGACCTGAGCTAATTATATTTGTAATAAAATTATATCTGGTGGAGAAATAAAAAGAAAGTTCTTTTTAGAAATTCATTAAAATGTATTTCTCTTTGCATTGGAATAAAATTTTTGCGATTAATGTAGGTGCATATTATAAATAATACCAAATTTAAAAATGCGAAATTCTGACACGGGTTGAACAAAAAATTTCATCTTTTCTAGAGATCCTTTTAAGATTTCTAAAGTTTATCCTTTATTTTGTTTTTACTTGCGTATTCTACAGTTGGGCTTCTGTAGTTTGAAGGGCTATTTTTAGCTCTTGCAAATTTTCTTTTGTTGGCTGAAGAGTGTGATTGTCCTATAATGAAATTTTATGTTCAGTGTCGTGAACTGAGAAGTGTTCAATGACAAGACAAGCTTTTGTGACACTACAGATCAACGTCAAACGAATTATCTAAATTGGAATATTTGCTCAACTACAGATACAGACTAACTGTCATTTTGCTGAGAAGGGGATGCATTTGTCCAGTGTCAACTCGAAACATAGTCAACATGAATCCAGTGGTATAATTTGCAACAGTATTGATCACTTTAACAAATTTGTGGCACACATTCTAAACAATAGTTACTGGTCAGAGTATGTATGTATGTATGTAATTTATTGGCCAACAAAATTATAATAAGATTACAAATTACAGGATAGGTGTAAGAAGTTAGTCCATAACAAGTCAGGTAAATACAAATTGGGTGCATATTAAAAAGACCTTTAGCACAATGAAATACAAGTAGCATTATAAGCAGCAGTAACGCAAAATAGTTTTTTTCTTATATGTCTAACGACATATAAGCATTCAGGGAAATAATAACAAATATTTGTGTTCATATTCCACTTGTTTAGAAGTAACTTGCGATTTGAGTATAACGGCGCGTTCAGACTAGCGAGTTACTTGGCGAGTTAACTTGACATATACTAGTCAATAGATCATACAGAAACTTACAGAAAATTTATTCATAAGTTTATTCCTGTTGAGTCCTGTTTTCCTGATACTTCGATTACGTTTATCAATCGAAACCTTAACTGACAAACAGTTTATGAACAGTAAAATCAAACTAATATCCTATACAAAGAAGACATATAATCATACTAATATCTAGTTCTTTTTCATTCTGCTGACAATACCAAGCATAAAAATGTCTTTTTTGGACTTCCTTTACAAAAACTTGTGAGAAGTGATAAAGTGTTTCTAGTCTACCTTTTTAAATTTATCAAGTAAATACTAAATTCTACTATATGTTAACAATTCGTACTTAGGATGACACGCGAAAATATTACTAAATAGATCTGGAAATACATCTCAAACTCCTTCCACCATTCAGGTAACACTGTGATTTTGCAACCCAGACCAACTAGCCCCGTCACGTCAAGACGGAGTAACCTCATATTCATCCATCATTTCTTGAGTGGGGCCACCTTAATTAGCAATATCATCTACACTTCTAAAAAAGCAAATTTGATAAGCCCTGATCTACCAGCGCTCGAATCTGCCTCGTGTCAGAGTCACTTAAGTCCTACACTGCTCCCAATTTAAACTAGTGACCCAAGTGACTTATGACCTATGACACATAACCCCACTACCTATTTCTCGCTCTGCTGTGAAAATTCGGAACTAAGCCTGGAGCAAGCCAGTACTGAGTTTCTTTGAAAAGTGCATGTTTTGTATGAGCCTTTGCTTAATGCCAATTTGTACCTTCACCCTCCAACAGAAGCAGTTGGTCATGTTAACTCAATGGCGTGCAGGCTTGATTGTGTCATTTGTCTACGTCTTGATGGCACCACAGAGTCATATCATCATCGACCATCAAATCCCTTAGCGATGCGACCGTTATAAAAACAATCCCATCATTTCAGACAAAATTATAGCGAAAATGAACCAGTAAACGTTTTGGGAGTGTGGACCATCATGATGACAAAGAGTGACTAAATAGACGAACTATAATTTTGCTGAATCTCATTACAACTGCTTACATAATAATAAAAGTAAACTGCGTATACTGTGTAATTTAAAGATACTTATGGTCACGTCAATGATAAAAATGATCTTTAGGAAAGGTTAGTAGCGAGGTTTAGTTTAACAATTGATTTAAGCTGTTAGTCCACCTTAAATATACTTGTACACATATCATGCGAATAACGTGGTAATAATAATAATAATAATAATAATAACGCTAAATTATATAGCACATAAATGTTAAAAAATTATTGTACATAGTTTGCAAATGGCAATTAATCAATGATTTAAAAAATCAGCGGGATATACAGCAAATCTATAATTTCTAAAACATTCTTTACTCGGCACATGTAAAACGCTTTCTTAATAATGCAGTACATAAGTAGCCAGCAATACGATATATACACGTGTACTTGAGCAGATTTGTGAAACTTGCAAGTAGGATTAAGAAGCTTCCGAACACCTTCATACCTTACTTCCGTCTTGTTTGTAGAAATTCCATTAACACTTTCCTTGAGGAGTGAAGAATACCATACAGGTGGCAACAAATGCTTATAAATCATTTTCTGTAAAAATCTTAATTCTCGCAAGCGCGCTAGAACAATCTTAAAGGTGCGTTGAAATTCCATCAATGCGTTGTGCATAAGCCTTAAAAATAAGCTCGGCTATAATCCTATTACATGTATTAGTCTACTCACAAGCCCACATTGGTCGCTAGTAATGTAATATGATATTATGTAATAGAAGTAAATAAAGTAATTTGACACAGTTTAGGGAAAAGCTATAATTAAATTTATGCAGATAGCTAATGTAATTGAGCCAGTTATTACTCTACTACCATGAGAAGACTGACCTTCGCAAATGATATTATTTTACAGGATGTATGAATTAAAGTAAGTCTGTTAAAGTTGTTTTATTTTTAACATTAAAATTTTGCGTGCCAGAACAACCAACAACAAAAAATGTGTCACAGCTTTTTGACCAAGTAATTTTTTGTTTTGGTAGCGCTCTGACTTTGTGATTATCAAACCACGTTGTATGCTCCTGTTGAATACGCCACAGTCGTTGCCCGATTTGAATCGAATTGAACAGTTGAATTGAATTCTATTTCGAATCCTCTCGCAGGATTTAGCCCAGGCCTGTGTTGACAGGGTTAGGTGAATAACTTCTATTCTTCATTTTCAAAAAAAATTTCACAGAAGCTTTTGTCCTTCGCGAACTTCATCAATTGAAATCTACTTGTATAGTGTAGATCTAGGACGAAAGCTCTAGATCTAGGCCTCATAAGTAGATTTCAGCTGATGAAGTCCACAAGGACGAAAGCTTCTCTTCAAGATCTAGGCTGTGCAAGCAGATTTTAGCTGATGAAGTCAGCGCAGGGCGAAAACTTTTGTGAAAAATATTTTTTTAGACTTAATGTGCACTTTGACTTCTTTACGATTATGACCATGACAAGTCTCAAGAGATGACTATCTTATTTTCAAACTTCTTAATGTGTTAAACAAGTTGTAGTGTATGCTTCTCGTATTTTTTTAAAGTATTCGTTTGTTGTTCTGAGCTTTTATTGCAAAAGTATAGCATTGATTCACCATTTTTCGTTAGAATTTAGGCGGATTTACAGAAAAAATTCTGTATCTTTTAAAATGTACTTAACGTAATCATACAATGTTAGCTATTAATTAATTTAATTTATTTATTTGTTTGTTTATTTATTTATTTGTTTATTTACATTTTATTCATTTGTATAACGCTTTCTATTTAGCTTAGTAGTTTTGACAAACCTTGACTAAATGATGCTATCGATTAGTTTTAGTCGCCTTACCGATTTCTTCATAATTAGTATCAATTGTGCGCACAACTTTAAGTATTTACTCATATAGTCAGTACGTACTACTGTACAGACGCACGAGCAAATTTTAGGAGCAAAAAGACTAAAGCATACTGTTTTTTAAATATGTCAGCCAAACTTACTTCTAGCTCTTTCGCTGGCTTCTAGTAAGAAAGCAGTGTAGTTATAGTTTAGACGATTGGATTCAAACTCGATTACATAAGGCATGTACCCATGTTCTCTGAGACCCAAATCCAAAGATCTTCCAACAGTGTAGGAAAACAAGTCATATCTGTCATAAATAATTGCGATGTGTCTCCATTCAAAAGCCATGAAAACACTTTGGAACACTTGACGAAGTCTGCACTGACAGTACGACAGTCTCGTTAAGATGGGAAACATATCTTTGTCGATAAAAATTCCCTGATCTCCGAGACCAGTTATAATGGCGACGTTCCAGAACGTAGCCAACCGGGTAACCGGTTCCAACGCCGTGGCGCACGCCGGTCCAAAAAACGCAATAACGTCTTCGTTCATGTAAAGATTACAAGCTTGACCAGGTGCAAAAACTGGCGAGCAGGAATTATGATAGGCACGTTGAATTTTCTCCAGCTTGTAGCTAGCATTAAGAATCTGCGAATTAACTTTTTCTATGGCAATGTCAATGGCTGGACCTGCTCTGACCAAGTCATAAGGTGCACCCGTACCTGTGTGCAGTAAAACTCCCACCTTGAGCACGGTGACGTCTTCTCCTTCGATTGTTTGCAGTAGCAGGTTGCAAAAAATTACTACTATTACAGTTAAAGTCGTTTTCATTGTCGTCTTAGCTGTGACAAACAGCACACATGTTAAAACAACACTTTTGAGCATTTGCACGCGTAAGAGTAGGCGCAAGGCACTTATTGGGCGTCTCTGTCTCACCTGCTCGAGTGCACGTTTGACATGCGCAAATTAGAAATCGGCACATCGCTTACGGCTTCTTTAAACAACATAAGGTGATTTGTTCTATCGTGTAGACAATAAGCTAAACCTGTCTAGGTAATTTTCACGTCAATTTAGAAATTAACGCTTAGGCAAGTGAGCAGCCAAGTGATCTCTTTAGGCTTGAACCCTACTTACCACCTGGTTAGAACATTCTGGCCGCATTCCCAGACTTCTTAGCCTTGATTGGTTATGTACTGGGGGAAGAAAGATGATGGCTTAGCCACCTATCCTCCAGGTTTTGGTGCCGAGATTACGAAAATAGATACCATAACCATCTATCCCTACATCAGACCCGTTTGATGCGGCCTTTCTTCCTCCTTTTCTTCTTTTTCTTCTTTTTTTTCTATTAATACTGCTACATCTTCTGCTTCTTGTTATTATGTTTCTGCTCCCAGCTCCTTCTTCTTCTGTTTCTTCTACTACTACGTCTTTTTCTTCCTATGCTTCTTCTTTTCTTCCTATTCTATTACTACTTCTTCTGCTGCTTCCACTTTTCTTCTTCTTCTCCTCCTCGGCAATGACACATTTACCTTATAAGAAAAATTTCTGCGAAGAACTATGTTGAAACAAATATGCTTTACCTTCCATTTTAGAAGAAAGTTGTCATTAGAAGAAACACTCGAGTGACCTTTGGTTCACATGATGTTAATTTATCATTTTACTAAGCAACGAAAACATTGAAATTTCAGTTGAATATCGACGGACTAGAGTTTATTTCAATTCAATTTTTGTTCAAAACGCTCGTCGCAGTTGGCTTCTGCTTAGAAATTAATTTAGCCTTTTAATATCTAGTTTTTCTGATATTTGTGTAGTTCTGAAGTTTTACAGTAAGTGTATAATAAAATAAAATGAGCGTAGGATTTCAAGTTGTAAAAGTGAAGGTTTAATTTGTCTTTAACAATTAATGGCAAATTATAGAAATACTATAAATAATAATAAAAAATCTACATTAAAAGCGACCTGTCACCTAGGGATTATAAGAAGCATTTACATGGTTCGTATAACATGCATACAAGAAAAAGACGCGGAGGCCTAAAAACTTAGTCAAAACTAGTGGCAATGGGAATAACCGAATGGTCCCAGTGAGTGCTTAGTGATCGGTGTTATGCAACGCCGTGCCTGGTGACTAAGTAGATGGATGGCCAGGCCATGCAGGAAAACAACATCTGTGTGATTTCATCTGTTTTACTCTCCGCCCTATAGTTAACTACTGCGTTTCCGTGTACCTCTAACAGTTCAGTGTTTCATGTTAGAATGCTATCTTTGATAATTACCCAGAGTCCTGTCCCGCCACAACCATCTACATTAAGCAGGCTCAGGATCTGAGAGCTGCATCCCGACAACTAGGCTGGATATTGAACTTTACAAACTCAAATCTCTGTAAATATTCTAATTCATAGCTATCTTAATATTTAGTTGTATTGTAACCTTTCATTTTTATTTTGCCAATAACGAGGGCCATATAAGTCATGCCATGGATTTTACATTATGCAGTGGTTTGTATTGTTGGTTTTTTGTGCTTTGTATCCATGTACTTATTGCTCAAATATAAATAAATAAATAAGTAAATAAATAATAAGTGTGCAACTGCACGAATAAAAGATAATCCATCACATTTTATAGCTTGGGATTGTACATGGATGAAACCACCATAGTAAGTAATAAACGCGAATTAAACGCAAATAAAAACAATCAGCAATTCATTTTGGTCAAAAATTTTCAGAATTACTACAAAAAGAAGTTGCAGTCTGACTTGCTATCAACGTACTGCGCCCAAATCCTTTCCTGTATTTTCGACGTTATACTCCTTTGTTCGTTTGCGACCTTGTAAGCCGAATATGCTGCAACGGCTTAGCCTTCAGCTACTTCAACACGCAGCACATATCACTAATTATTTCCAGAGGTTTGCAGCAAACATTTTCTCGTTTGCTGTAGGAAAATTTTGTAAGGCTTCTCCGTGAAACCGAAATAAATATAATATGATATAATATATTTTTGATTTGTAAGATCGAGTGCTTATAACATCCAGGCAATAGTCAAATGATGTTTAAGGATATATATATATCCTTACACTATATATATATATCGTGTGTGTGTGTGTGTGTGTGTGTGTGTGTGTGTGTGTGTGTGTGTGTGTGTGTGTGTGTGTGTGTGTGTGTGTGTGTGTGTGTGTGTGTGTGCGTGCGTGCGTGCGTGCGTGCGCGTGTCATCTTCATTCGCATATCGTATGGGTATTAATATCTCGTTGTTCAACGCCCAATAAAGTTCATAGGCTAATCGATCATTAAAACTATAATTATCATCGTAATGTTATTCTTTCTTAATGTTGTTAAACTACTGTGGTCATGGTTACAACGATGATGACGTTGATGTTGAGGAGGAGGAGGAGGAGGATGACGACGATGCTGTTGGCAGACTCTATGATGATTAAGTAAATTATGGTGACAATGAAACTCTGGTTTCTTCCGTTAAAGTTTTGGAAAGGTTTTGCCTCCTGAAACATTACGCACCAGGAAAGCTTCTCAACATCTGCACTTACGTCCCACTGCATGAGATATTTTAAATGTAGCTAAGACAGTTTGGTTTTATATGTATGCATAATTGCTTGGCAGAAGAAATATTTTTCCCTGCTCAACTGTTGTCTCATTCAGACTTGCTTGATTAAAGCAATGGGGACAACCGTATTCCTTTGGCCACAATGTCTTTTGGACGCAAGGTTTTTTGCACACATTGTCCATTTGGACACAAGGCGATTTGGGTACACATATAGGCCATTTGGACACTGTAGGTGTTTTGGACCCAAGGATATTTGGACACTGAGTCAAAGACATTCACCTTTAGGCAAGGAAATCCCCCATGTGTCCGAACTACTTATGTGCTCAAATAACATGTGTACAAATTACCATGCTTCCAAATTACCTATGTATCCAAATTGCCTGCGTCCAAATAACCCATGTGTCCAAAATCTTTTATGTCGAAATAGCCTGTGTCTGAGACCCCTGTAACAGTAAAAACTGAATTCTTCAGTGTAAACTTCTTTAACAGGTGCAATGTAATGAGACAATTTACTGAACACTAATGGGCTTCGCCATTTCACTAAGAAATTTAATTCGTCTATAGCCAATAATTTCTCTCCTGTTACTATGTTCGATATAATTGAAGGCTATTTTTGATGACAAAGAATTGTAAGAAACACTCCCCACTTTCATTAGACTGCTTATTACACAGCCTATAGCTCGTTACGCCTTACTTTTGATCATTACTGACAAACTCATAGAGAATTGAATTCGTATCAGCGAGAAGTTATATTTAATTGACGCCACGAAATTTTTGAAGAACTTTGTGTACAACTCTGCAAATAGCGCCTATTCATGAAATCATTGTTAGAAGAACAATGCACAACTATTTAATTTATATAATCAAAATAGGTATTTTTACTAATGGATTTCTAAGCATTGTGGGATATCTAATGTCTAATTTGTTCTTCTGATCCTTTTTGACTCCCTCTACACAGCAAAGACAAAGACGCCAGCAATCAGCGCTATCGCCAACGTCTTATTGTGATCAGACTATGCACATGAACATTATATTGAATTTGATAAAGACAAAAAATGTTTCTATTAAAAGTACTTGATCTAGCAGTTTTGAACTTGGTAAAGTCAAGCTGAATCAAAGTTACATAAAATTTTGTAAGGAAGAAAAATACTTAGGGCATCTCATACTATCAGATAATATCAGCTACCATCAAACTGTTAAACTGATGATAAATATAAAATAATAAGCAATTTTAATATTTAAGCTATACATTAACCTGTCGAATTCTCATTTAGTTTCAATGACATTTTCGATTTTGTTTTTGTTTTTTTACTTCAATTTAATTTTTATAAACTGCTACTGTATAATGTATAATGTCATATCGGATTATTTTATAAAAGGGAATTTCAAGTATGTTTCACCAAAATGTTTCTATACAAAGTTATCTTACTTAACAGTGCTCTTAGTTGTTTGAAAGACTTAAGTAATTAGAAAAAATAATAATAATTTAAAATATTCGTGCCACTTGGGAAAACATCAATGCATCGCCATCCCAGTGTGCACCACTGATTCACCAAAAAACATTACTGATTTGTTGACAGGATAAAGGAATTTATACTTTTGCTTAGTTAGTGAAGTGTGTGCTACGAATGCTCTGATTATTTTTTCAAACTTTGCGTAAAGTTATAAACACCTCGTTTCAAACAACTTACCGTCAAAACGATTATCGCAAGTGCTTAAATTTACAAGTTTTATACAGTAACGCTGTATAAAACTTGTAAATTTAAACTCCCGCGAGTTATCTGTTATTGCAAACTCTGTGTGCAATAAGACAGCATGTTAAGTGATAAAAAATTTCAAGTCGAATATTTAAGCTTTATTCATAAAGGGTGTTTTTGTGCTTTAACGTTATAGTT
Organism: Tubiluchus corallicola; assembly: GCA_030141605.1. Taxonomy (NCBI): domain Eukaryota; kingdom Metazoa; phylum Priapulida; class Priapulimorpha; order Priapulimorphida; family Tubiluchidae; genus Tubiluchus; species Tubiluchus corallicola. The sequence goes on along the minus strand of JAQGDQ010000135.1, from coordinate 335,234 downwards.
ATATGTCATAATATCATGATCTGTAAACTTCAGCAATCCGGCGCTGTTATTTAGCCTAATACATGTGATTTATATTATGAAATAAATTTTATTGTTTTTCTACTTACTTACTTGCTTACTTACTTAGATTTTTAAGTTGTTTACGAGTAAGGATAAAATTTGAGAAATGAAGATAGTTACATTAATCAAGCACAAGCGTACGTTCGAGTAGTCACGACCCCAATTAAACCAGCCAGACAAAGATGATCCTGCCCATGTGAGAGGCAGAGGAAGCAACACAGGAAACCCCGTGGAACAACTAGTGCTGCAGAGACGAGTGTAATGATTAATTAACAGATTCGTCGCCTAATTTGACACGAGAAACCCAATGGAAATAGTTGTGCAGAGACGTGTGTAATGTTTAATTAACAAATTTACCGCCTAATCTGACACGAGAAGTCTTATAGCAACAACAACATCGATGAAACAAGGTTTATAGTGTGGTACCAACATTTACTGTAAAAAAATAAGGGGTTTCCTGAGGGTTTAAAAGAGGTTTTCCTGGTGCCCTAATAGAAACTCCTTAGAAGTTTAATAGAAAACCCTACATCTAGAAAAACTCTCTAAAGGGTTTTCTTTGAAAAAAGCTTTATGTGGAAAACCCCAAATGGAAGATTTTTCACAAAAAAACCTGTTCAAGGAGGTTTCTACTGCAGGATTTTTATCAGGAAAGCCTAGTTTGAAATCAGTATTAAGGCTCAAAGACACACTCTTCATAAATAAAGCTTTAAAAAATCGTCTTGAAATTTTATACCACTGACATGCTGTCTTATTGCGAGCAAGAATTGCGTTGTTAGTAGCGTTATATAAAGCTTGTAAGTTTAAACTCCGGCGATTACTGTTAGGCGAAGCCATTTTAACAGTAAGTATTTTCACAAAAGTTTAGATTACGCTGTGTAAAGTTTGTGAAATTACTCTATAAGTTTCAATAATATGTTTTTGGTGAATCAGTGGTGTACACTAGGCTGGCGATGCAGTGCCGTTCCACCAGCTGGGGCGAATATTTTAAATTGTACTGCTTCAAAAATTTCTTACTAAAGTTCAAGAGTCAAGTTTCGAAGATTAAGATGGTTAGGGCGCCTAGTCGCATTACCGAGTGAAACACCAGAATGAATCGCCTTACAAAAAGTCTCCAAACTTTGCTAAAAACCACCTGGCAAGCCAAAAACAACTTGGGTAGCTAAGATAAATGAAGGTGTTCAACAACTTCAATCAAATCTAATTTTAGGAGCAGAAGAAATTGTGCTGTTAGCTGCAAATAGGAGTGGGAATAAGACATGCTCTAATAAATGGTAATGCATCAATGTCTACAACACATAGAATGAGACTTTGATGATGATGATGACGATGCGATTTTTTCCAGTTACATAAGTCTTTCAAACAGGTAAGCGTAATGCTAAGCGATACAACTTCTTATGGAAAGTTTTTTTGGATATACTTTAAAATTCCCTTTTATTCCACTTTAATTAAATTAAACAATCACACATAATAATTCATTTATTTATACAAAATGAATAAGAAATGCCGTATATTGTATTGCGTATTAATGCACTGCATATTATACGTAATATAGAATAATAAAATACAGAACACACAATTACACGGAATAATTAGGTCTGGCATATTAATTACTAATCATAATTAAGTCATCTTCAAAATCAAACATTTAAAGTTTTGTACAAGACAGACTCTAAGACTCCAAGGATGCCCATCCCTTTTGCTGTAACGCTGAAACAAGGTTTTATTTTTATTTTATTTGTTTTTTATTTCACTTAGACTGTACCTGAAGCAGTGAAAATAATGAACTGCTGGTGGCGCCTTGCCATCCGGGGGTGGAGGCCAAGGCCGAGGCGAGGAGGAGCAGCCTAATAATGATTTCCACATGACTACAATTAAACACAACTGAATTAAATAATGACTATTGTTGTTTCATCTTTCATCTTCACATATTATTATTCATCTTTACAGACAGAAAGGCCAGGTTGGAATTGTCAAAACACGGCATGCATTCTGTTTTATACAAGTATATAAGCATTCCTGGGCTTCTCATACCCATTACTAACATTAAGGGGTTAGTCAAAATCTGTCTTCGTTCAATATGCTAATGCAGCTTCCTACTATGAAGCTGTGGGTGTAGAACGCTTGCCGTAGAATAGTCACTGGTTCGCTGGAATGCACGCAATAATATTTTACTCGAAAAATTTATTCACCAAGTTCATCTACCTTACACGCCAAAATGCCTTAAATTATAGTTTGACTTTTGCAGTCAATAAAACTTTCACGTACAACTTTTGATTTAAAGATGACTCACAAAACATGCCACTGCCTAGCTGATTTAGACTTTGTCAAATATGCGCGAAGTAAAGGTCTCAGAAGGGTAGACTTTATTTTACAGACATTTCTTTAAATTAGATATTTTTAAATAATTTTGCAAATAGGGGGTGAATATCTGGAACACATTTTTATCTGAACTTGATGCTATAGTAACAGTTTACGAGAGCGTTTGCTACTCTATAAAGGACTGACATTTCTTTTTTGCAAATTTAATCGGTTTGTTTAGTACGTTTAACTAAAAATAGTAGACCCATGCACTTACCCACTCATGCACGCACACGTATATGCGCCTACAACTGTTTTTACTGCTGTAAAACAAAACACAACCATAATATATTTGCCGCCGTATTACTACAGCGGTCCGACTCACTGCTCCACTCCACAATTATTAACTTGAAGCTAATGTTTACATGTTAGTTTTTTAAATAAGAATAAACACATTGGAAAAATGGTTAACAAATTGTGATAATGATAAGTGTGATGGTGGTGGTGGTGACGGCGATGGCGGTGGCGGTGGCGGTGACGAAATAGTTTATGTCGAAAAGTTGACATGCAAAAAACAGGGAGCTTCAAATAACTACGAATCCAACTACAATGTAGAGACCAAACGCAGCAGAAACAGGAAGCATTTACTAAAAATACCACGAGAGATGATTAATATTCATCGAAGATTTCTTATTGTTTTCACGTGAGATCTCGAACCTTTTTGAGCTGTTCAAATATTCGTCATGCAGCAATTTTCTACTGAGATTATAATAAGTAGCTTTTATCACAGCAGCAAAACAACCTTTTACCACAGAACAACAAGAATTTACGAACATAAACAAAACCCACCTTACGAGTGCGAATATCACGTAGCGTGCTTGATTTGATTTTACATGCTAATAACTGCATTCGCGCTAGTGCAAAATTTTCCATTAATTCTGAATTGGCAATAAAAGTTTCCAGCATGTTTCCACGAATTCAATTTAGCTAATTTAGAGTTTCGCAACATTAGATACAACACCCTTTATTTCATTTCCTTTTAATTTACTGAAATTTAGCTGTGAATATGTAAAAGTTCAACAACAGTTCAACTGCATTTAACACCTTTATATAACGGAATGTCAACAAACTATATTTCGAAATAGACAAGTTCTAGTACAAATGGAACGAACGAAATAGAACAAAATTTATAGACAATCTATTTCTAGCAAGATAATGTACATGTTAGTACATAAAGTAGTTCATTGAGTTAAACAATTACAGCAAAATTATTACTATAACTCTTTTATTTGAGCGCAAATATAGATTATAATACAATAAATGCAAGTGCTGCCTTCTATTTGTAGGGCTAAGATATTAACCGCTACTACAATCAAACCTGATGTTAATTATGCATTTAAAATTTAATATCACTGGCACGTTATATTTATAGTGATTTTCTCCTTCCTATAAAAATAAAATTAGCTACATTTATCTAACATTTATCTACACAAATTTTTAGAAAATGTACTAACTTAAATCAGCACACACTTTTAATGTATGATGTATATGTGTGTGTGTGTGTGTGTGTGTGTGGTGGGTGGTGGGTGGTTGTGTGGGTGTGTGGGTGTGGGTGTGTGGGTGTGTGTGGGTGTGTGTGCGTGCGTGATTACTACAGAATAGTATTCACAACGGAATGCACTCATCAGCTCATTAATTAAATGCCAACTTCAAGGATCTTGCACAACAGAATAATAATTAATCACAAGATTTCTGGACTTTTCCAGCTTCTCCACACTATCTAATCAGCCAAACTGCTAGTAAGTATGAAACCCGACGAGAACTACGAGTGTGTCGCAAAAAGCTGTCAAGAAGAACAACGGGCCATGCAGGGGATTCTAAGCAAGTTTTTTTCATGGTACAATACTGACATTCGTGTAAAAATTGCAAGAGAATTCCCACACAGAGCAAACATAGTTATAGGACCTGGAAAAACAAAGCTAAAAACTTGACCAGCAATTATTTAAAAGTAACACCATATAATGCGTTTTTGACCATTTTCCGTTACGTTTTCAAGCCAGCAATAGCTTTTTTGCGGATTCAGGATAATCAAATTGATAAGACTGGTTATACTGCCTACTTTTAAAAAATGGCCCTAGAACTTTATAGAAGCACCTTTTCGTGATTTTCTTCTAGTCTAGTGGCGGCCATTTTGAAAACGGTCGTCATTTGTTAAATCAAAATTACAGAAATGGGTTCCTCGGGTGCAACTATCTCGGAATAGGTGTCATAATAGCTTTTTAATGTCATTTCTTTGGAAATTTCTTTTAATTTACGTTGGTTGTGCAAAAACTTGGCGACCATTTTATTTTCTGCGTTTTTAAGCCCTTTCCGCTAATTTTTCGAACTGGTTTCAGTTTTCTTCACATTCAGCATTGTCAAATTGATAAGTCTGGCTATGTAGCCCACTTTTAGAAAAAACGCCCCCAGAACTTTATAGAAACACTTTTTCGGGATTTGGGTCTACAGTTAACAATTAAATAGTTTAGTGTTAGTGCTACCGCCAAAATGAGCAGGTTAATTGAAATTAAATATTGAATGTGTTTAAATATGAAATTAAAAAACAATGCGCGTCGATTTTGATACCACCAGGGCCGGCCTTAAGCATAGGCAAACTAGGCAACCGCCTAGGGCCCCACCCTCCAGGGGGCCTCACGCCGAGGTAACATTTTTTGCTTTATTTCTCTCTCTCTCTCTCTCTCTCTCTCTCTCTCTCTCTCTCTCTCTCTCTCTCTCTCTCTCTGGTAAATTGCGTAATTTTATTTTTTTCGTATTTAGTTTTTTATTTTTCTATTTCATTTGGGGCCACCAAATTCACTTCGCCTAGGGCCTCCAATTACCTAAGGCCGGCCCTGATACCACTGACACACGTCATTATTCTGCTTCCGGTTTTTTCCTGTGCAATGAAATAGACTCAGCTGGAGTTTACAGTTGTGCTCAAAAAAACGGGCCCCCTTCACTTTAATCTGTGTATGAAGGAATAGTGTGAAATTCTGATAATTCCAAAAAACCATAAAAGTCATTTTAAATTGCGGGTCAGTGCATAAATCTGCCAATTTGCATTAGAGTGAAAGTTTTTTCCACAAGTGAAAAGAGTTGAACACAAATCATTTAAAACTACGAACCATTAGGCTTATTGATAACCCAACCAACCCCGAACAAAATTCAAGCCTCATAATCTCCGCGTTGTTTAACATCCAGGTTTAGATAAACATTTTTGAAACACCCCCTATTCAAGAGTAAAGCAGCATGTGACTGTATTAATAAACATGGCGTACATATGTTTACTTACGTGGAGTTACAGGGTCTACATTAAGTATATAATGTGCACTAAAGGTTTTATCATACATAGTACATCGCCTATAGCAAGCTATTTCTTTATCATTCATGCGTGTAGTCTGGGATAGTGAGATATCATCTGTCAAAGGTAAGAATCGTAATGTTTTTACTTTCAATTTGTTTAAAATTAGCTTTACTATATTAGCTGCTGATAAACTTGAGATCAGATATCTTATTTTAAACATAGCTTGTTGGTTTGAATAAGGCAGTTTCACATAACTGATACGCAGATTGTCCGAAAATATAAATAATATGCAATTGGCTTAAAATTAATTACACTAAAGTAATAATATAATACTATACATTTAAAATAAGCTTATTTGTACAACATGGATAATGAAAAGCTAAACAATTAAAAATAGAACATTGATAAGTGGATTCAGATATCGACTGTCTCAAGCATTCAGTTGATTCGTTTTAAGTCGTAATAAATAAAGAAATAAGTAAAATAAATAAGTATCTACAGGCCTACTGTTTGCAACCGGGGGCGTAGCCAGATTCTAAAGTTAGGGGGAGCAAGTACATAAAAAAGGCGCCGTGACACATACCGAACTTAACCCATTGATTATACGTACATTTTAATTTCAATCAAAACAAGAGGAACACACAGTTTAAAGGAAGTACATAACTGTTATAATAAGTAAACCTCATAATAAAACGTAAAGACACTGAAACCTTTATAGATTGGTCAAATAAAGTAATGACTCCAGAAATTCCTTCCAAAGCCATGTAACTAAAAATGAAAAACGATTCAACTTTTATCACACAAGTGAACAAAATAGTTTAAAAAAATGTGCTCGGTAGAGTGGATGCTCCCGTATCAGCTACGCCACTGTTCACCATCTTTGGTAGGCGTATACCAAAAAACTTTTTTCAAAGTATATACCCACATTTTCTGTAGTTATTCTACGTACATAACTTCCTTAGTACAACGTATACAATTAAAAAATCAAAAATTTTAATCACTTTAAATTCATCATTGAGATCTACAATTCTTTAATGTCACATTTTGCGTTTTAGATCCAGATTAACCATGAAGTCTTCCGTGATATCCTGCCTGTGCTTCGTTGTAGCATTTTCTTCGGCAAAGTTTTACCCAAATCATGCGCCTCTGTCAGATGAACTGATTAACTATGTGAATTCCATCGATACTTCATGGAAGGTATCTATAAACAGCAATTCGAAAGAAAATGTGAGAGAGAATCAAGAAGGAGAAGCAGAAAAGAGAGAGAGAACAGAAAGAAACTAAGAGACAGAGAGAGGGAGAGAGAGAGAGAGAGAGAGAGAGAGAGAGAGAGAGAGAGAGAGAGAGAGAAAGAGAGAGAGAGAGAGAGAGAGAGAGAGAGAGAGAGAGGGGGGGGGACAGACAGACCTATGCACAGAAAGAAAATGACTTTACAGACAAACAGTAAATGCAAATTTAAATATTTCCTAATAAAATTAACTTAACAGAATAAAACACATGTGTTGGTTTTTGTCATTACCCGACACAAATTTCTGTTTCATTTACTACAGACGTTATAATTTAAATTACATAGGCTGGCCAGAACTTTGATGGATGGACGGTTCATCAAGTGAAGGTTTTACTCGGAGCTCTGAAGGGTGGACCAGAACTCCCACTAAACCACTGGGAGGTATTATGTCAATTTGTATTAGCACGGTTATTTAACCTAGCTGCATTAGTTAGAAATGACTATTAATTTTGAAAAACCTAAAAATTCATAGTCACAAGCCACCGGAACAGACAACGACATGTGGAATAAAAACACTTATTATAATATCAAGTGATAGTGTACACAAATATGACTATGCCTTTTAATTCTTTCGGTGTTAAGTAAAAGCATGTAATTTTCTTTGGGCATGTATTCATATTTTCACTTTTTCCTGTCACTTTTAGGCTTCCGTCTTGACCCGCCATTGGCCTCGTTTTAGCGGACTTGTATTAAAACGCGTCTTACAGCTTTGTTCCAATATTTCACATAGAACTTTATTTGTATTTATGCTGGTGTCGCTACCATTGTAGATAAACATTTTTGTACATTTTCTGCAGATGGTCAAAGATATCCCTGATTCATTTGATGCACGCGAAGAGTGGCCAAATTGTCCCACCATAAAAGAAATACGTGACCAAGGAGCCTGTGGTTCATGTTGGGTATATGATTTTTTGTCTGTTTGATTTATTTAACGTTCTGTACTGTGCAAATTCTTAATAGATGAACGCTTATACAAGTTAACCTATTATATCTACAAAAGCCGAGCCGCATTAAATAGATATACATTGTACTAAATTACCGTTCCTCTCGCACAATGCAAAAGCTATAGCTGACGAGTTGTAGTTTCAGGCGACAGGGTTGTAATTTGAGGCTAGAGCTGGAGCCTAAAAATGAGATATGACTAATTTGTCCGTAAGTTTTTAGGCGTACTCGTGTTACTCCACTTTAACATGTCTGAATTCATCTACATTCTACTCTCAGGTTAATCTCGTGTGACATGTGAAAACGAAGCCAAAGACTATAATACCCGCGGGCCGCAACTCGGTCAAGCACGCATGCGCTAGACTGCATTGAAATTATTTCATTTTAATTTGCCTTGCAAATGAAAAACAAAAACTTGACACACTTTTAGCCCACAGTAGTTTTGTTAAGATGTACTAAATGTTACAAACGGCGAATTGAAGAAACTTTCCAAAATGGTGATTGCCCGCCTATGATTTGCCATATGATTTAATAAAGATGCTATAATAAAGAAATGAAAAGACGACATTTTAGATCACATCAGACCACATTTGAGAAGAAAGAGTGCTGTAATATATATGTTAACGTGCTTATACTGATTTTTATCTATGTGACTATTTTATTTATTCTGTATGTATATTTTATTTATCAGTATCTATATTATGGCTTAATATATAGTTTTATGAATTGAAATAACAGTATAAATAAAACAAATACTTTACAAATATACAAAAATCAAATTAGTTTTTAGAAAATTGAAATTGCACAAATGTAATTGTAATTTTACGTCATTATGGTGTCATAATACAGAGGAGTCGATGCCTAGGAACATTCCTTCGTGATTTCGCCAACACATTTTATGATTTTAGCATATTTCTGTTGCTTTTCTGGAACACCCTGTATTATCAATGCCTAAATGTATTTACACATTTACAAACACGTTTGCATACACTCACAAACATGTTTACAATTTAGGTGTTTATTTGGCGCAACACTTTGATCTGTTTAAATGAATCCCCTACAAGCGTATTCATCTACTTTCCGTTCATATATAAAATAATACAATTACTATTTAGAAAGAAAAAAATACGATGAGCTCTTTTGCAGGCATTTGGTGCTGTTGAAGCCATGTCTGATCGTTACTGTATTGCATCTCAGGGAGCTACTAATGTGCACGTTTCTGCTGAAGATCTGAACACTTGCTGTTTTTCGTGTGGATTTGGGTAAAACTTTGACAATTCCAACTTTAGAATAACAAACATTACATAACAAGCAGAATTCTGTCATAATATTTAAACCTAAAAGGGGGAGTGCAGCTGAGTAAATAGGGCACCTCCGCTTCGTGCGAATGACGTGGTTCGACACTCGCTCCAGAATCAACATCATTAAACCATGGCTGTCTATACGGCTGAGTCGCCTCTACTGGTGCAGTGGCTTATCTTAGAGGGATATCATTCATGCATACAGTGCTCTGAAAAAGTCCGGAAAGGGACTGCGGGTAGCCGAGATATTAGATGAGCTGACGCCCCAAAAGTCCTATTTCGAGTTGGACAAGATCAGTACGCAGATTGTGTTAGGCTAGAGTTTTAAGTTCTTCAAGTAATATGTCACCAATTTAACCCGGCATAGCTGATTTTTATACCAAATTATTATAAACGAAGTTTCATGTTCTTTTTTGTTCATTAAAATTACTGAGCTATTTAATTAAAAAAGTACTCATGCGTCTGAGTCACACTTGAGCATAGCCACAAGCAGTGGGGCATCGCCGTAATAATACAAGCTTTAGCTTACAATATTTTTCTGTTCCTGTGCGGAGACAGACGCATCTACAATGCATTGTACTATTGTCCTAATATGCAAACAAATTTTTGCTTTAGTAAAGAACTTAATTCAGAAATAAGTGATAAAAGGGAAATTTTTAAAGCTGCTTAATTTTCTAAAGAAATTTTTAGAGACTTATATGTGCTAAGTCTAACATATTTCCTTTTATTTGTAAGGTACGACCTGCCTTTGACGTGTTCCTTTTGCAACGAGACGTTTCATGTATAAATTATTGCTGAAATTAATTATAGACCTGTCAATAACATACCCACGTACAAAATGTGCAACAGCTATATGGTAAACATGTCACTTCAACAAGCTATTCTCTCTTGCAAATCGACACAAGGATGTAGACTCACACCAGTAATGCGTTTTTTACTTTTTAAAGAACTTTTGTTTTCTTTTATCGCATTCTAGTCTATCTTATTTTCCTTCAATGTTTTACGTTGCCTTCATTTTTCTTTTTTATTAGTTTCATTTATTTTTATTTCACTAATTCACTTTATTTTGCTTTATTTTACACATTTTTGCTTCATTTTGCGTAGTGACCATTCCGGGTCGAACAAACTGATAAAATGACGTACATTGCAATCTCCAAACTACAGAAATAAATTAATTAAACCAAAAACGTGCCCTGAAAAAAATCCGTATTTTTATATTGCATTTAATGGAGTCTTTATAAATGTTGTAAAGCTTTTCGTTATCTCTTACCCTTATTATCATTCAACTTTTTCAACATTAACATTTTTCAACAACAACAAGAAGATGGAAACACAAGTTTTGTTAGTTATTGGTATCCATCTATGTATTAAAAACATAAATCGTTAATGTTCTAAATAGTAATGTTCTAAATGTTAATATCGAATAAAATGCTTATGAAAACATCAACTAAACGAAACTAAAAAAGGTTCTTAATTTTTTTACATGCTTCTAGGTTACAAACATTAAATGTATATCTAGGTTTAACTGGGGTTTCTTGGATTTGCGCTAACACAAAGAGTACTCGTCTCATTTTTTGACAGTTGGCACTCCGCCTGAAAGGTACAAAAAAGTGCGGTCAGCACGCGTGTGTTGATTGCTGCGGCAAGAGTTCGGTGCTACGGTTTGATCAAATTCATTCTACTTTTTTATACATAATCCCAAAAACTCTCCTGGTAAACAGAAGCACGCATAAATTTATGAACTATCCTTTGGAGTTAACTTATTGATACACTATTTCCTGTTAATTTAAAATAAATTTATTAGATGGCAGCACCAGTACCGGCAATTGCATAAACGTCTTAGCAATTGTACAACATAAATAACGTTGTGACATCTATTGACAAAAAAGAAATCAAAGTGTCTCTTTAAAGTGATCACCTGCAAACATATTTAATTTCAGTTATTAAAGTTACATTATTTATTTTCTGAAAAGGTGTGGAGGTGGATTTCCAGGGTCAGCATGGGACTATTGGGTAAATACTGGTCTTGTCACTGGAGGGCAGTACGATAGCAAACAAGGTTGTAGACCGTACACCATCAAATCTTGTGATCATCATATCAACGGCACTAAACCACCATGCGGCGACACTGTTCCAACTCCAGACTGTGTGCAAACTTGCGAAGCTGGTTATCCAATCAAATATGAAGATGATTTACACTTTGGTACATCCCTAAATATCAATTTTACTTTTTTAATCTTTTGTCTGTCTCTGTGTGCCCCATTCTCTCTCTTCTTCCCTCTACCTTTTTACCTTTCTTTCTATTTTCCTTCCTTTTTCTTTCTTCCTTACTTTTTCTTTTCCTTCTTTCTTTTTCCTTTTTTCCTTCCGTTTTCCTGCTTTCTTTCTTTCCTACTTCTTTCTTATTTACAGTAGTAATTAGTAAAGCATCTTTATTTTGCCAATTCGTCTACTTAATTTAGATTAATTATTTTAATTAATAAATTTTTTAGACATTCATTCACTCACCTCACTTCGTCTTCACTTGTCTTTTTATTGGGGCCCTGCATTCATTTGGTTTCGTTTTTCATTCGTTCGTTTGTTTACATTTATATATTTATCAAGTCATTCGCATTAATTATACTCTATTCATTCATTATTCAGTTTCTGTTTCATAGTGCTTGGTGTGTGTTGAGTACTGATTATAGCACCTTTCCTTTTCACCTTTGCGATTTCACAAAGGCAAAGACTTAACTGAGAAGCATAATTTTACAGAGACGATTTTCGCTTTATGTAAAAAAGTGAAGAATATAAGACTATCAAACGGGAACATAACATGTATGTAGTTCCTGAATGTTATGTTGCATCTGTATGGGGAATATTACTTGGAATATATTTGTATAAAGTCCATTAAGTGCTTTAAATTCTTGCAGTTTATTTTCTATTAGAAGATCCCGGTTTCACGGTTATCAGGTGAAAAAAACTTAAAAAATAGTATAATTCGAAATTTTAACCCAGTAAAAATGGCAATTTCAATGTAATAAACGCACGAAGGCAATACTGTAATACTGCATTAGGAAAGCTGAAAAAGTTTTGCACTCAGTTTCGACTCGAACTCAGACCTTCTGTTCTACTTTGTTCAGCTGATGGAGGCCATGAGACCGAAGGTTTTTAATAGAATACAAGCTTTAAAACAATTTTATGGAATTACAAAATGGCATGCCTCAAGAAGTACTCATTTGTATAAAGACTATGCTTAGGCTCATTGTAAGTGAATCGTAATTTTCAATCACTTAAGTTAGGTAATTTAAGAAATCATGGGTGATTTCAAAACGTTTCGTGAAGTTGCTTTTATCTTGTGAATTTTATTTTCAGGCACTAGCTCTTACTCTATCTCTTCTGAAGTTACACAAATTCAAACTGAAATCATGACCAAAGGACCAGTAGAGGCGGCATTTGACGTTTATGCTGATTTTCTCACTTACAAAAGCGGTAAGTATGGCGCCACAAATGTTCCTCGTATAATGTATTCATTTTAGCAATATGTATATACAGAGATGGTAAACACAGATGGTAATAGCCACAACGCTTAAACGGAATTCATATCCTGTAATATAAATTATGTATGTGCTTCTTCGTTAACTGTGGAAGGCGCAAGTGATTTTCGGTCAATAACCAAGTCTAAAATCAAAAATAAATAAATAAAATAAAAATTACACATCAGCGTGATGATATACATTGCAATTTCGACTTCATTTACTCCAGACCTTACCATATATTATGACATTACGAAAGAGAGAAGGAAAGCACAAAAGAGAAGCGAGAGAGAGAGAGAGAGAGAGAGAGAGAGAGAGAGAGAGAGAGAGAGAGAGAGAGAGATTGTGGTGTAGCTTTTATCTGTTATGCACTACCTGTACCTTAGTTTGTTTATTTATTGCCTTTATTTTTGTTGCACTTATAATTTAGCTTGCAGCTGACACATTTGCCTAGAACACTGTATTTTTACCAAGAACTAACACCAATTGTCAACATTTACTATATGTATTATTGTGGTCACTGCTTTAAAATAAAAAAACAGAATTTGACGGCCTGACAAATAAACTTTACCTACAGGTGTCTACAAACATGAAACAGGATCAATGCTAGGAGGTCATGCTATCAAAATTCTTGGGTGGGGAACAGAAAGCGGTACACCTTACTGGATTGTGGCAAATTCGTGGAACACTGACTGGGGAGATAAAGGTATACTGATTTCTTTCTCTTGCAAAAAATAATTACCCGTCGAACACGAGCAAAATTTGTTATATGCAATAACTCATATGACATCGTGCGCTTGCTCGATAAACTCTGTTTTTCCAACTTTGACCCAGCATATAAATTTTTATTAAACGTGCTTAGATTTCTGTTTCATGTGTGCAGCTTTCGCGTGCGTGCTTGATGAACGAATTTGCATCATTCAAAACTAGATCAAACCAAAAAAGGAAAGGATGCCACGTGTCATCTGTTTACTTGTGTATATGTAGTAAATGTTTACTATGATTAATCAAATGAAAAGTTGACGTGTGTGCGGAAATTTTGTGCGAGACTATACAGTTTTCTCGTTAGAGTTTTTCGCCGTGTGCGACAAGTGTAAGTAGTGCGCGGTCTAAAAGTAATTTTTAACGTTGGTACACGCATAAATGTTTAGTCTGTTACAATTCTGCATTCTACAAGCCAGTTCCCATACCCAAAATAAACTTATTTAATGCAGATGGTTGCAGCGGGACAAAAACCTAGGTCAATGTTAAAAATGACCCTCTAACCAGAAGCACTGAACCAGCAGACGCGGCTTAGATATGCGTTCCAATGTATATATAACCCTCAACGAGGGAAATAAGCCTCAACAGTATGGCAAATGAAATGGCCTAGATATGATTTTCCGGTTTTCTCATCCACTTACTGACCAGGTTCGACGTTGCTGAACTTCAATCGCTACGCGCCTACCACGATTCAGCTATTACCTCACAATGATATAAGTCAAGAAGACTTTTCGGGAATAACAACTAACTCTCATTCATAATAACTCAGCTATTCGAGGATAAATTTTCTGAGTAATTCATTCTTAACGCATTTTCTTCAGGTTTTTTCAAGATACTCCGAGGTTCTGATGAGTGTGGAATTGAAAGTGGTATAGTAGCGGGTGATCCACGAGTCTAAGGAAACAATTTCATACTTTCTTTGTTTCAGTGTGCAAATATTAAAGTACGTGAAACAAAAAAATTGTGCATTTTTTGAGGACCACGCTTTTGTTCTTTATACTCATAACTATAGATCCTAATTATTAAATTTCTATGTAAATAAGATGTATGCAATGTGTGCAATTAATGATGAGTTTTAATGTGCCGGTTTTACTGCTTGAATTTAACGCAAGTCTGTAAAATAACAGTAAAGGTATTATGTTAAGCACTGATTTTTGTAATCACATACTCTATTTGTTTTTTCTCTGACAACTATAAGCATAAAAGATTTATAATTTGTTTTCGTTTATATAGAATCATTTAAAATGGAGTAGCATCATTTGAACTTTATTATGCTTATTCGTTTTTACAAATATATCGAAACAAATAATTGTATTTAATTAGTTAAAACATCACATAAATTAGTGCCATGTTTTTCAACAGCATCCGAACATCTACACCATTACATGCTTATGATTCTGTGTTAATGGAAGTGCTGTAAGATTTTGATCTAACAAAGGACAAATTACAATATTTTTAAATTCGATGTTTAAACGGTCTGAAAAATTATGTTTATATTCATAATCATAATGATATGCTATTATTACTTTAATGAAGTTTATTATTTTGTCTAAAACGCACTCGCCGTCGATGAATTCTTTATTGTGTGATAATTAATAATAGATTGTTAAAGCCTGTTAACTGTGCTGATATGAACTAGTACTTAAATTACTCTACTTAATTTAAATACTAGTAGAGAGTTATCAATTAGTCATAACTAGTACTAGAGATAGTACTAGTTATCTCTAGTACTATGTCTAGTACTATACCACATTTATGCCTCATGGAGACTATAAGGCATAAATATGCTTAGAGAAGCGAAGCCACTTGCTCTTGTTTCACTTTAATTACGTAAAATTAGATCAGTTTCGAAACATATAACGGAAAATTTGGTTCACGCTTGCGCAAAATTCATTTTAAATCTATTTTCGTTTTCGTTTTGCAGCTGCCGGTTACGTTTTTTATTGTTATTTGGCGTTTTTTACGAGCGAAATGCAGTCTATAAGAGCTTGATAATTTTTCTACGCAAATTGAACAAGTCAGACAAAAATGCTCTACAAAAAACATAAAAACACAAATAATACATAAAAATTTGTTTTTAAACTTTTCAGCTTTTCAACCTAAACACAAAATCCAGTTTTTTCTCTAGTACGTTATTATGTTTTCAAAGTCTAAATGCAAAATGCTTTGGCCTGTTTTAATATCATTGCACAATGTTATGCCAAGTAATATCGTTTGTTAACTTGTACTTAAATACACACATATTCACCAAAAACACTAAAAATATAAATAAACTCTATAGTAAAACCTGTTTGTATGTTGAATATCCCAATGCCATCGATAAACTATTATGTACAAATAAGTTATAAATAACAATACGCATAAGTAAATTACATTAAATACCACATAAATATTGATACCATCACACGCCATTGGACTCCTCAAGTCTGTTTTCTTTAGCTTAGTGAATCTGTCTGCACACTTCTTGATACACAGGCTGGTAATTACACTGTTGTTCTGGCCCGTAGATACTACAACCGCCAACAATGCTGCTCATGAAGTTAATGTAAATAATAGCTAATCGAAGCGTTTCTATCCTTGACAGCCGTTTCTCGTAGGAAAATGTCGGCACTTTCTTTCGCAAATTATCGAAAGCTTCGTTTAGATTAAACATGCGCTTACGTTCTCGTACGTTCGCTGCTTTACGCTGAATGGGCGTAGTTACCCGTTTCCGCTTTGGTTTCGTTGTTGCTTTCCCATTGTTTATCCGAACGCCTTGATGACGTATGACTGACGTCATCTGGGTAGGAAACTGCATATCTATCCCAAGAGGATTGACATTCTCGGACGATATAACCATGGGGTAAGTGGGGTAACATGCATCACTAGTACTATCAGTGCTGTTGGAATCACTCACATTTGTCCACCAGGTGTCATGGTATTGCTGTTCTGGTATTGCCTGATAGTTTCCATACGAATCATCGTAATGTCCAACTGCTTCCTGGACTGCGTCCTGTAATGTGGGAGCAGAAAATTCAAAGTGGAACTCGGAGACAATTTCTTGATGAACATGTTGATGAAATGCAGAATCCTTCTGTTGCTCCATTACCTGTTGTTCTTGACTGACGGTGTCCTTGTGAAATGTCACCACTTCGTGATGCTGGGACGTAGAAGTTGCATTTTTTTGCAGCGGCAAAACTTGTATGCTGTCCAAATCCCAGTAAAGCGTTTGGCATTCCGTCTCGCTGCTTTCGGGACACTCTTTGACCAGCTCTGATTCCGCACGCGGCTCTGCAACCGCCGTCTGAACGTAGGAAACGTCTTCTATTTGAGTTGGCAGAGAAACTTCGCTTTGAGTTAAATGACTTTGATTTTCTATGGGTAAATACATGGCTTCTTTTAACACTTTAGCAATCATTTACTTTAATTCGGTTTAAGAATTCATCAAATTAAACCATATAGCCCACAGTTTTTAAGAACGTCTGCTCTATCTCGGTTCTGACTTCGTTCTGTTCTATCCCTTCATAATAACGGTTGGGTAACTGTTATTTCAGGTACTGCAACTTCAGATGTGGCGAGCTAAACGAGGTATGTATCGTCAGGTAATTATAACATTATAATATATCAGTGTTTGTATTTTAAAACCAAAGTCGCGAATTTGATTTTAAAATTCGATGTTCTTTCTAAGACAATTTTTGTGACATATATTAATATCAAGTACTTTTTCTCTGCAACCTAAGCTAGCACCGCCCCAAATATATCTTAATAATATGACTCCCGAGTGGCTGTTTATTTACCGTTTGACTCTGATCATAGACGCAGATCACCTTTTATAAAACAAAGCCTTGGATGGTCTATATTAGGATGGGCACGCTTTAACCGGTACGTGTGCCTAACGTAAATTAGTGGGCAATAAAATTACACGGTGATGTAAGTATAGTTATCGGTGTATTTAAAGATCACTTTGCCATCCTCGCGCATGTTTATATGCCACTCCTACCTTGCATTAACTTTGTGTAACAGGTAATGAAGTGTTGCAGTCCAGTGAGTTCAATACCTGTCCTAATGAGCACTACGATGTGTACCTGTGTGCAGTTTGCACCTGTTTGCAGTGGTCTGCTGACATCTTTTAATGTCACCTGTCTAAATTTATG
This sequence comes from Tubiluchus corallicola, assembly GCA_030141605.1. Classification (NCBI taxonomy): domain Eukaryota; kingdom Metazoa; phylum Priapulida; class Priapulimorpha; order Priapulimorphida; family Tubiluchidae; genus Tubiluchus; species Tubiluchus corallicola. The sequence continues at coordinate 317,592 of JAQGDQ010000135.1, read as the reverse complement.
ATCCTTTATGTAACTCAAACAGAAGGGTCGTAAAGACAAGACAAGAACTTGTTTTATATCGTTTCATCACCATTCGTTACACTAGCACTAACTGCATCACTTATTTTTAACTATTTCTTATTTTTCAAGAGAAAAGATTGTTGGCGACCCTGTCATCACTGTAAAAACAATAAAGTCATACTATTTTCCTTGGCTGTCTTTTAAACGCCCTTACTATGTTTGACGCGTCTAAACCAATTTGGTCACTTAGCGTGTTCGTAGTTCGATGTATAAAACATCCGTGTATAAAGTTAAACAAACAATCATCACTGTTCCGCTGTCTCTTTTCACAAAAGATAACTTTTTCAGTAGTTTTTGCGAGGAAAATTTAGTTAAAAATTATAAAAACTCAAAAATGCAGTTGTATAGTAAAAGAACAAACTTCACTCTAACAAAACTCGTCGAAGCGTGTGTATGACAATACTATGATTAGTTTATCATAACGTACCTGGTTGCTATGATAGTAGAAACTGTTAATTAAGGCATCAAGTGGATTGTGAGCAATGGCGTTGCTTACATCTGTTACAACAAAAGCTGAATTAATTTCCATGAAACATATTACTAAAACGCTGCATAACTAATGTGTTTCTTGCAACTAGTCATCACTCATCCTCATTGCGTTTTCAGTAAAATTGACGGATCCGTGAAACTCATATACAAGTCCAAAAACAAACTTAGGTAATGGTTACATTTTACTGCAATATCTTCAGTACCTCATCGTTTTGCAACCTAAATGAAAACTAGACTTGCAAAACGATTATGTAAGTTGTTATATTTAAAAACATGGATGGACTTTTCGATTAAGACACGTAAATGTAGTCTTTTTCAGTTTAAAAGGCTACCAGTAATACTTTTGCTTGTTGAGCTGATATATGTATTGAACGTTTGTTATATGCATTTTCAAATTTTAATTCGTATAGATTAATTAGTAATAAGTGACTAAATCTACAAAGTAATACGTTAAATTTCTACAGATGTATAATTTAGTTAAAATGTGATATTTTAAAAACTATACCTTAAAAATAAAAAAAATAACTTTTGAGTGACATTTCAGATTGTAGTGAGGTCTTTTACTGTCGCTAAACATTCTTAATTAAAATTTTCGTTTTGCTAATAGAATCAGTGAATAGGTTAGATTTTGGATGATATAAACATAATTGTCACCGATTTTGGCAGCAGATGTTGTAATTGCATTATCGTATATCTAATTCACGTCATTATTCACCTTTGACGCATGAAAGTCAATATTCGGCAAATATGTTTGAATTTATGCATCAGATCAGTCCAAAAAATTTTGCGCCGTGAGATAAACTTAAAACTGATGTGAAGAAGAAAAATCAAATAATAAGGAACAATAGCTCTTATAGAATTTGAACAAGGATTTAACAAAGGACAAAATAGCAATCCTTGGCAACTATAGAAATGAACAGTAACGTTTTTACACATGTCGCTCTAAACCAGGCCAAAAACCTGGCAAAGTAAGAGAATACAGTAAAAACGTAAAATTAAGAAATATAATTCATATAGCTAATTTGCTAGTGGTATACTGTATATGTTAATGTTGTTCTTGTATTGATAGAGAATTTCGCTGATCAGAAGCCCGAAAGAAAAAAGCTGGATTTATAAATTCATAAACAGTTGTTTACAGCTAGGAATGTCTATGAGAAACAAAAGAAAACGATTGCTAAGAACAAGCTGTCAGCGTTTACGAACCAGTAACCATAGAATTGATAGAAGTAGCGATCAAAGAAGCAAGAGACTACACTAATCGAAAAGTTAAGTTTGTTTTACTAAAAATAGGTAATGACCATATAAAAATACAATGACCATATGCCAATTATAATTATAAAAACCTAGTAATTTAAAAAGAGAGAGATCGAAGTAAGAGATTTACTAATTAAATTACGTGATTTGATTAAATTGATTCGTTCATTATGCCTGCATTAAATGATTATTCTACATTTTGAAGAATGGCAAATCATACATTAAGTCCAACAAGGAAAAATGACTAACAAAAAAACAACTTTAAATTTACAAAGGCTGTTTCCAAAACAATAATAACATCTTCTACGAATACGCATAAAATACGAAATACTTTAAGTTTTGTACAAACACTTTTGAAACACAGTAGTGCAGTACAGTCACGCCTCAGATGAAATAGCTTTGAATCCCTCTAACATACGGTTTATAGCCAACTCGAAGCTTTCCGTAACTTATTTATATATTTATGGTCGACATCCAATGCTCGCGGATAAAAATGAGACGTTTGAAAAGATAATTCAATAATAATTATTGTGACTTCACAGCTTTAAAACACTTACCAAAATTTATAATTACGTATAGAGAATAGAGAGTTAAGACAATAACAGGCGCATAAAATAATTGTGTGTGATACCATAATATCTATGCTGTCACTTAGTTTTAGGCCCCAAGTATTTATCGTCATTAATAATAGATGCAATTTTATTGTGCAGATAAATAAGTCCTTTTCAACGTTTGGGCAAAAATGTAAACATTTAGATTTTTCGGGATTAGATAATAATTTTACCATGTAATTATTTCCAGTGAAGCCTTCACAATATTTACGAGCCAAATGTAAAATACTGTAGAAAACGCAAATTAAAATAAATCGTCTGCGAACAAAAATTTTTATCTAAAAATGGCATTCTTTATGGCTATTAAAAAGTTCAGGTAGTTCATCGTAACAGTTACAATGAACAAATTTGTTCTTGTATTTTTTCTTTTTTGCTACCAGACAGGATTATGTGCAACTCCCCGGCATAGATATAGTTTTTTCCACTTTTCATGAATTGATCTCGTGAGTAAAATGTGAGTGATCCCGTAGTTTGAATGCCCTGATTTATAAATAATAGAGTTATCAAGATTGTAGTAATTTAGGGTGTTAATAATTATAATTACAACAAGTTGGTGGCAGGTGAAGTAAATTTGTGTCAAATTGACATGACCCCGGATTAATTATTACAAACTGTTCCTCCCTGAAGTGATAAAAACAAATTTTAATAAAAAAATAGATGTTTATCTCACTTGTATTTACAAGCAGTATCGTAACAATTATATGTTAGTGGGATAATAATTATTACGTCAACAGTTAACACACTCGAGCACTATAATGTTTTTTTAAAACTCGACCGAATCGACAATGCAAGCGTCAACTTAGCTAGGTAAATAAAACACACTTAACTAGAATTGTGTTGTTTACACTGTTTAGAAATGCCTGTGCCTGAGCTGGTTCTCGGTTTCTTCTATTGAAGTTCGGTTGCTGTTTTGCACGCACTGATAGCAGCAAATAATTGTTAGCAGCCCAGACTTTTTACAAGTGTCTGAGTTTGTTAAAAATAAATCATGTTTTAATTTTTAGGTGCTAGTTTTGAAAATGCTAAATCAGTTTCGGTCACGGCGTTGACACTAGGACTGTCAATTCTTTGGTGCGTGTGTACCATGACTGGCATAACACTATCTACTGTTATAGCTGCCTCGGGAGGTATTTTTGCTTGCCTTGGTTTATTAGCAATAACACCGTTATTCTCCCCGAAAACCTTGAAACCGAATTTTGTTATATTTTTCGCTGACGACTTTGGATGGGGCGATCTCTCCGTTTACGGACATCCAACTCAAGAATGGGGTCCTGTGGACAACATGGCAGTAGACGGAATGCGATTTACAAGTTTTTACACAGCGTACATGATGTGTACACCTAGCAGAGCTGCCCTGTTAACAGGTACAGGCATAATTATCAATTATATTAGCAGAGGCACTAGGTCTCAAATGAGTGGCGTCCAAGCTGCGAGTGTGCATTTTCCAAGCATCTAAACTACATTTCCCAACCAAGTTTTACAGATGACAAAAAATCAAAAAGGGTTTGGAAAATTTATGTTAAATTTAAGTAATTAGGCCTATAAATAAAATGTTTCGAATTTTTCCATTTTACAATAATCTCTAAGTAAGTGCTCAGCGTTACTTAAGGGATAATTGGTCCTATACTACTAGGTTTGCAGCTACAGCTTTGCCACTGTGTTCGGCATAAAATGTAATCATTATAATTTAAACAAATTAATATGATACACTTGATCAAGGAATCACTTACAGTTTGCAATATTATACCATCCCCATAGTATGCTATCCTTACATTGGATGTTCTGAGACAAGAAAATTCTCAAGAGTTATTATTATGTAGAACAAGATTTGATTAGCCAGTATCAATTTGATTTCACTTAGTTCTTTTATGTTAATGTATGAGTGAAATTGATTGATAATGATGTGATAACTTTATGATATGATCACTGGACAACAAATTGTATGTTTACAGATTATGTTCTCAGAGCTTTTGTTTTTTCAAAGTGAAGCATTTACCCTAAATTTTCTTAACATTTTTGCTACAATTTGATCAACCACTGCATAAGTGTGCCAAATGACTATTTCAAAATGCTCATATTTTTGTTTGGTAAATTATAATATTATTGGTCTTTGCACATTTTAGGCAGGTTGCCAATCCGAATGGGATTGTATAGTCAAAATAAATGGGAGCCACCCGTCTATATGCCCCAGTCTGTCACTGGCCTACCACTGAATGAGCTCACAATTGCTGAAGCACTGCGAGATGTTGGGTACAAAACAGCAATTGTAGGAAAGTGGCATTTAGGTGTGTACGTGAGTTTTAATATTCAGTGTGAATGTCTAGTATTATTAATTGCTCTCTTAAAGACCTTTATAATCCTCCCCCACAGACTTGAAGTTTCTTTAACACATTATTATGATTACACAAAGAATTCTTAGTTATTGTTAAACAAAAGAGACTTATATATTAAATACTTACCTTTTTCTGGTGAATTTCGAATGCATGCATTGCAGTAAAGATCGCTATATTTCATATCTTTGGCGCGAGAATGACATAGGAGGTACAGAAAGTGTCTTTGGTTACCGATGTTTGTTTACCGATCTTTGTAGACCTCGTGACTGTGCTCATTTCTTCAAATTTAAAACTGCTAGTAATGAAGTGATAATAATCAGTAAGTTTACAGTAAGTTTATAATAAAATAAGTTGAATATTTGTAATGAGAGCAGGATTTTATGTTGTAAAAGCTTATTTTATAGAGAGGGTTTAGTTTGACTTTAAGTAGAAAACTTTACTAGGTACTTCATTTTGCTGGCATTTAATTGCATTAGACATGCATTGAACTGTATTATTCTGTTTTACTCTAAACCAGCTTTTGAAGTTAGATATGAAAATTTGATTGGCAAAATGTGCCCTATTCACGTGTAAGTAAGTTTAGTTGATGTTTTTCATCTGAGAACAGTCGCAAGATTTTCCAAGCCTAGTTTAGCCTAGGACAGGGATCTCCAAAGTGGTGGACATTGACGCCTGGGGGGTCGATATATGCCGAGGTCATTTATAGTTTTGGGGTCAAAAGCTGACATTCACCAGTAGAAATAAACCAACTCTGATTTCATCTGATTTAAAAAATTTCATGATTCAGCTTTAGACTTTCACATAGCTTTTAATTTTTTTAAAAACATTTTCTCCCTCCCTACTGACATCTTTTGAGCTCATGAGGGAAGACGGAAACAAATTTTTTGTGGCCGGCCCCATTCCCAATACAGTGCAAATACCAAAATGCAAAATAAGCCCTTGTCTTAAATTTTCATTCACTATGTGGCTTGTTAAGTAAGCACAACTTAAGTTTATTAGAATGTATCGTTTAATAGGCCTAACTGTTTATTCACGTCCACAAAACAAAAGTTAATACCATTATGCTTTGCCTTGCTTTAATGATTACTTATTGCAGGTATCAACAAGTATAATTCGACAGACGGTACTTTCTTACCATCAAAACATGGATTTGATTTTGTTGGTACAATATTACCATTCACAAACTTTTGGAGTTGTGATCAACATGGGGTAGTTTTTCTACTTTGCACTTAACCTTATTTAGCAGCTGCTGTGTAAGGTCATATTGTTTTTTCAAAAGCGGCCAGAACAACGTATTAATGGAATAATAAAATATTAACTTTGTAAGGAAGAAAAAATGGAACTTACATGTACAATAAAAGCGTCAGACCAAAAGCGTAGGCAATACTATCTCAGGAAGATTAATCTTTAATTGTCTGTCGACACTTTATCTACTATAAATCTTTGCTTGTTAGAATGTTGCAGAATAGCAGCTTCATGTATGAGATTGGCATCCCATCTTTTAAAAGTGGAAACTGATAGATGGAGTAGAATTCCATATTATCAAAGGCTTTATTTATGTGGCAGAGATATGCAAGATAAGGAACATGTATTGTTAGATTGTCAACTTACTAAACATTTTAGAAACCAATCCTTTAATAATATGTTTGATTTAATAGACTCAACAAATTACTTTTCATTGCAAAGTTTTGAATTTTTTTAAATGATAAAGTAGATAAAATTTGGCTTGTTATGCGTTCTAACTCTATAGCATACAAAATGGTCATTTCTTGTAAGATTGTTAATTTTACAGTATATTTGCCATGTGTTATTAATGTCAATAAACAAACTAACTACAGTGTAGTATAAGTCTGTGCCCATCTGATAAACATTGGTCCTCATAGCAAACTCGACATCACAGCCACAATAAACCGTCTTTAGCAACAGTTTTACGGCTAATGATTTTTCTTTTCGACCAAGAGGAGGCGTTTCACAGTTAAGCTTGCTTACGAAAGCCCATGAAACTGGGTATTTTGATTAGTATTTAGGTACTGGGGAAAATTCTTTGGTCAGTTATGAAGAAAGAAAGATCTTAACTGTACAGCATGAAAAAAAGACCTTTGATATATCACATCAATTACCGTGTGTGTTTCATCTCTTTTAATTATAGTAGATTAATTGCAATTTTCATTATGAATATACAGTCATACATCTCGTTATAGCCCCCTCCCCCCCTTATAATGCCAACCCCTTGCTTAACGCCCAATTTTTTGGCAAAACAAAATGACTATATTTGCATAGACGTAATTTTTAATGCAACTCGTTATAATGTCAAACTCGCTGTAATGCTAACTTTTTCTGGTGTCCCAAAGTATAGAGAGGTTTGTCAGAAAATTCTTATACCGAACTTCATAAACTTTTGATAATTTTTAGGTTTATGTAGAAGAACCTGACCCTCTGATGTGTTTTATATATCGAGGAGACACCATAATTCAGCAGCCAATAAACTTTGACAATCTGACTGACAGGTTTGTGGATGATGCCAAGGAGTTCATTGAGAAGAGTCAAAATGGGCCATTTTTTCTTTATTTTCCGCTGGCACATACGCACACTGAGCTTACTGTGATGCCTCGGTTTAGAGGAAGTTCTTTGAATGGTAAGTCTAAATCTTGTGTAAGAAACAGAAAAATTGCAAGATCGGTAGATGTTTCTTTATTGTATTGACCTATGAACTTTTAAGTCTTGTGCAAATTGTCATTCTTTTGAAATGATTCGTTTATATTTCGGAAGTGTATTAGATGACTAGAAAGTCTGACAAACGTGTTATAGAAAAAATCTTTTTGTCGTTATTTTTAATTAGGAAAGTATGGTGACAATGTTCAAGAAATGCAGTGGGCAATTGGTGAGATCATCAGAACACTGAATGAACTCAAGCTCGCAGAAAACACTCTCGTGTTGTTTATATCTGACCATGGGCCGCAGAAGGAGTGCTGCCTAGCTGGAGGTTCATCGGGCATTTTCAAGGTGAGACAAGCGACTGCATTTGGACTAATCTGTATTGAAATCATTTGCGAAATTTGAACTTTATTTGCCTAAGAACCAAGGAACCCTAGAGGACTGTACTGAATGAATTTAAATATAAAATTTTTTCAGGTTTATAATTATGACTCTTGTACAGTTAAACCACAAAAATGCCTATGAAAAATATGGAGGAAATGCATGGTACTATGGCACTTCGGCATCCTAAACGGGAAAAAAATTGCAAATAAATGTTTGCATTGTTGGACATACTGTATGCTGTAGCATTTTCAATAATTTAATAAAAAAATAGCAAATTTTGAAAAATTAAGCCTGAATCATGGATCAGACCAGTGAACTCTACTTGGGTAACCAAATTGAAGTTGTACTGCATGTCAGTGTGAACTAAACAAATTTGTTTTTTTATAAATTGGTAATGTAATTGACAGTGAAAGATAAAGAGAAAATAGGTGGTACTGTGTGGTACAACTCAAATTGAATTAAAGGAAAAAATAAGATAAGAATGGAAACCATGCATTATGGATTTTTAATAACTGTAGCACAATAATAGCCATTCAAAAAAGCAAGAGTTGTCTTGGTGGAAAATTTAAACTAGAACTGTCACTTGTTAATGCAAATGCAGAGTATTAAAAATGATGATTAAGCTAAGAATAAATAGAATTTGTTACTAGAATCTAATTTATTTGTATAGAACGCATTGCATATGATAAAAATTATTCTTGAGGGAGATTAGGGAGATTATTTTTACAAATTTATGATTCTGGCTGATTAGACATTCTATGTTGTTTTTAACTGCTCATCTTGTGTTTCTAAGCAGAATAATTATAATATATTAAATATAATAATAGATACAATATGTCTTTGTATAATTTTGGTTCTGAATCTACAATTTCGGTTTGCATAACAAGAACATAAAAATTGTTAGGTTCGTTCTACTCACCTAAAACGTTTTTCTGTGCTTACTCATTTTCATTTGTTTGCATAGTCAAGTTTCTGTTGTCACATTTCAGGGTGCAAAGCACCAAACTTGGGAAGGCGGTGTTCGTGTGCCAGCCGTGGCATGGTGGCCGTCTAAAATTGCACCCAGACAAGTCTCTAGTACTGTGCTTACAACCATGGACATATTCCCAACTTTGCTTGAACTAGCTGGTGCAGATCTACCGCAAAACATAACCTTAGATGGTAAGCAAAAATGTTACTATTGATGTCATATTGGTATAAATTTTGTTTCAAAATCAGTTACAGTATTTCATGGAACAGTGTCACAAATTGTGTGAGGATTGATTGTCTGACCTTTATTCAGTATTTTCCCATATGTACCAATGGCCCAAAAGTCTTGAATTAATAAGCCTTTTCACAGTTTCGCTACTTGCGTACAACAGTCATGCGACTTGTGCATGTAATTACCTTTTGTTTGAAATGGTTGAAACATGGTTATTTTTATTATAATCTTACAAGTATATAGTTTTAAACTGACATGTTATTTTTATCTGGAAACAGCTAGCAAAATAGCAGCAGTAATAGCAGTTTTTTTAATTTCTGCATACAGTTTATTGTTTTTTATCATCATAACAGTCAAAGAAACACTGTAAGGAAAATTTTTTGTCAGGCCTTATTACCAAAATGGCAGCTTGTAACGAGGTGCTGAATTTCACTTAGGGTGAGAGTGATAGCTGTGGGGCCAAATTAACACGACCTATAAGCAATTTCATCTGCCAAAATGTCTTCGGCTATTTTTGTCATTGAAGAAGAATTATTTATATGTGTTCATGACCAAGACACTTGCCATTTTGGGGCCTCATCTTAAGGAACCAGCCTTTGTAAATACAGTAAACTACATGAAACTCTACCCGTTATAACTTGAACTCTTGCTTATCTCAAACAGATCTCGTGGAATAGATTTTCCCTTTCATTTACCAAACATCGCATAACTCTGTAACTCTGAAATCTGTAACTCGAATTATCGCTTTACGCAAACCGAATTCTCGGTACAATTTATAAGAATGTAACTGAAATTAGGCTGCTTATGTTGAATAACCTCGCAAGCGAGAAATCCTATGCGAAAATGTGTACCACATTAAGATTTTAACTGCTAGTTTCAGCAGAAATGCTATTATTATGATAATAATAATAATAATATGCTAGTGATAATAATACGGGCTGCAGTGTATTGTCCGACGCTGATGAGTGACTCAGTCTTGTTTTCTTACGAACATTGTCTAACTCTTTCCCTCGCATTACTCAAACGAATTTTCCGGTCCCGAGATATTCGAGTTATACATAGTTTACTAGTTAGTTTCTGGTTCCACCAGAAACTTGTTAATTCTAATAGTAGGCATCCGTTTGAATGCATGATTGGCATTTACACACTGTTGCTGGGCTACATCAAGAAGTGTAGCAAAACAGTTCACGGCCTTTTTGCATTGTTTCATCATACATACCTGTATTATAATTTTATCGACGATATAGTTTTAGTAAGTGTCGCTATTAAAGCTATGCAAAATCAATCATAGTTCATTTTGCACATTAGTTAACATATCTTATATCTAAAATAAGGGCTAGCAATGCTGATCAATTGAATTGCAATATTTTTCATTATGATTTACTTAATAATATCTTTTTAGGAAAGAGTTTGACCAGCGTGCTTTTCAGCAACAACAAAACTTCACCCCACGAGATTATTTTCTTTTATTGCCATGACATCATAATGGCCGTGCGCTACGGCAGTTTTAAAGTGCATTTTTACACTCAAGATTTTGCTACGTATGACACATATCTGAACTCCAGCATATGCATCGAGGGTGTGCCTCAACCCAAAACAGCATCGTTGTGTTTCGCTTGTGAAGGGGACTGTGTAACAGAGCATAAGCCGCCTGTCATATATAACATTGATGTCGACCCAGGCGAGAAGTTTCCTTTGGATGCAAGTACCCATTTAAAGACGCTTGAGAAAATTAGTGAACTTATCAAAGAACACAAGAACAGTGTGATAGCACTTCCACCTATAATAAATGAGGATGCTGAGCAGGAGGCTGCACAGCCTTGCTGTAATCCTCCGTCATGTCGATGCAACTATCCTTGACGTTTCTATGATTAGCTAATGAAAACAGATTTGCAAAATTAAGGCCCTTTGCTCAATTTGCTTCCACGCTGTATGGCTACATTTGCATATATCTCTTATTGCTGAACAGTGTTTGATGTATGAAATATGTTATTATTCTTGCTTTATGTAATAGATTAAGCTTATTTCCAAGAACATGTAGATTGCAGTAAATTTCAGTGGGAGCAAATCAGCGTAGTGCGGTGTTCTAGTCATTAAATACTTTTTGCAATTCTCTTTCATTTTGTGGTGCTTTTTCAAAATACCCAAAATTTTTATAGCATTAATGTACAAAATTTAAAATATTTTTATGTAAGATATTTTTACAACAATTATGATTTATGTATTAATTATAACTTGAAGTTACTAAATTGCAGTTTTTCGTTGTTGTATAAATAGATTATGGTTTGCATATCTGATCTTAAGTGTTCTTAATAATACCAAGCATCAGTTTAGTTAATGTCTATACATAGTATGTATAAAGCAGTCATTACTTTCACTTTAGTATCTTATGATGATTTTATCGTATGCAAAAATAAAATTTGCAGTTGTTAAAAATACTTATATAGAGTAGTTATAGTTGCATGAATGAATTTATTTCTTAGATTTTTTTGATGTAACAGAATTGCCTGTACAGTAGCATTTAAGTGCCAGTAGTATTTCAATATTTTGAAGGTCGAATAACATTATTCTACTTTAGTGACTGGATTCAACTTTATCGTCGCCATCAAAGCTCTCTCACTTTTATTCTCTTTTTCTCTCTCCCTTCTCTCTTTTCCTTCTATACTCTCCTTTGTCATTTTCTGTCCCATTTGCTTCTTTTCTTGTGCTATAACTAGTCTGGAATGCCATGCACTGATTATTAATTTTTTACGTTTTTTCTGCCCAACTACCTGGACATGTCATTTAGCGTTGCCATAGAATCCGTTTAATGGTAAGAATTTAACAAGCGAGTTCACTAAACTGTGACACCACATTATAAAGCTGACTAAAAACTTATTACATGAACAGCAATGAAAACGAGACTGGCTCTTACTAAGTTACGTTGCAAGCAAGTAACCCAAAGACATTTTAGTGTATTTTGAACATCACTGTTTGCCTTCATTAATGACATCTGCCTGGTATTTAAATCTTTATTGATTTTGTAATCCTTCTCGTGCATCGAATTACTACACTTTACATTAAAACGATTCTCCAAGTACTACTATTGAAATACATACAAACGGAATTATAATATTTTCTAAAACTGTTGACTGTTGTAAAAAGTATTGACTTAATGACAAATCTTCACTAGAATTTCACAGTATTTTCTCAAAAATTTATCAAGAGGCTACTTTTAGTCCCTACGGAAAACGTAAAGACTTGGGTGTCTGTAACAGACATTTGGGCTCACCTCACTCTTATAAATTTATTTAACATTGACCTACACTATACAGCCACTCCCGGAAACAAATGTATTTAACTTAAGTAAGGTGCGGGGCTGGTCCTCACATTTATTCTGTTGCGACAAGAATGTAATAAAATTTGTCTAGGTTTACTTTTATTTCTATAAAAAGGAAACCACTCGGAATGCCTTCCCCTCCTCCATCTCTCCACAAAGGAAGAGAAAGAACGGTCATCAATGATCGCAGCCAAGTCACCGCAAGCAGCGACAGCTACAATCTGCTTCACGCTCAGAGAGGAAGGCTCCACCTCGTCATCGTGGTTTGATCTGGTGTTCAGTTTTGTCTGAACCTCTTGCGACACATACTATAGAAATGATCCTTAAAAGCATGGTCTTGTCTGTCGATATTAACTTTGAGCTATATAAAGCGAGTTCTCAACTAACAGTTTGTGGTGTGCTGATGCCTAGCTCCCAATTTTACTAACTGCTTGTACCGTGCTGTCAATACTCACTGTAATGAGACTGTTGTGGCGTGGAACGGCTCAGGCTGAATGAACTTTCTAGGACGGAGTTGTGCTGCTACCTGTTGGACGTAAAAGTAACTATTTGTTCTCCTAGTATGCACTGTAGGAGATTTAGGATATAGTTATTGAAATACTGAAGATTACGTAGTTTGGTTTGTCATAAAAAAACGGACTTTGTTAAAAAACGTAGGAATATATTATCAATATCTGGGAAGTTCAAGAAAACGAAAACCTGCTCTGCAAATAAGTGGCTGGAGTTATTGAGATTAAGCAAAAACGTGCAATTTGTTGGGTAGAACTAATTGGAAATAACAATGGTATTTTACATTTTTTGTACATTTCTTAATGCTGCAGCTGCTGCCAGTGCAAGTTGTTTTTATATAATCATGTTCATACGAAAGATTTCAGCTGAATCTATAATAATTGTTAAATATAGTGAACCAATCTATTAGTCAGATGGTTAGAGCATAATTATCTCGATTAATTGTTCTAGTTTGCCTGCTTTTGCTACGCTAACAACGTAATTTTATTCCATTCCAGCAAATCAAAGGGCAGAAACAGAACGAAAAAAAAATCAATTCAATTAGTTCGATAAAACTAATTCAATGATTTATTAAACCACGAGTTAACAAAAGTATCAAAGAATTCATTGATAAAATTTTGATGAAATAGAAATTTTTGTCCTAAAAACTCTCGATTAGTGGTAGAACAGTTTCATTACTCCGCTACAGCAAATTGAAGGATGTTAAATATTTCTATAAGTGAAGTTAATTCAGTATCACTGTCAAGCAATTTAAATTTGGCTTATAAAACTACACGCATTTTGTGTCTTTGAATTTTCAGACTAACGAAGCCAGACTTAGGGCCTATTTACAAGCATGCATTTGCGCCAAAAACGCACCGTGTAAATGGCCCTAACCCTAAGTCATGTGATTCAAGTTTTAGTTCCGTAGTATGTGCAACACCTATCAATAATACTTACTTTTTATACGTATTTTCTGATGTTGCCATGCTGGTCATTCTGAATAATTTATGTTAATTTATAATTTAATTTAATAGTTTAATAATTTAATTTATTAATATTATAATTTAATAGTCAATTTGTCACATTTCTGAACGAAAATTGTCAACAGTAAGTGTAAGCAGATAATATCTCCACAACAATTAATTAATAATTCAAAATTGGCAGAAATTGCCTCAAAGCTCTGGAATCGTAAAATAATAATATATGTTTCAGCCTTCTTAAACTCTAATTTTTTCACGTTTCCTAAATAGTAATTAATTTGAAACACGTTTTAAAGCACTGTTTTGTTATCTGTTGTTTTAATAAATTCTTCTTTATCTGACGCTTCTTTATCTGGCATGGCCGCATCCACATTCAGTAATGCAGTCTTTTCCTTTATACAAGTACTCATATTTATGATGAACATGGCAATAGCATAATTATTACAGCGTTAGATTATTCCAGATTAGATGTTTTAAGTAAAAATAAATTCTAATAAAACAAAGCATGTTGCACTCGTAGTTCTTTATTTAAAATCAAAATGTTTCGATAGTTCAACTATTATTCTCTGTTGGTTCGAAATACTCCAAGTTATTTGTTATACTTCGGTCGGATGGATGGATGGGTAGACAGATAGATAGACAGACAGATAGGTAGGTAGGTAGGCAGGCAGGCAGGCAGGTAGATAGGTAGGTAGACAGGCAGGCAAGCAGACAGACAGATAGATAAAAGGTTTATTTTCGTACAAGAATTGCAGTTAAAAAACTTGTATTTACAATAAAATGACAATTAACAGACATTAACTGTAAGCAATATAAATGATTAAAAATATATACTAAAATCATACAGAGTGCAATGCTAATACAACCTGCTGATAAAAACACGCTATAACACAATAAACCATTATTAAAAAAACAAATAAAAAAACTGAAAGAATCTACGTATTCGCCAAGATCACATTACTGCCATTCAAAAGTCTTTACGTATAGTGTATAAATGAAAAAAAAACTTGCGATGCATCTTCTAACAAGGTTTTCTTTTTTTTTCTTTTTTCTTAATTTTTCTTAATCGCACACATTTTACCAAGCGTTTTAATTAAGCTGAATGAGTAATAGCTGAACTAGAAAACAAAGTGTCAGTACCGACTGGGATAAACTATTACGAAAAACATCTTAAACTTCTGATTTTTAATGTAATGAAGTAATAACTTTTACTTTTGTTCCGTTTTTTCCACACATGTGTATATACGCCATTTAGTGATGGCGCATGGCAGAGTATCTAAATTTTTTATATCACTGCCAATTTTACGGCTTTGTTCTCCGGGGGTGCTATATAATGCATCACAACTATAATGTGTTCCTTTGTTAGAAGGCGGCTATGATAATTTTACCCGGTCGATACTCAACGCACGAGCACTTCGCTTCTGATCTACAACCGCGTGAGACGTATTGAGCGGTGCTTGGCCTGTCGAAACGCCATTTTATTAAAATTTGTCTAGGTTTACATTTTATTTCTATAAAATGTACTTCAAGAAGGACTTCTACGACGTGGATGCTTGCTTCTCTTTTGCAGAGAAAAGTTAAATCAACGCAAAGTGGTTAGGTAAGTCACCGTAAGTGGGAACATTCTGTAGTCTTAACGTTTTACAAGTGTGACCTAGTAAATGAAAATCTTAATCGACGAATTGCTGGCTTTTTAAAATCTTATCTGCATTTTGATCACTTGGCTCAATTTTTTACTTGTTTAATTCCTATAAAAAGCGTGAATTTGCAATTAGAGATTTTTTTTATAAAACAGTTTTTTAAAAACTTCAAAAATGCTTTTGACTGACCTAAACTTCAAATAACTACCCTAGTTTTTATACTAGCTAATATAATTTTAATATAGTATACGCATAATGCAAATTCGTTGTTGTTACTTGTTATTACAGACAGACTGCTAGCCAGTACACCTGTGATTTATCATTAATTTGTTACTTCGCTAAATATCTCATGGTTTAAAGTAAGCAGAAATTGGCCTTGGGCAATATAATGCAGGTATATTGAACGCAGGTGTATTATAAGGGTCTATAGTAACTTCATAGCGATACAAATCATAGGGTGCTATAGCTATGTATGAGCACTGGATGGATTCGGTTCTTTGCTATTTCATTCATTACTACTCGTTACATTAAACTAGAAGAAGTTTCTATAATTTGAGTAATGACAATAATTAATTTTTTGAATAACGTGCGTAGGCGTAGATTCATTTGTTTCACATAAGACGAAACAATGTTAAAAACTCGTAAGCACATGTATAAACATGTATATATGTATCGCCCATCTTAAAATACTTCAAAAGAATGATGATACTTAATTTTATAGCTATGTAATGTTTTACATGTTCTTTTTCTAATCAATAATTTGAATGTAGCGTATTTCTCTTATGTTTTACTTCTCCGATACGCATTTCAGCAACATAGTGCTGACCTCAAGGATCTAAAAATAATACAACAATTTAAATTATTCAATTTATTCAGACATTAGTGCAGAATTCAAGATGTGCTTTGCGACCATTATAATAATAATGATCACAATTTATGATTGTAAAAAAACAAACTTGCGTAACAGTACATACTCACACTAATAGTTTTTTGAGGAGATAAATTTAGAGCAAAATGTAATGATACATGTATCTTATTCAAACCTAATGTAGATGTAATTTGTGTTTGCATATGAAATAAGGACGCTTCGCCTCAGGTGTTCCAGGAAAATCCAGGTTAAGCCGTCTTGCATCTATTTTTACCTGGAACAGGTTTTGGTTCCTAAGGCTAGCGTATACAGATATAACTAGTCATTACTTAAGATTTTTCTTCCTACTTAACAAAGTAAAAGTTACGGTCATGCATTCACTTGTATTAGATGTAATATAGCGAGCACTGGTGGATTTGTTAGGATCCCAGCCTCCCAGGAACTAACTGGATATGTGCTCAGGTGTCCTTCATCAAGTTTTCCATTTCTCACGTACTCATATAGTAATTACTGCAGCGTCCCGTTGCTCATACAACAACGGTGAATTAGTGTCTAGCACATTACTTAAAAACAATTTTCAGATTGTGTTGTTTAGCTGTAATGTAAATTTGTAGAAAAGTTTGGACGTGACGTCGGCAAACCCTGAAAGAACTCCCGAAAAGGACACAAAGTGGGAAAAGTAAAAATGAGTATTTATAAAGAATATAAAAAATCGATGAAAGAGAGAGAGGGGGTAGACAAAGAGAGAGCTGTGTGTAGGCAACGAATAAGTCTATACTACTGCTACTACTACTACTACTACTACTACTACTACTACTACTACTACTACTACTACTACTACTACTACTACTACTACTACTACTACTACTACTACTACTACTACTACTACTACTACTACTACTACTACTACTACTACTACTACTACTACTATTGTTGTTGTTTATTATATAAAACTCAAACTGTACCAGATAAAAATAAAGGAAACACAGTTGTGAAACGCCTCTTCAGACTTTGAAACTTAAACTACAACTTATTTAGCTTATGGTGGAATCCGACACCCACTACTTTGCAGTCCGCAGTTTTTGCTAAACGCTTCATTACTAATTATGCTAACGTCCTTGTAACCTTATAGGAGCATCATAAAAAGCAAAAACGTTGCCCTAAGACACGTTTGAAACCGTTTGCAAGCAATTTTTAAATAAAACTCATCATAAAAATTATTTATATAATAAAAAAGTTAGCTATAAGCATGAATAATAAGTTATTTATTTAAATATTTGTTCACCTATCACAGAGATATTAGGTTCTAATTAATATTGATTAGCTCATGCGAGGAAGTAGTACGAAATAGAGCAGCTATTCACCGGAGGTTGCATTACTTGCATAATCGACTAAAGAGTGTAAGGCGACTTTTAGTTGACAGGGAATTCAATAAAAATTTTAAATTTACTTATTAACTGGGATAATTTTCACAGGTACTAAAGCACTTGAAATAGCCAATAAAATGTCAAGAAAAATTTCTTTATTTATATGTACTTTTATTTATATGTATTTATAAACCAAATGTTTTCGATTTGAATTTTCTATCAAGTAAAATAATCAGTCATTAACAATTAACTATGCAAAAATTCCACATGTTCAAAGTTCTACGAAGTAGATCCATAGATTTTAAAAATATTGCTAAAGAAAATAAACAAAGAAAATCTTACAAGGATTTATACAGGTTTCTCGGGAAAATGTCAGTCGTATGTCAATGCACATGTATCCGGAATGTGGGGCCACAGCGTTTCTTTGTTAAAGGACGAGAAAATACTCATCATAAATAAAGCTCAAAAATTCGTCTTGAAATTTTGCATCACTTCCGTGCTTGTCTTATTGCATACAGAGCTATGTTAGCAATGACCATTGACCATTTTAATTATAAATCGTTTGAACCTAGTTTAGATAACATTGCGTGAAGTTGAACAAATAATCAGAGCAATCGTAGCACACTCTTTGCTACAGAGCGATAGTATAAATTACTTTATATTAGCAGTAAGATCAATAATGTGTTTTTGGTGAGGCAGTGGTGTACTTTAGGATGGGGGTGCAGCGACTTTTACCATAATTTTGGCAAAATATTTTTAATTATTAAGAATTTTCCTTTCCAATTACATATGTCTCTTAAACAGCTAAGCGTAATGCTAAACAACATAACTTTGTACAGTAAGTTTTTTGTGACATGCTTTAAAATTTCCTTTTCTTCTCCTTTAAGTAAAAATTAATAAAACATGATGTGAACTGCCAATAGATCCACACTTTCTGCTGCCCGATATATCCATATATGCCGGCCGTGCCGATCAACATCATCTTCGGTATATTTCGTTACCTCAGATTCCAGTCGCATACATGTGAACAAGGCCTTATCATTTGAAATACTTCATTTAGCGCTTCCTGTTGGGCAAGATGACTGGCAAGGAGCCAAAAAGAACGGAGGCTTTTGCTGTTATTGTTTTAGTGTTTTGTGAACTTGTGTTGACTGTTTAAGCAGGACATTACGCCCGCATTAACGAATTTAGTATCGCCTTGGGTTGGGATTAGGGTTGAGAGCATTTGGGCGATTACAGTTGTGCTGTGATTAAGCAGTAAATTAGCAATCTAAACAAAGTACGCACATATCCGCAACTTACCCGCAATAACTGCCAGTAAGAATTACAAACAACCGCATTTTTACGTGTTTACCGACGTAATACGCGCGCGTGGCGGTCTGTAATCTTTCTTGGCGCCATGCCAACAGTTACTGCTTTGGGACGTTGGAGCGAAAAATGCTTTCCTCATCTTAGTAATGAGGAAATGCGTGGACATGCACCTAAATTCGTAAAATTTTAGAGAAGCAAATAAACGAATAAATGAAACAAAGACAGAAAGAAATAAAACAAGGTGCAAGCAAATGCATGACTAAACGAACTTAAAAATGGATAATATACGAAGTAATATGACATGGATGAATGAATGAATGAATGAATGAACAAACGAACGAATAAATAAATGAGTAAATGAATGGATGGATGAATGAATGAATGAACGATGGATGGATGGATGGATGGATGGATGGATGGATGGATGGATGGATGGATGGATGGATGGAGGGAGGGAGGGAGGGAGGGAGGGACGGACGGATGGCTGAAAGAATGAATGACAGACGAATAAATGAAGGAGCAGTAACCGAACAAAACGAGGTATATAGTCACCCAAGTCTATAAAGTGTAAAAGATTCAGTGTATTCTAAGAAATACAAGGAAGTGAGATCTTACTTTCGCCATAGTCTACAGCAGGTCAGGTCGCTAACAATAATTACTCTTTCTCCAGTACAAAAGTTTAGTAACAAGAGATTTTCCTTGCTATATTTAGTATTTTGATGATTGCGCTTTTCATGCAAAGGAACAATGAACGTGTAACAAGCTATCATCAGTTGCCTACTATAATATTGATCCAGCTTCATCAGGAGCGTGGGACAGAGACTGTAGAAAAATACAGATTTCGTTTTTCAGCTTCCACGGTAGATGCATAAGAGGTTTAACGGAGCATCATCATCATCATCACCTACGAAAGAGAAAGCCTGTCTAAAGCTCATAACATCGATCTTATCAATTTTATTTCGGGATGTTTATTTATAAACCAGGCTAATACAAGAGATTTAGTCTTGGTGGCCTAAATTCACATGTGTATTACCGGGTTCATGATGATGACGATGATAACGATGATGATTGGTGATGATGATGATGATGATGATGACGACGACAACGATGATGATGATGATGATGATGATGACGTTGATCACGTCGATGGTGACGATGATGACGACATTGGTGACGAGGACGACCAAAATAATGAAGATTGCGATGGTGAAAGACTACGCAATGACAACAGCAGTCGTTTTTTACGTGTAGAAACGTTTTTCATCTATCTGACTTCAGCATAAATCAAGCATGATGACTAAAAACACAATTTCGTTTCTTCATTCTGACCAAATTAATTTTAAAGATTTTCACGAAATGCAGAGAGTTCATCAATATTTGACTTCTAGTGCAGCGATTATTCTTGGTTCAAGAAATGGACAGCTATTGTAAAACTAGACGCCTAATCTTAATCTGTGACCATAAGCCAGACTAATGTCATTTTGTAATCGTCTTAGACTTGGTCATTTGATATACAGCTTAAGGTTCGGGCAGCATTTGAATATGAAACAAGAATGTATTACAGATAGCTCGGACCCATTCCTGTGTAATCCACAGCTGTGGCTTGATTTTTGATTCGGTCCTCAACAACATGAAACGTTAATGGTCTTCATTGAATTCACTATGCTTGATTACTTATGAACTGCATCTCGCTTTAGTGAAATCGGAATTTCTAACTTTTTGGCCCCTGGTCATTAAAATTCTGTCTCATCGAATCCTTTCATTTGATACAGTACGAGAGATACTCACATTGGGATTTGTCACGTTTGGCCCGTGACCTCGGGTCAACCAATGTGGGCTTTAGTTGAGGGGTCAACCTTTCATTTGCAATTTTACAAGCTGCTGTTACTAGACACTGAAAGGAATAGCCTCAACGACCTGAAATTTTGGTTTTTGTCCTCTTGTGGTGGGATTACAGGTTAACTAATCTGGGTGCAACTTATACCATTTAATTACCATTCATTCTGATAGAGACCTTTCATTTTATATTCTACACTGTTACTCAGCACTGGAAGCATTGGACCCCTCCTCCCTTTTCGGTGTTTGCCCTGGGCGGTTCTGTTTATCACAAACTTTAACTAGCCACTAGCCAGATAAGGCCCCTAAACGGAGAATGAATTTGCAATTTCGTTGCAGTTGTTAAGCGTCTTGTGTCGTCTCTTTATTCAGTAAAGCTTTTTTGTCCATTTTTTAAACGCGCTTGCAATTTGCAGTTTATCGTAAAGCATAGTAACTGCAACTGCAAAATTATTGTGATGACTCATACTTGCCTACAAAACGGTTATTTAAACAGCTCTATGGCAATCTTTCTGCATCGATACGAACATAATCCCTAGGGTTGGACGTACACCTGTAATCACGCTTCCAACAAGTAAATATTACTAATTAAACAGGTGTAATTACACGAGCGCGCACCAATGAATGAGAGTGAACCGCCCTTGCGGGGATTGACGGATTGTAGTAAAGGTTACGAAATCGGTTTAATGTCACAACAATAACATCTTTAATAGTAATGTCAGAATAAAGTAGGTCCTGGGGCATCGCAAAGAGAACAAGAATTTATAGATAGCTTGGACCATTGGAACGTTGTATAAGATAGACGGCACACAGCAATTTTTGACAGTGTTCAAGAACAACAACAACAACAACAACGACGACGACAATAATCCCAAGAATGCGTAACAGGGCTATATACTTGAACGAATCTCAGCTAGACAGATTAGCCATCGTTTCGCTTGGATTTCAATTTAAAAAAAAACACTTAGAAATTAGACGCTCTTATTTTTGTCTGATTTTACAAAGAAATAAGCAAGATTTATACATATTTTGTATATAAATTCGTCCTATTTGTTTCGTAAACTTATTAGTAATTAAGACTTGTTAAGACTGAACCAGTATGCAAATTATTAATTGTTAAGTACCATTATATAAACGAACAAATTTATGTGGTTGAATACGAAATCGTATTTTGCAAATAGAAATGACAATCTATTTTTGGCTTTATAAACTAATTTTTTATTTGAGTCTCCGTTTTTTAAAACTAGCGAAACATTATGTGATGATTTTAAGTTGTAAATTTTAGGCAGGGTATTTTTAACGTGCATTTTAGATTTTTAGTTAGCAATTTTTAATCTGTTTTACCAATTTTTGTGTGTTGTAAATATATGTAACATAGTTCTATGTGTACTGAATTAAAATAAAAATTAAAATTAAATTTAAATAAAACTTCTAAATTTAAAATTCTAGTGGCTTCTATAAATCACTATTACTGCATTTGCCTCCGTACTTTAAGTTTGACTAAACATTACAACATCTTAGCTGCGGTCACATCACACAAAAATTTAACCACGTTTGCCCGATTTTCTAATTAGTAGCTAGCAGTATGGTGTTACCACATAGATCCTTTGTCTTATTTTCAGTTGTTGCCGTCCACGACGACTGTGGTGAAAGGAGATAACAGCGAGGAAACTAAAAAGAATTGCAGGCAAATGTTGATAAACTAGGATAAAACCGCTGTCGAAACATTTAGTACGATGACGTCAGGTACCTGAACTGAAACTCGTCGTCCGGGTATGTCGGAAAAGTACGACCTGACTGAAACTGGCCTCGGATCGGAGGCCGAAGACGAACAGATGACGGCCCAAAATGCCAAAGAGGCGTACATCTCCCTCCGCAACGAGCGCCGCCGCGGGAAGTACGTGTCCAACAAGAAGATCATTCTGCTGGTGCTACTAGTGCTACTGCTGTTGCTCATTTGTGGATTAATCACTTGGTCTCTAACAAGGAAACATTACACGCAGGAAAAAGAAAAAGAGGAACTTAGTGATGTGGTCACGACATCAGTCGGCACCACGATCGACCCCTCCCTGCCATGGGCTGCTCCTCAACTGCCAGGGGATATCGTTCCCTCTGTTTACAATTTAACACTCAGGGTGGACTTGTCAGCATTTACATTTAATGGTTCTGTGATTATATTGGTGAAATGTGTAAAAGCCACAAGTCACGTGATCCTTCATGCTGCCAGACTTGAAATCAGCCCTGAAGACATTTTAGTGGCCCTTGCTAATAATCCCAATGAGACAGTCGGCATTGATAGTACTGATTACATCACCAATAATCATTATGTGGTACTGAAGATGGGCAAAAAGTTAGACGCAGGAGTCGAGTACTTGATCACCTTTCAGAAGTTTGGGGCAGCCGTTTTAGATGACGTGTTTGGGTTGTACAGAAGCTCATACCAAAAAGCCGACGGAACAAAAAGGTAAATCTTTGGATTATTTTGATTGTTATACCAATTGTGACTAGACAAAGAATGGACAGATTTACCGAAGGTAACACAAGACTATTGAAGTGATGCACATAGGCTTAAGAAACTACTAAAATTGTTTTCATTGTAGCTTTACATGCTCTAATATCAACCAAACTGAGGTCTGAGATGCCAGAGACAACAAATTTTTTTCTAGCGCCTTTGGTATTGCTTTTTGCATTGCATGCTCATAATATCAGCTGAACTGAAACCTCATTAGATGCCACAGACCACAGACAGCGAACTGTTCTAGCTACCGCCTTTAGTATTACCTTTTTTCTTTCTTTATAGTACTCGATGTTAACAATGAGATCTATATGACTACTGCTATTTCTATGTGTTGTTGTAGTAAGAAAAATAGTAATATTAAGAATGATAGTAGTAGTGATCGTAAACATTTTGGCAACAGGTGAGGCTTTTTTCAAACACTCTTCTTCACAAATTTCTCTTGTGGCTACCGTGGGTTGCATCGAGATCCATTAAGTCTTTTCTGCCATTTTGTCTCTAAGGGTTACTTGCAAAACAAGTGAAAACCAATTATTCATCTAGCACCAATCATGGGTGTTCTCCCAAGGCTCTTTGACACTTTGAGTGTCGTTGTAATTATGAGTAATAATCTTAACACCTGACAGTATAGGCCTACTATCTAGCTTACAATTATGTACATCGTCAAGTATACAAACGACTTTATCTGTCAGATACTAATCATAATGTCATGGGCAATAATCGTTACATGGTGTTTCAGAAATCACTCACTGACTTGATTTTCAAATTTCGGAAGGAGATTACAATTCCCCATACAGTTTAAATACCCCAACCTTAACCCTAACGCAAACCCTAACCCTAACACTAACCCTAATCCGTTTCACGAACTAATTTCTTGAGTGCGGGGAATTGTAAACTTTATCCCAAATTTCTTCTCAGCTAATCGATTAACGGCGTTCATTTTACTCAACAATTGAGAATTTTTTTAATCTGAAGTTCTGCATCATCTTTATCTACTGCCATGCTGAATCAAAAGCGGAGATGTAAATTCATAAAACTTGGCTTCATAAGTCGACTATAGCAATTTTGTATGTACAGCAATATATTTTACAGTTTTACTCTGGAGTCATCAGAAGAAAATCTCAACACAAATTTAGACTCAAAAAATTTGTGAATACTGAATAACAGTTTACCACGAATGAGCTCCTTTGGTCTATTAGCTGGAAAAGAAAATGGAAATTAAATTAGTGAGAAACTTCTGAAACACCCTTCAAAATGAATCAATCTTTTGAAGGTTTAAAATGAATTCGGAATTAGATTTTTAACGCCAATACCACACATTTGCCTCGCTATAGTTACTTGCTTTCACCTTTTTTTCTCGCTTCTGTTAGTTTATCAGTTTAGCACATTACGTGACACTGCTGTGTCAGCAAATAACGGAAATGTGCTGCAAACAAAATGATTGATTTTACGTCGTCCTGTCGACGTTAGCTCACTTTCGTTTATTATAACAAAATTTCGCGGCTTCAAATGCACTCTAGCTTCTTTTGCACAACTTTGTAATCTGCTGCCAATTACTGATAGCAGCCGTTTTACAACGTTCCCAGCATCTGGATAACAATTTGAGTTTTTCTGCAGTTTACGATTTGTGTATCTGCGACATTCTGAATGCCGTTTTTGCAGTTCTTAGAAAATTGATACTACACACCAGTCATCCATGTGGTAAGTGTTATCAGCATAATGCAGCTCAGAACTGGTTCCCTGCAGCACTGACCTTAAACTAACTGTGTTTTTCCTGATATAAACACCGCGCATTCGTTAAAGGCCTATATAGCATATAACCTTGACAGACATTGAAGTTTTTTAACGCATTATTATAATTACACAAAGAATTCATAGTTATTATTAAATAAAAGAAACTTTTAAATTAAATAACTTACCTTTTTCTGGCGAATTTTAATGTTTATATATTTATATTGCAAAAATTTAACACTTCAGAACTATGACAATCGAAAAAATACTGCAGAAAAAACTCAAGTTAATTTACAGAAAAGTTTTTGATAGGATAAGATATATATAAGTAAAATTAGGGAACATAGTTAAGGGTCTGATTTTACAATTTTTTCTGTCTTGTTTTTCTACAGCTATCTAGCCATCACACAATTGGAAGCCGTGGCAGGAAGAACTGTGTTCCCCTGCTTTGACGAGCCGCGTTACAAAGCCACTTTTAACATTAAGATAGAACATCAACCAGGTGAGTGGAATATCAGCAGTTATAAGGAGAGTTGGCGAGAAGAAAATCAATAGGGTTTCGTTGTGTTTCATATGGTAAAGAAATATAATCTGCATGAGCATCAACAGTTTTGGTCTGCTTACTACTACCATGTAGCTCGTAAAAATTAACAACTAATATTAATACCTTGCTGGGGGAAGGTATACAAATATCCAGCTAGCTTACTGCTTTATATTAAAAAGATTATCATGGGAAAATAGCTACGTTCCGGTCAGGCCACAGCCTTTGACTCCACAAATCCTGAAATCATTTTGCCTTTAGTGTAGAATGATTTGTTCTCCCTTTCTCAACCATAAAACATCTATTCACGTATGTTGACCAGCCAATCACAGGACAGACTCGACGCTCGTAAGTAGGCCTCCATCAGTCACCATCCGTCATCTGAATTTAGTGGACTCCAACTCGTCCCAAACACAACAATTAAAACAGCATATAGCTCACTAGAACCACGATGAGTACATGGTGTGAACTACTTTGGTTCGTTTATACTAAACTTTAGCAAAAATATTACTTCTCGCCGATTTCAAGATGTCTGCCAAGCCAACGCCCCTGAACAAACTTATACGTCTATACAGAACAAGATCAAGACGTTAGAATGACTAATGAGGTCACATCACAGGTCATTCAGTGCAGGTATTTGGGCAGTATTTCTGATTAAAAAAGGCAGCCAGTCGTAGTCCAATCAGAATCCTGATCCGAAAAAAGATAAATGAAAGACTAAACAAAAGTGATGCAACTTCAATATCCATTTCGATTACGATATCTCTCAACACTAAAACAACTTTTTCTGCTAACAGATGGGGCTCCAACACACTGCAATTTGTAATTACCCACACCTAAATTTATATACATACATGATCAAAATTAATATCATTAATTGTTTACCCATTGATGTTTTGTGACAGGTGGCAGTTCTGCACTTAAAAAAGGTAAAACTTACAAGAAATTACACTACAGAGATGGTTTGTGGCCAGACCATCACAGTCATAGCCTTCATCATCATCACCATCATTGTAGTAAATGCTTGTTCTGCAATAGTGTTGATTTGAGTGTATTATTCAACAACATATAAACGTTTTCTCATTCAGTAACCAAAGCAGTCAATCACCCAAGCTGCTTATTAGTTATAAGGGAACAAGTCACTAAACACCTAATCAGCCAGTAAGTCAGGCAACCAGTTAGTCGCTCATTCACTCAGTCAGTCAAGCCATGAGTAATCTACTTGGCTGGTTGGTCAGTAATGTACAACTGTGTGTTCTTCAGAGTACATCAGTTTGTCCAATATGCCAGTGATCAATTCTGCTACTATGGAAGATGGTTGGATCTTGGACATTTTCGACACGACGCCAGTCATGTCTCTGTACCTATTTGCAGTCAGCATCAATGACTTCAAACATGTAGAAACGAACGGACCCAATAATTTACAGGTACGTACTTGTTAATTAATAATATTGTACTTGTTATTACTTGTTTTAATTAATGCAAAAATATGTGAATAATACAGTGAATAATAATCATTCGTGGTACAAATTTCTGGGAAAGATAATAAATCAATGGTTGTTAAGATTAAGAAACTAGTTGATTATTGGTTCTGACACCATAAAGAAAGTAAAGATTTCGATAACTTTGTTTTATGATATGGTAATCAAAGGTAAGAATACTTGTGAGTTGTTTTCCCACCTCTGATTGACCATACTGTGAGTTTCAAAACCCTCTTGTATGCTTTCGAAGTTGCTAAACAATGTATGCATAAAGCATCTTAATGATGACTTCAGCCTAGGAAATGTACTTCAGGTTAACGAAATCTGTCACTCCATTATTTGACATTGAAATGACAATAAACGGTTGTCTAAAAGTTCGTAATATTTGCTACATTGAATTCACCATGTTTCATTATCTAGGAATTCTATTTGCTTATTTGAAATCGGAACTTGGTCACTTTTTCTAACAGTAGCACTCCTCATAGTGGAATTAGCAGAATTAATGATCAACACTATATTTTAGATTCTCCTGTTCTAGAGCTGAAGATGCCTTCAGTGGCGAGAATATATTCCAATGGGAAACGTAAAATGTAGTGTTGGTCGCATATTGACCAGTAACCTTGGGTCAGAGGTCAACTAATCTCGTGTCCCATTCAATATGTGATGTCAAGACCAGCCTATACCATTAAATATGTATTTCATTTGTATATACTACTGTACATACTACATTCTTTCATTTGTGTATACATTTCAATATATACAATTCCTTTCATTTTATATGCTGCTACTGCAATCGAAACTGGTCACGGTTTATTCCTTGACCCTATCTTGTTCAGTTTCAGTCTATATCAATACCAATATCATCCTATACCATTCAATATGTCTGGCTCGGTTTGCCGAATCAAGGCCTTTCATTACTGCATTTTAGATAAACATTTGGGCTCCCTCGGAGTGGCTAGATCAAACTGAATACGCCAAGAAGATTGCACCAGAGATCTATAACTACTTTACAGAATTTTTTGATATGCCTGAGCAAATTCCCAAGGCAGGTAAGTCGGCCATTACAGCCAACCCTTATAAAGCTAAGCATCAGTGGCATAGTACTGCAGCTGTTTTGTTTTAAAATTTGACATCATACGTGCTTTTGAACTTCTTACGCCTTATTTTCGTATCCAATTCATCAATATTTAACATATTTTTGTTTAAATCGCTAAAATAATCTGAAACGTTTGAGAAAAACGCTGTAAACTAATTTCAATTTTGTACGTTCAGTGATGACAAAATCTTTTAGTATGGCTGAATACCCTACTGTTAGTAACTGGTAATGATCTTAGCTACTCTGTAACAGGTTTCAGTAGCAATTAATACAATAATTACTGAAATAATTACTTTAAATTTGTCATAAATTTGCTTTACAGCTTTAACTCTAAAGCACAATTTTTGGGTAACCAAACTCTATTGTATATTAAATACCTGTCAAAAGAAGCAAAAGAAGAACATGTTTGTGTGTAGAAACATGTATTACGTATCATTAAGAATAAATAATGAAGCTCTGTATACACATTCATGATTGCAGACCACATAGCCATACCGGATATGGGGGCGGAAGCCATGGAGAACTGGGGTTTGGTTACCTACGAAACCAGCGCCTTGCTGATTGATGGACAAATATCTTCCAACAAACATAAATACTATATAGCACAAGTCATGTCTCACGAAATAGCGCACACGGTAAACCATGTTGCAATTTTTTCGCTTTAACGCTTAATCAAAAATGAGTCAGTAATAACTAGTTCAACTGTTCAAGGTCCACCTTTGCGTTAGTTTGCCGCTTCTGACTGTCTTGACAGAAATCATTATATCAGAGAAAGCATAAAATCAGTATGCTAAACAGGGGCGTTTTTTAGTTTTTTAGAGTATTATAATTTCTAGATAAGTCACACAATTATACTTGTTCTCTTAACATTTACTTATGTCCTAGTTTGTTTCAAAATATTCGCTAAAGTTGAACGTGTATTTCCCTACTTATTCATCCAGTATTATGTAGGGGACAGATTTCTTAAATAATTTTATTTAACAGGCTTGACTGTAGGCCTCCATTGCTGCTAAAATACGGGGTGTTTCTAAAGTCCTTCGTTATTTTTAAAAATGTATTAAATATTAATAGCAGTTACAACAGGAACCAAATGAGAATATAGTTGCAGTCTACGATTTGTAAGAGTTTTAGTCGCATCAAACTGAGCTTCACAAGTCTACTGCAAAGATCTTCATTTACGCCTAAGCACTACACACTTTTCCGTATTTGGCCATGCAGTAGTTTAGATTCAGGCATCATTCAGCATAACAGCAAGCAGAGAAAACACGCAAAACATCAAATGAGAACTCATTCTCAATTACTGAGTAAGAATTACCACAACATAAACGTCGTTAGTCGATTATGTAAAAAGAAAATTGAAAATCAAATTAGTGGATAAACTTTACGACTGTTTTATGCATTTTTCTATTATGTGTATGTAATAATACGGTACGTAAGGGATTCTATTAATTAACCAGTATGCATTACTTTGCGAAGCCACGCAGAATAACCCAATTGCGTTAGAGGGGCGGCTATTTCTATACTCCATCAACACTTTATAGAAGTGCTGACAAACAGGGTTTCGCTAATCGAATTTTGATGATGTTATTTTGTAGTGGTTTGGCAATATAGTGACCATGGAATGGTGGTCAGACCTCTGGCTTAACGAGGCATTTGCAACGCTAGGCATGTACATGTGTTTGGACAATCTTCGGCCAGACTGGAAAGTGGTAGGTCATCGGTAATTTGCACATCGTATACCTACATAAACATCACTTAATGAGATGAAGCCCGTGACGTAGCTGCAAAGTAATGATTTCTGTGCTTTTGCACTATAGTAAGAGTAATTACACGGTACAGGTGATTTTTTGTTTTCGTAATTTTACTCAACTAATTAATGAAGTAAGTACTTCATCAATTCGCCTTAAAAAGCAGTTTCTTAGCAGCAATGGTCAGACCAAAAGCACAGCAGATTACTCTCTTTGCATATAAAAGCACGAAGTACACGATGACCTATCTTCAAGCAGACTGTCTAGTTGCTGCAGATTACAGCATTTTAGCCGTAAGTTTAGCCGTAACCATAGCATCACAGACATTTTCTCAGTGCTTGTCTTGGTTCATTGTCTCTGTAAAAATTGATGAGAAAATAACGGTTCATTGCACCCCGTAGATTTCAGATGTTTAAATTGTCCCTAGCGTGTTTTTGCTCATACGTGAACTATAAATCTATTGTCGGTGTGACATCACAGTGAGCCTTACTGGAACTGAATACGTATCTAGTCAATCAGACCAAATAAACGGAGCCGAGTTCTGATGTTCAGTTAGTCACACGCTTCTCTTTTACTGAAACTCACTCAGTTTTCCATATGACCTCTGGTTTTTCTTGAAATTATAAAGTTTGATGTACTACCTGCAAAACTGCGCGCTGTCAGCTTTTGTGAAACTGCTGCATAGCAAGTTCATGTGTACAATTTTCAATTCAAGTCTTTTAGGACATTCATTTGAAACCGAGGAAGAATACTTTAAGCTAGTATATTGTTCCGCCGTCGGGTTCTCGCCGCCAAGGTTTTAGCAATCACCCCTTGACGGTTTGAACCAGTGCTATCGGTGGGCGAGAGTTCGAAATCGACATCCTGAAACAGAACTAACAAGCCAGCATGGGACACATTCACCAGCTTAGAAAGAACGGTACAAGGCCCGACCAAAAACTTAGCTAACCTGCTAATTTTGTAAAAACTAGATATGTACTGTTAAATAAAGTTCTCGTCTCATAACTGAAACATACAGCTGGCTAAACATGAAAAATACAGAAAACCAGTCTACTCTTGAGGGCCTACCACTCCCACGCATTACGCCGAAACACCTAGGACAACAGGTGCAGGCTTGTCCTGTTTGGCGTTGCAAGCACCAGCAACCACCGAATTCAAAGATACAGGATGCGGCATTTATATTTATATATACTTGAAGGTGAAAACAGGTGAGTATTCGAATTTACAACCAATCAGAACGAGGGATTTATGTATTCCATTCCAGTAAGATTAGTACATTTTAAATTTATGAGGGTGTTTTACTTTAACAAGACTTGAAATAACATACAGGCCGCATGTCTGTGTCATTGAGAGAGTCAAAAGTTTGAACGCAAAACAGAGCGAAGCTCAGCCCCGCAACAATATTATTGAATTTTTTTCTTTAATAGCCAAATGCTGTTTTTCATCAGACTGGTGTTCCCAGTTTTTTCATTATTATATTGATGGCATATTCATTATAATGATGGAACAGTTGTGCAGCGGTGGAGAACAAATTGGAAGAAAATATAGTTTGATATATATTTTTTTATATTATGTTTTTAATAAAATTTTAACTGCAAGCTGTCACTGCTGAAAGGCAAGCAGTTTCAAAACTTACCATTTACGGACAGGTTTAACGGCCTCCATCGTACGGTGCTTTAACAACACCGGTTCATTTTGTTAAGGTGGCTTATGAATACCCTTGTGTTTGTAGACATGAGCAAGGGAATATAGTCATAACAGTATAGTAGAATTCTATAATCTTTTAAAATACAAATTTATTTTAATGTGACTAATGCCGTTTATGCTAAAAGTTAGGGTTATCTAGTATAATTGGTATATGCACTTATGTAGTGTATGTATATAGTATTGTAGAATAAAAACATTGCAGTATAAATGTGTTTGCCATTAACTATAGTTCGATCGAGCTGTATCTGAGTCAATTCTTGCTACAGTCTTCGTAGAAAAGGACGACGCGCTCCTCTCCTCTCACCCCATCTCTGTACCGATCAGCCACGCCGATGAAATCGTGCAATACTTCGACACTGTTGCCTACGTGAAGGTGTGACCAGTGGTCAAGTGCACATTTAATGAATGACGAGCATTCTTTGATGCGATGATTTTTGTAGCTTTGTACCCTAGAGATGTTGTTAACAAGTTCAGCATGTGCATCATGAAAAATCTCAATTACCACTTATTTTGCAAAATGCTAACACCTTACACATATTAGTTGTACAACCTTATGTCCCCTCCTTGTTCTTATAAATGCATGGCGCCGTTGGTTTTGCGCAAAGTGTTGCCAGTGCCAGTGTCGCCATCTGCTTAAACAACAACAGCTAGTTTACCTTTAACAATTATTGCATGTGATATCCCGTGGTTTACAGGCTGTACAAGCTTTTGAACAGCCCAACATACTTCACGGTTAAATATACGCGTAGTAGAAAATTAGAATCGGTAGAAGTATTTCTCAAACCTAATACGCTTTGTTAGAGAAATTGCTGTATTTTGTACTAGCGATGGGCGTACCACACGGTATACTACGTTTGAGAATCACCATTTAATTGCCGTTCGCTATCAGACATAATTACTAGGAAGGAATTTACAGTTCCCCACACAATTTAAATACCTTAACCCTAACCTAACCCTAACCCTAATCCCAACTATAATCCTAATACGCTTCACCGACTAATTTCTTGTATGTGGGGAATTGTAAACTTTAGCCAATTATTTTTTCTCTTTTTGTCAATTTAATATTTTTTGTGAAAGACTAGTTTAACGCATGAGCATTTTGTCTTTGTTGTTAGTTTGATAAACAATTAGTGCATACATGGAGATCGAGCAACCTAGTCCAAGATCAAGATGCATTGTTAGTATCTCACCCCATCTATTTCAATTTCGACAGTTCGTCTGCCATCGAACAGTATTTTGACAAAATAGCCTACATTAAGGTGATTATGCACGAAGAATTTAGTTAAACCAAATAAAATTATCCTGCATTGTTTGCTCTGATGTTATTTGTTTAATAAGTTTGCATGCATTGTTATAACGAAAGCCTTAATGAACCAACCTTAAAATTAGACTTCTTAAGTGCTGAAATGGTGAGCAAGTTTTAGAGATTAAACGTTCTTGCATGTTTCTCTTGTGTCTAAAACTATTATTTAGAGGTGCCTTAATTTAGGGCACTTATAACGCCAAAACCAAGTTGTTAGAGGCGAAAATAGAGGCGCTTTCGAGGCGCTCCAGGACAATTTTAAAATCTTAGCTTCCAGATATTTCGTTAAGAAATTGCCGTATTTAGAAATTTCAAGTTTAGGAATTGCCATATACACTTTATTTAAAGTTCCAAATACACAATTCAATGCGCTCAACGCGTCCATAACACACAGTTCAATGCATTCAAAGAGAAAAATTTAGGTGTTTAATTTAAGTCGCTAAAGATGCTTTATCGACAAGTCCTCAAGTTCATAACATGCGAAATATCCAGTATGGGTCAACTTCTAAGCGTCCAACACGCAATTTAAAGATGTATATATATATAATATTTACTGAACCGCCATTAGACTGAGTCTATAGTTTGAAAGCCTTACTATTGAACAAGCCAAGTCTTCCTTTGGTGCATAAACCATTTGTCAAGTGGAACCAACCCTGATGTAACTAATTACGAATAGACTATATGCATCTTCTTTGGTCTCAGTCAATGTAAAAGACATAAATATAGTTTTTGTGCAGCATTACAAAAACTTGGATTAAAATTTTGGTGTCTTTGGTTCATAAAAGCTTTCATTATAAGCATACGAAGTGTAGTTTTTACAATCACATGAAGTTGTTAACTGACTAAATTTGACTGATTTGTAAAAGCATGTGGAATGTATATAGTACACAGATGGCATTTGTAAACAGTATTCTGACTTTATTATTTCTTTAGTGGAAAATAAATTAAACACAAGTTTTCAAAGTTGTATGAACTAAATTTATGCGATCCTATATTTAAAATTTTTTATTAATATAATTTATACGTAAATTTAATATCCCACTTTTTAAAATGTTATGCTAAGGTAAAAAATCGCATACCTCATTTGTCGACACTTCTTTCTTTTTTGCACTTATAGCACTTATACGTTTTTATGTATATGTTTATTATGTTTTCCATGTGGTCACTTGATATTTTAGGGAAGCCATGTTTTGAGGATGTTGACAAGTTTCATGGGAGCAGAAAACTTTAAAAACGGGATGCAGGTATCAAATAGATAAAATGTTAATATAATTGCTACTTGAATAATGTAGTGAAATACTAAAAATCACAATGTTAACTAGTATATTGCTAATACAAGATGCAGTAGTAACTAAATCATAGTTGCTTACTTTTTCTTAATTGCAGAATTACATAAAGAAATACCAGTTCCGTAATGCAAAAATGGAAGATCTTTGGAACACACTTGAAGAGGTATACATCCAATAAGCATTAAATATTCCTTTATCAGTGCCTTCTTCTCATGTTCATTTCATTCCTTCACATTGTTCCTGTTTCCCTTCGTACTTTTCTCTCATTCGTTCGTTCATTCATTCATTCCCTCGTTTACATTCATATCCTCATTTATTTACAAACTCATTCTTTCAATTCTACATGAATTTTTCGCTCACTAAATTATTCATTGAATTTTTGTTTAATTAATTTATTTATTTGTTTGTTTTTTTGTTTGTTCTCTCATGCTTTTATTCATTTCCTCATTTATTTATAAACTCATTCATTCAATGCATTTTCACTCATTTAATTATTCGCTGACGTCTTTATTTATTTATCTGTTTATTAATTTACAGATTTATTCATTTGTTTGTTTGTTCGTTTGTTTGTTTGCTCATTTCTTCATTTTTTTCATCCACTTGTTATTTACTCGTCATTTCATTCTTTCATTTACACTTTTCCTTTTAAGTATGAATGTTTAAGTTTCAGTTTCATAACCGAAAAGTTTGCCTTTTTATTGTTTTTTCTTTTAAACTTTTATTTGCAGTCGGTTGACAATGGTTTACCAAGTTCAGTAGGAAATATTATGAATACTTGGTTAAAGCAGATGGGATACCCCGTGGTAACTGTGACCAATTCATCAAACGGCGATTTGATACTGTCTCAAGAATATTTTCTTTTGAATCCGGAGGATGAACCGGACTATTCCACAAGTCCTTACAAGTTAGTAATATTAAACAAACATGAACTTGCGATTAAATTCTGGAAGCAATAATAAATTTACATTGGTAACAGTGTATTCACAACAATTACAAATAATTTCAAAAACTGCAAGTGGGGTTAGTTATACAAAAATGTAATCACTTGATAATGTTAAAATGCTCGTAACAAAATGCACCAAAATGCATCTAACAACTAAAATATATCATTTAAGCAATATATCAAAATGTGTTTTTTTAAGAATTGTGTTTACATCGTTCGCTTTGTTTAACTTTAATACATGCAAACAAAACAGCAGAGACTGATTTTACTTACTGTTTGTTATATCTACTGGCAATGTCAGTAAGTAAAGGCATTCATCAGATGCTAATATTGAAGGAAACAGTGTTTTTTCACTTAAAATATACTCACTTTAAAACAGTTATTTGTTTAATTTTGCATTTTCCATTTTATAGCTACAAATGGGAAATACCCTTTACTTTCACCACATCTGAGCTTGGCAAGTCTTCTCAAATAAAATGGTTGGACCAAAGTAAGTATTTTCCAGTTTGTCTTGTGTTCATTTATTATTGTATTTCTTAATCTTAAAGATTGTCAAAATTATTCTAGTGTGCGCAGTCATAATTATCTTTATTTAATAAAAAGAGAGAATCTTTCAACATATTGATGAAGGACAAAATGATCGAATAAACAGATGCATTGTAATGGATTTAAAATAACAATCCATCAAAATCGCGAAAAAACATTACTTTTTTTCTAATTTTGCGAAAATTGCATCGAATGCTATCAAATTTCATAGACCTATAGAATCTGAAGCACCGAATATGATAAAGGTTAGAGTTCAGAGAAAAAGTCCTTTACGGCATTAGTTTTCAATATAGCCCATGTTTTTCTGGGCTTCTCCAACAAAAACATTGCTAAAATAATGGACACCTCCATTAGTGAAAAATCGAACAGACATGCAAGCGAAAAAAGCAAGGAAAGAAAAGCAAACCCACAAATGAATGACAATAAAGTTAAAAGAAGGGTAAAGGAAATAAAAGCAGGCACATAAAGGATTACCATGAAGTAAATGGTGATGAAAGATAAAATGTGGAAAGCAAATTGGAGGAAAAGAAATAACAAGACAAAGTATGACACACAAAACAAGAACACCCGCTAAACAAATAAACAAACAAACAAAACAATAAAAAATCTGTGCTATTTTAACGTAATAATAAATAATCTTGCAGTTACATTGTGGATAGACAACCTTTACTTGCAATAAATGTGCTTGGACTTCTGTTGCACTTAGGTGGTACGGAAGTGAAGGTAGAAACCAAGGTATCCACATCAGACGATTTCTGGATTGTTGGAAATTTTGGATCAAACGGGTACTACCTAGTCAATTACTACGAGGACAACTGGCATACTCTTGCCAAAGTTCTGCAGACTGATCATACACTCATAGATGGATCGACACGTCTAGCTCTTCTTAATAGTGCCTTCATGCTTGCCAGGTAATACCAATGAACTGTTCTGGTAAGAATCTGAATTTACATTCAGGTTAAAATGCAGATCTTAAGACAAAACTGCCATTGGTGCCGATTTATTCTGCAAAGTGAGGACAAAAATGACAAGATTTAATTACCGTCGCTCATTTAACGGACAACATTATCACTGGTGGCTTTCATTTACAACAATGCAGGTAGCGACGCAACACACAAATAACGAATAAAATGTAAGGTATATGCCTTGGCATTGGCAGCTGTTAATCTCGAACATAAGATTGCGCGAAATCTAAACCACTCTGCCACCCAACCCAGGGCAAGGCTTCAAAGAGCCAAGGCTACAAGCCAACTAAACTAAATCTTAGATCAATTAAATTCAATCACTGTCTCAAAGTTATGATATACATCTTAGTTCCTGGACTCTATCTTGAAACTAATCGATTTGAAGCTAGTAAAATATAATTATGTCAATTGCAGTTGTGACAAATGAATGCCCAACTCAGTACTTGAAACACTGTAGACTGTTTAATATCAAAATTTTGCGATTTAATAAATTGATAACAAATAGCTATTCTCTTTGCACACCAAAACAGTGTAATACCAATCACCAGAAGGAAAAAAATCGGAAGTTATCATGCTGATTAACAGGATTGCTAACAACAGTTAAATGTTTTTAACTGGTTATATAACCCATCGTGAATGTGCATTTTTATTCTGTATAGTTGTGCTGTTATTATGATTATTATGCTTGTTGTTGTTGTTGTTGTTGTTGTTGTTTTGTTATTGTTGTTGTTTTTCTTCTTATTATTTTTTTATTATTGTTATTGTTGTTGTTGTTGTTGTTGTTGTTGTTATTATTGTTATTATTATTATCATTATTATTGTTGTTGTTGTTGTTGTTGTTGTTGTTGTTGTTGTTATTATTTTTATTATTATTATCATTATTATTGTTGTTGTTGTTGTTGTTGTTGTTGTTGTTGTTGTTATTGTTGTTTTTATTATTATTATTATTATCATTATTATTATTATCATTATTATTATTATTAGGGCATCAAAGTTGGACTATATGATACCATTCAAGTTGTGTAAGTACTTAAATAAAGAACGCAACATGGGACCGTGGAAGGTTTTTCTACACCACATGAAGTTCATCATGCACATGTTGTCAAAAGGAATGAATTATGGTGAAGTGCAAGTAATTATTCTGATTTTATTAAATTATTATATTAATAGTAAAATCAATGTTCGCAGAGGCAAGCCAAACCGTAAGTATTCAAAAAGTTATAATTGAAATTTTAAAGTCCACACCTCCCTATCTAGCTCGCTCTTAGCCAAAAAATGTTCTCTCTGAATGAACGTTGTCCTTAATTTACTGGGTGAGTAAAAAGATAGTATGGCAGCTCAAAGAAAAACCTGGACAACAATACAAAAAACATTGATTTCTTGCTTTTGATTATTTGTTTTTAGGCTTCTGTTGACAGTTCATCGGGTTCTGAAACACTAAATGTACAAGCATTTCAGCTTCCTAAATGGAAGTCATAATCTGCTTATACTTAATCAATACCGGCTCAAGTCTTAACTGTTAAAAGTGAAACGTCTGCAGTAAAATGAAGATCTATCGAAGATAAAACATCTCTACCAAAAAAACATTTGTAAAACTCAAATAAAGGCTCATACATTTTTGTTTCAGAAATACATGTTAAACAAGATTTCTCCTCTTGTAGAAGAGCTTAAGTGGACAGAAACTGGAGACTACGAACTTAAGTGAGTTTCATAAGTATTCCGTTGCTGCTAACAAGCAAAGGCAGACACAAGATTTAAAATAAAAAAAGTTCAGGTTTAAACTGAAAACACCTTAAAAATGGAGAAATTTGCTCATTGTACTCATGGAGAAGTTTTAACTGAAATTAATGCAACAGGTTTAAAAACAAATAAATTGTACAAGACAGTGCGCAGAGTTTTATTATTGCTCAAAGGTTTTCTTTTACTTCGTGCATTTTACTTTGCTAAACTTTTATGTCACCTAAAGTATTTTAGGACATTCTTATGTATCCGATGGAGCCAAATTAACTCGTGTTTTAGAACAAACAAGAACTCTACGACTGGCACATCTTGATTGAAGTGCTTATTTATCGTTTTTCAGAGAGCTGCGGATTGACATCCTCAATGCTGCAATTCAGTATAACGACAAAAGTGCAATACAATATGCAAACAATCTATTTGAGCAATGGAAGAGAGACCCTGATAAACTGTATGTCAATCAGTTACTTCTCTTTTATGTGTTAAATGGAGCTGTAGAAACGAATGAATGTTCTGCTGTAAATGCGAATTTGCACGATGATAAAATGATTGTGTATATATAAATGTTGTAGATATATAAGTGTTTCCGCAATTGTCTTCAGTCATTGTTCTTTCTTGTTCTTTTATCTGTTTGCTTGTTTGTCTATTTGTTCAGCTTCTGGCTTGTTCATTCATTTGTTTACTTGTTCAGTTATTTATGATCTATATTTTACTTGTTCACTATAATGATTCATTC
The DNA here is from genome assembly GCA_030141605.1 of Tubiluchus corallicola. NCBI lineage: Eukaryota > Metazoa > Priapulida > Priapulimorpha > Priapulimorphida > Tubiluchidae > Tubiluchus > Tubiluchus corallicola. The sequence goes on along the minus strand of JAQGDQ010000135.1, from coordinate 278,454 downwards.
ATTCACTCGTTCATTCATCCATTCATTCGTTCGTTCGTTCATTCATTCATTCATACATTACTCATTTTACTGTTTCGTTAATCAATTTGTCAGTCATTTATATCTATTTCTTCAAATAATTTAATTAAGACAGTGAGTTAGTTAGTGCCTCAGTCAACTAGGAAATCAGCATGCAACCAACAAACCAGCCAGCTATTCATTTAGTCGCTCATTCATTGGTTTAGTGACCTTGCATGTAACGTACCTATACGTTCTGAAACACTTTTCTTCTTTTACAGTATTTCAGCAAACTTTAGAGAACTCTACTACAGGGCAGGTGTTAGAGAAGGCGGAGAAGATGCCTGGCAATTTCTGTTCGATTACGCTCAAGCCTCCATAGTAGCTGGTGACAGACACACCGCTTATGCCGCCTTAGCGGCAAGTAATGAACCGTGGCTGTTGCAAAGGTTAGTCTATCGAGGCCTGAAGTCACAATCATTTTTCATATCTCTTAGTTCAAAACTCAGGGCAAAAGCGGACAACTTATTTCAGCTCGTGCTTTTGCTAACACTTAAAGCACAAGGACAGAAAAATACGTGAAACAGAAAACAACGAATTTGACATCTGTGTGCGCTAAGCTTAAACTGACCCGTGAGTGCGTTTCATGCTTTGGCTAATTACTGCAAAAATGAAATGGTCATTAAACAATCTTAAACGGCCTAAAGGAATTTTAGAGTTAGAATTAATCTAATTTTCAACTCTGTTGATGTCTGTGATCATTTCTACGATCTATAACTATGGAGTTTTTGCTGACAATCACAAATGTTTTATTGCTCCATGAGCTTAATGATGACGGTCAGACTTACAGGAATGATCAGACAGTAACAATAAGTAATTACATATTTATGCTATCATAACCTTAAGAGTAAATTTAAGTGTATTTCGAATTATATCAGTTTCGATTGAACTCAATTTAAGAGAAGTTCCTTAAACGCAATTAAAATACCATTTTAACTCCCTAAGCATATCTTTGAATTTACATTAACTTTTAACCAACGAACGTAGTAAAATCATATCAAATCATAATGAGGATATTAGTCTATGTTTAACATATTAGAAACTTCTGTACATTTTTATGTTAAGTGAAACATCAAAATGATAGACGCAAAAAAGTTGGCTCTCGGTTAGCAGCAATACGGGTATTTTTCGCCTGCTAAAATCTTCCCAAATCCACTAATCTAACTAAAGCAAACTCAATTTAAGAAAATAATTGCAAATGACGGGTTTTACTCTCACAGGTATCTTAACATTGCTCTGAATGGAACTATCCTGCACAACCACGATTTCTCAAGAGCCATCGTTTCTATGGACTACAGCATGCTGAGCCGAACTATTTCTTATTATTTTCTCATGCAAAACTGGGACGTCATTCAGGAAAGGTAAAAAGTGTCAAATTTAATTAATCTATGAGTATATTAATGTACGTGTAAGACATTAAAACTTTTGTATATTTTTATGTTAAGTGAAATACAAAAATGATAGACATACAGTGTGTTTAGTGATAATTATACATAACAAAAGAGTAATAATGATAAATCTTAAGGATAATATCAAAACGATATGATTATAACCTTCATCCTCTTAGAAACTAAGGCAACTTTTGTGCAAATCTAATTTCTTTTCTTAATATAAAGTAGGAAGTTTCGGTTTTGTTTCATTTTTATACCTTGTGTCATATAATACCTTATTTTTCAGATTTGGCTCGAATCCATGGGCAATGGACAAAATTTTACCTGTTTTCATATCAGGTGTAAATACAAATACAGAAAAAGAACAGGTATGTACACAAAAGTTGTATCGAAGCATTCCATTAGTTTTTTCTCTGTTTTTTAATTGACGTTATATATTCACTTTTTTGTTTATTTTATTTTTGTTTTATTGTGTTCCGTTTTATTTTATTTTCCGTTCTTTTCTTTTCACCATGTGTCATGCTCTTCCAGGTTTTCTCAGTTGATTTATATTACTACATGTAAAATTATTATGGGTATTATTTTACAACGAGAAAAAATGGCGTCATTGTTTTGGCAAAGTCGTGCGTGTGCCGCGAGGTTGCAAATAAAAATCGTAACCAAATAAAAAACTGTATAACATTTTATCTATATTTTCCTTGGCAAACTATGCCAGTTTTGCTTGCAAATAAGTCACCATCCTAATGTAGCCTATATTTTTTTTAGCTGGAGGAAGTTTTTGGCAAACATCCAGCATCCGAGACGTACGCAAACTCTTTGTCTAAAGCGATTAATATGATGCGTGCCAACATTTACTGGACCCAGCACCATGCAGATGAAGTGGGGAATCTGTTACGTGAATTCAACAAACTCTGCGAGGCAGATCGGAATCAATGCTAAGCTAACCGTCAACATTGGAGACTACTTATTTACAGCCTGGGTGGTTGGGGATGGGTCCTCTACTTTTCCATACCAAACCGATTCAGTTCCAAGAGTCCATATTAAGTCTGCTTCTTGTGAAATGGTTTCATTAAACAACTGATAAAGTTGTCTGGGTTCTAGAACTATCCGAAGCTGTTTAATGTAGGTCGAACTTCAAAGGCCACAAAAAGCAGTATAGGAATCTTATACTTACATCATTTACATCTTCCAGCTCAGTTGAGGTGTCGTTGTCCTAGTTCATTTGCACCTGTTGGACCTAGTCAAGTTGTCAGTGCGGTGTGCAGGTGAAATTAGCTCACATTTGTACACTACAAGCAGTATTATAAAACAAAATTACTATAAAACAATTTTTATAAAACAAAGTACAACGAGAATAACTATAGGACCCGTATCTGATTAAAAAGGTATAGTTGTCCCGAGACTGCAAATAGACTAATAGTCCAGGACTCATCCCTTACTATGCAACAACAGCTAAACTGAAGTTGCAAGGGAGTCAGTTTTTTCACTGAGGTGAGTTTTCAGCATGCCACTGTTCACATAGCTGGCCTTATCCGTGTTGGCATCGTCTACTTTCAGTGAGCTGCTAATGATGTTAAAATCATAACTGTACACCATAAGATGCTGTCATATAGCACCTGTGAGTCATTCTTCTGTGTAACAAAGCGAAGTAGTAGTAAGACGCTATTATTCCAGGGTAATCAACAATTTGTCATTTTAAATTGCCACAGTCATTTTATATTTTGTGCCTTGAAACACAAGAATTAATTTATGAGTAGAGTGCTAGTCTGACGAAGTGCGTACCGCAATGCATTTCTTAATTATTGCAAATTTAGGAGTTTACAATTCCCTACACAATCTAAATTTTTGCACTTTAACCAAACCACGCAGTTCTTAATCCGCATCACGAACTATTTTATTTTGTGTGGGAATTGTAAACTTTACTCTTGTATTTTTTGCCCACTGATCTCCAATGTTCGTTTTAGCACATGTGTTATAGCTACAATTATTATTTATGTGGTTCTTATTAGCGTGTTATGAATGTAAATAAGCATCTCGCCTTTGTAGAATTGTTTTGTCTACTGAAATTATGCTATAAAAAACTCAAATGCACGTTTTTTATATGAACGAATTTCTAGTTGATAATGCAACTGATTATACACTATCACGCGACTTTTTCTAGTCAGTTTGTAAAAAATGATTTCATTTAGAAATAGGTTGTTTCTGACGGTATTTAGAAATAAGTTGTTTTAACTTTTTAGCTACAGTGTAGACTGTATTTAAAATAAACGTGGTATAACTCTGTATCCGCTTGTCCTGGTTTCCTTATTTGAAAAATAAACTTTTTCGAAGAATGGCTTCACTGCGTGTTCAAACTTCACCATGGTAGAATAGTGATTTTGGCTGTGTAGCCCCAAACTAATTTTGTGAAGCCAAACATAACATATGAACTTGCATGTAATAAAAGTTGATTTTTACATAATTGTGCACACTGCGAGCTGAAATCCAGCAACCAACACAGCGACCGGAACCTAGTTCATTCTCAAGGATAACCCTCTATGATGAGCCACTGAACCAGCTGAGGTGTTTCTGCCACTTTTGCAATAGAATGAAAACACTGAACGTATTGCTCAATATTCGTCGACCACTCAAAAATTAAATTAATACTGAGATAGAGGTAATAGCTACAGGAAGCAAAACAACGTGCTGTTTGGGGAGGTTTGGGCTTTTGGTTCAAACTACGCTACAACTCGACAATGACTGCCAAAGGTGGGAACCCACGTTTTACATTTTGACCTATCAGCCCCACTAATTTACTTGAAGAAACCCAGTTTACTGACGTGCACTAGATATTTTTCCTTTCTATCATACTTGTTTATTTTATGTGGTCATGTTAATTTTATTCTATTGCTATTAACACTCTAAAGTGAGCCCAAACAAATGAGCCTTTGACTTTGAACGACTAATGCAAGGCCACTGAGCATTAAGTATCCACTTGACTGCATTACTTTTGTTCACAGTTTTACCACATTTACCAACTGCTGCCTCTCATTATTATTCTCTCCATTTCAGGAACATGGCTTAATCCAAAAACTCAAAGACGAGAAACATTAAACAGAAAATAGTAAAAAAAGAGTTGCGATTGACACTCACACGTTGTCACGCCATTCGCAGTTTTGAAAAACACATAACGGATAAATTCGTGCTTCTACAGTCATAATTCGTGACTTCTACAGGCTTGTCATTTTGTATTCTGGGACACGCAGTTCCGGTTCTTTGGTTTACAATAGTATTGGCAAGGTTGCGCATAAACAGTTTGGCTATAGACGTTTACTAGTCCTCTATACAGGAGCCACAATACGACAAACTACAGGCGTGATAACCTAGAGTGCAAGAAACATGAAGACAACTGAAGTATTTATCATAATTTTCATCACATGCTTTGTTTACCTAGGTGAGTACATACTCGCCTTTGCATAATTTATTACAGTTTCGTGTAAACGAATATAATTATTATCAGCGTTTTGCTATTTCCAACATAATGAAGAAAACTGATAAGGCTTAATAGTTGAGTCATTTTTCACGACGAAAGTCAATCGTTCGTGAACGAGGAAACATATTTTGTGAGCGATGCTCAAAATTTTAGACCCTGGATAGCCATGAATTACGTTTTGAGTATTAATAGCAGAGTTTATAACTGTAGTGTCATCAGTTTTGCGTGCAGCCGGGGAGCATTAGCGGTTCTCTACACCTCTTGCAAAAAGAAAAACGGAACGCCTTAGATGCAGAAAGTGTTTCTTTTCTAGACACAAATTAAAGACAAGACTGTTAATACTTTTACTTTTATAAATAGATGTGTTTCTAATGTAGGTTGCCATTAATATTTTATCTTTTACTGCTCTTTTTGGCTTTATTTTTGTTTGAATTTATTTAATACAAAAAATTTACTCTGTTTTATAGACATTTTAGTACCCGAGGATTTGTCTTAATTAAAGTTTTTATTCTATGCATTGTAAGTTTATTAGCAGCTATATTTTAAACTGATATGTGAATTAGCTTGTTTAAATATTGTTCTCAGTTTATACTAAAACTTCTTAATTGTAAAGTAGCCATGGATAATGGAAACTTATTTTATAAAAATAAAAAACTCTTTACTTACTTATTCACTTACTCACTCACTCACTCACATACACGCACTCACTCGCTCACTCAGTCACTCACTTACTTACTTTAAGTTACTTACTTACAAACTTGCTTGCTTACTTACTTACTTACTTACTTACTTACTTACTTACTTACTTACTTACTTACTTACTTACTTACTTACTTACTTACTTACTTACTTACTTACTTACTTACTTACTTACTTACTTACTTACTTACTTACTTACTAACTAACTAACTTACCTACTTCTCCAAGGGTGTAATTGTCGGAACATGATAACATAATACTACATACACGAGAAATTACATACCAAATTAATTATCATCAGAAACTCAAATTGCTCAAAATGTAATTTTTAGGTTTTACATAGAAGGTCAAAAGGTTATGGTATTTTAGGGAGCTCATTCCAAAACGTTTTGCCTGATCAAGCTAAATTTGTCTGCCAAATTTCGTGCTTTTATCCAACGTGTGGTGGGAATCTTCTAAATATTAAAGTTTAACGTACTTTCGCACCCTAAAGCTTAAAAGGTTGACAATAACCAATGACTAAGCGATTAACCAGTCAGTTAACTAGGCAAGTGTTTTACTGACTGGCTGGCTGACTAACTGAATGACCAAATAATCGATTGACTGACAAACAGACAGACTGACTGATTGACTGACTGACTAAGTAACCGAACGACCAAAATTATTTACATACACGGCTATCTGGCTAACTTGAATGGGTGGCTGACTGACTGACTGACTAAGTAACTGACTATTTGTATACACTGCTGTCAAGCTTACTTGAATGGCTGAATGTCCAACTTGAGTAGTCGCTGACTAGTTACTTCTGACGAGTTGTTGTATTTTTGTAATAATATTTTTCTCTTTTTCGTTGCAGCGGAGTGTTATCCGCAGTCTTGTTTTTGTCCTAGACATTACGATCCTGTGTGTGGAACAGACGGAAAAACCTACGGAAATGCATGCGAGCTAAACTGCGCACGAAAATCAAGCTTCTTTGGAAGATGTACGGTTACTTTTCACTTTATACAGACGTTATTAAGCATTTATCACATATTGAATAAAATTCTCTTATCTTCAGGAAATCACTACATGTATCTGTAAAACTATAAAGTGAAAACTACGTGATGAAATGACTGTTTGACTGATTGATTTACCTGATTGTTAAGCTAGTTTCCTGGTTGAGTAAGTGAATGACGAAAACGTACCTGTTAAAGTTACCGATCAACCGCCTGATTATAACTAAATGTAGCAACAAGGGCCGGCTTGCCCTCCAAATTAGTTTAGTAAGCAATTTATTAATCAATGCCGATTTTTTTTGTGAGTGAGTTGCACTTTCTGTAGGAAATGTACGTAAAACATTGAAAATTATTGCGACCCAGTATCCATCCATAATTGGTTATGGGTGAATACAGTACTAGCAGTACCAAGTTTTTCTGCTTTGGAAAATGTTTCTATATGATATTATACCCTAGCTGTCGTCGTCGCTGCCGTTGCCGCTGTCGCTCTTGCTGTTGCTTTATTGTTGTTCTTGTTGTCGTTGTTGTTGCTGCTGCTGCTGTTGCGCTTGCTGTTGTTGTTGCTGCTATTGTTATTATTATTATTGTCATCATCATCCTCATCATCATTATTACAAAGATTTTTCTTCTAGTTTTAAGAGAGAAATGTAAAGGAGAATGTCCTTGCTCGATACCGATACCAGGGCCTAGAAAGTGTCCAAGATACTGTCCTTACCTCTACGATCCAGTCTGTGGGCGCATAATTGCTCCAAATATCAGATCTTTCTGCAAGAAGTACTCAAACTCGTGCCTCAGAGACAAGTAAGTAACAAAATAAAATAAAATTTATTATTATTAAGTTAATTTAGAAACTCGTAATTTAAGACCACGTACGAACAGGGCCGTCTTAACACATGGGGACCCTGGACAGGTTGCTATACTATACTAAGCACTACATGGTTCTTGATGAAAACGTTGTTGAAATTGCACTCATTGTGCAAAGAATGTTCATTCTGAAACTTATAAAACATCAGCTTCGTACCACAATGAGGCTGCAACGTTTGAACTGGCTTTCACTCATGTGTATAAAAAGTGACATCCTGAAGACCATCGACGTTAAGCCAACGCCCTGCAAGAAATTTCGCAAATGTTAGTGTTTGTGTTGAACACTTGACTAACAATAAATATATCATTGTAATTTAACATTGTGCCATCGCCGTCTGTATGATTTACCACTTAAGTATCATTTATATGTTCAGTAAATGTGGTAAAATGTTCAGTAAAATTTTAAAATTGTAATTTGAATTAAACTGCGAGTATAGATGTAATTTGAAAATTTTAAATTTTAGAAGCAGCAATTATTTTTCTAGATTACTAACCTGACGCATTTGCCTTTGAAATTTCTGTACTTTTCAAAACTCGTGTTGTATTGTTCATACATTTGTATTAATTAATCTTTGCTGTACCAGCATGTTTTTTAATGTTTAAACACTGATTTTGTTGGAAATACCAATACAATAAATATCTGTTTCATTTTATCGACCATTTGTATTTGTATTCTCGTGAGTGAAGCCCAGGGCCTATAATGCTGTTAAGACGGTCCTACGTACGAATAATTACAAGAACGCTGAGAAAAGACTTTGGAGAAAATAAAAAATTAAAATCCAGGAAGAAAAAAAAATAATCATAACAGCAGGACATAAGAGAAAACAAAATCAAAAAAAGTTTATTTCTCTTGGTGGGTGAATAATTTATTTCGCTATGTCGCGTGATAGAGCAAACTTCAGTGCTTAGGCCATCCACATATAACGATATAAAGTTTTCGGCCAATTTCGAGGACCTACCTTCCTGCATTATAATGACGTTCTCAAATGCCCCACCACCTACTTACCCCTTATATTGGTATAGATATTATACCTGTATAGCTTTTTATACATTTTATTTTTCCTCCTCCCAAGGAGAGGCAACAACATCACTTGTGTTAAATAATGAGAAACCGTCAGTGATCTCCGGATGCGTCGGTGGATTCTACTGGCATCGGCGCTGGCAGTCCCAGTTCACTGAGTCAGTTGAAAGACAAGAAAAGGCCTAGTTAAAGCAAGTCTCAGAAAATTTTCGTCAAAGAAATATAACGGTTAGAGACAATCTTAGGCGTTTATCATACTCACGTAATTTCCTGTTTGTTTTCATTTTAAGCAGTACTTCTTTGAACGATGTGATAGTGAACAAACCTCAAAGAATTTCTGGTCCACTATCAAACCTTTTTTGTCAAGCAAATCAAGGCTCGGTGACGATTTTATCACTTTGCAAGAAAGTAACATCATTGTTACTGACCAAAATAAGGTCTGCAACATTCTGAACGATTATTTCCTAAATGCCACTACATCGCCTGGAAATGGCCTAGATATAGAATGGTCTTGCTCAAATATTGCCCCTGTAAACGCAAATTTTAACTTTAGCCTTGTTACTAAAAAAGAAATATCGCTAATTATTAGATCTCTGTCAAAAAGAAAAAGACTGGAGTTGTTGGTATACTAGCTAAGTTATTAAAAGTAGCTGATCAAGCCTTAGTAAACCCATACACTAATTTGGTAAACTCCATGCTCACAAACAGTTACTTTCCTAACAGGCTCAAGCAGGCGAGAAGAAGACCACATCATAAGAAAAATTGTCCTCTTGTCGTCAGGCCTGTCAGCATTTTGCCAGCTATTTCGACAGTTTTTGAGCGAGTATTAAATGATCAATTAGCAGAATATTTCAACGACATTTTTCACGCCTCTCTTGGCGGTTTTAGAAAAAGATGCAGCTGCCAAACAACACTGTTAAACTTAGTTGAATTTTGTAAAAAAAAAGCTCTAGATGAAAAGAAATTTTTTGCTTCAGTACTGATGGACTTATCAAAAGCTTTTGACTGTGTACCCTACTCATTACTGTTGCAAAAATTGAAAATTTGTGACTTCTCACGTAAAGCTCTTATTTTAATTAGTAGTTACTTGTGTGACCGATCTCAGTGTGTTAAACTAGGTTCAGTCTCTAGTGAATAGAGGCATACAGACAAAGGTGTCCCACAGGGATCTATATTAGGTCCTTTATTATTTAATATTTTTGTGAATGACATTTTTTAATTGTGTGACTGATTGTAAACTATTCAACTATGCTGATGGTAACACACAACGAAAATTTTGAAAATCTCGTACATAATCTTGGTGAAAACTGTTCAAGATTATTAAATTGGTTCACTTGCCATGGTTTTTAAGCAAATCCTAGTAAATTTCAGGCACTTGGTTTTGGTGTAGAGACACATGATAAATTGCAGTCATTAAGCGTTCAAATATGGAAATTGACTGTGCAGATTCAGTCAAAATTCTAGGTGTTAGCATTGATTTTAATTTAAATTTTAACGAACATATTTCAAACCTTTACAGGCATACCTCTTGTCAAATTAATGTTTTAAAACGTCTGTCAACTTTACTAAATGTAAACTGTAAAATGGCTATTTTCCGCGCTTTCATATCTTCTAATTTCAACTATTGTCCATTAGTTTGGCATTTTTGCGGTGCAATGAACACGCAAAAATTGGAAAAATTACAAGAACGTGCCTTACGTTTTGTCTTTAATGATGAGTTTAGTGATTATGACACATTGTTGAAAAAAGCTAAAATTAAAACGTTTGTGGCAAATAGGCAAATATTAATAGCATTAGAGGTGTTAAAAATTCTACATAAACTCTGTCCAGAAAGTTTATATAACATGGTTAATCTGAGAGAAAGCTGTTATCAAATGCGATATGATAACATCATAAATATTCTTACAGTACACACAGAATTATATGGAAAATGAAGTTTTCGATATTCAGCTTCTAAAATTTGGAATGAATTGCCCAATCATTTGCGCATAGTCACTAACTATAATGATTTCTTGAAGCAAATTAATAAATGGAGCGGGGACATATGTAGATGCTCAGCTTGTGCTACCTACCTAATTTGTGTTAATTATATAAGTATCCCGTGTCTTAATTTTCTCAGTGGATCAGTTTTAGTGTGTTTTTATCTCCATATAATCGTTATAATGGCGTTATCACGTCTTCTGCCACCTAACTACCCTAAACTTGATATCGTTATAATTGGATGGCCCCTATATTACCTATACCTTCCATATTAATTTTCAAGTGTACCTGAAGTGATGGAATAAGCTTATCCGTGAGACCACTATAGAATTTTATAAAAGTTTGTTCCGTCTTAAAAGTTTGTTATACACCATAGATAGTTATAAAAACCACTAGTGTTGTAATTGAGTTTGAATTTAAACCTTTATTTCAGAATTTCTTCAGTGTATAAAACAGGAGTTAAAAATGTAAAGACAGCATAATTGAAATGTGTTATTAAGTCCTATCAATAGCTTCGTGAGAAAGATGTCATTAAAATAAAGGCAGTACGCACAAATTGTGTGTTTGCGTACGTGCACCTGTGAAGCTGGTGCAAGCTGCATTTACATAGTACCCGTAATGCGTATGCGTCATGCGGATGCGGAATAGATAAAATCGGTCTATATCGTTTTCAATAAACCCATTTAACTGACATACGTTAAACGTTATTCTTTTTCTGCAGCTTATTTCCTACTGACGTTTTGTTCCGCAGTTATTCCGCAGGTGGATAACGCATAACGTGGCGTTTATGTAGCATCCGGTGCTTCTTAACATGGAGCATCCATGTTCATTCAAGTTACGCTAAAGCGAGTAAAAAAGTTTATCTTTTGCGACCAATGAAAAGAGCTGGGACATCTAATGATATGATAAAACTGTACTGCATCGTGATAAAGGCAGTTGTTGAACACGCTTGTCAGATATGGCACTCATCTCTCTCCCAAAATCTCTCTGATTTGTTAGAAACTGCTCAAAAGCGCTCATTGGAAATCAATTTAAAATGCTAATAATAAAATCCACACTCTATTGCCAGGTGTCTATACTCATAGATACAGCACTCGCCACCATCTGAAATACCCCTTACCTACAGAAAGATTCGAGAACAATTTTATCTTATATGGCTTATTTAATTTCCAGACTAAAGTTTTCACTCATTTAATTTTAATTTATTTCCTTCAAATATCTTGTAATAGTGTAATTGTTCTTGTCGCTGTATGTTCTACTTGCTAATTCTTTTAAAAAAATTATATTTTGTAATTTTATGCTGTACTGTAATTCAACCTTTTGGGCTGTAATGATGATAAATAAGCTTGTTAAACTTATGCATTATACGTTATCCACCTGTGGAATAGTTGAGGAATAAAAAATCAATAGGAATTAACTGCAGAAAAAATAACGCATAACGCAGGTCTGATGAACGGGTGCATTGAAAACAGTTTAAACCGATTTTATTTATTCCGCACCGCATAATGCATACGCATTCCGAATGCTACATAAATGCCACTTAAGTCGTTATAATAACGTAGTAAATCGCTACAATGGAGTGCTACGGTTATAATGAGGTAGTATGTCATTATAAAGAGGTACTCGGACATTATAACGCGATATCTCTATTTCGTTATAAAGAGACGCTACTTCATTATAATGACGAGATAGCCATGTCATTGTAATGAGCTATTAAGTCATTATAACGAGGTAATATCTTGTTTTGGCGAGATAGCTGTTGTTATAACAAGGTATTTATTGTTCTTCAAAAAACAATTGATACCAGTGGAGCTTTATAATAGTTAACAACAAGACGGGTGGAGACGATTACGTACAGTTAATTAACTGGGCTGAAGAAAGAGAATTCCATTGGCAACAAAACGTTTAAGCATGACAACGTAATGACGTTTTTTTCTCCTTCCAGGGCTGAATGTGAAGCAAGGAAGAACATTCATCCTACAAGTTACATATTACCTTGTAGCTGCCGTGAAGCCGCTTAACCTTATTAAACCTCGATATTTTAGTGTTTACAAACTAATTATACGCAGCATATCCGGAAAAATCTATTACTAAAAATAATAATGATGCTTTGTAGATAGTTAGATAGAAATTTATTTTTACATGGTTGCATTAAACTTGCATGTGAACTACGTTGCCATTATGGTCCATGCAGTTAGCAAAGTTAAAAGAAACAATTTTAAATAAGTTAATTAATCACTAAGATCACACATTACAATATCAAGCGTTAGAATAATGAGAATAAATTGCTATTAATATTAACTGTTCGAAAAATTTTCAGTTACATCAGGTATATTACAAACTAAAAAGTACACATTTTTATGTACAATAAAATTTCAAATTAAGTTACGATTAAAAATAGCAGAAGCAGAAATTAATTTAAACCATGACATATTAAAACACACAAAGTTACACTTTAAAAGGTTTTATAATTTAGTCATTGACGATTGACAATTTATTACAAAACATTACATAAACAATGCAAACATTATAACGAAAAAACTTCACAGACAGAACCCCGCACATGGGGTGTAATCGTCATACACAACAATAATACAATAAAACACAATAATAATAATAATAATAATAATAAACGGTATTTGCAGTGGTGAACTATTGCAATTATATTATGTTATGTTATGTTATATTATAAAGTTTAGTACACAACGAGTTTTAGAATTACATTTTACAAAATGATAAACTACATTTAAAGAGATGCGTTAGAATTATAATATATAATGGAAATCCTACACTATTAGCTAAAACAACAGGTAAGCTAAATTTTGTTAATTTCGTTTCATAAAACACTCATTAATGAATTTTGACACTAAATTTGTCATTTCAAAACCACTACCTCTTAACAGCAAAATAAACTTTTGGTCCATAGGTAGATTAATAAAAACAGGGAAAGTTTTCGTAATAGAACTGAATAAATTTGACCTTACGTCATTGTAATTTCTACATACAAGTACAAAATGAATTTCATCTTCAATTTTTCCTTCATTTCAATGTTCATATGCGATTACCTTCGTTATACAATGTCGGCGTTTTTCTATGTAAGTTCGATCTTAGCACATGATTATGTATAAAAAGAAGATTCTTGCTTAAATTTCGTATAGTTTCGTAGTTTATTAGTTTCCCCAGTTTTGCAAGTTTCTTTTGCAACACATTCCTTCCAGTTAATTTTATTGTTTGTTTGTTTGTAATTTCTCTTTTAAAGCATATAAAAAAGTTTAGTTTGACCGACCCCTTGCTGTTCCCAAATGTGAGAAAAGTCCAAATGATGTAAAATAGAGATACCTCTATAGTTGAAGGATCTGTTGGGTCTCCTTTCTTCAATATATGTGTGATTAGACAATCACTCAAGGCTTTTGGAAATTTTCTGAAAGAATAAGCTGAATTAAAATACAAAGGTAATGTTGGTGTTAGTAATGTAATTCCGCTATTGATCATCTCGTTTATTATTCCAACTTTGATTGGTGCCTTGTTATTTTTTTAAAAAAATTATTGCTTCTCAGACTTCATTTTCGCAAATTCGATAATCTAATTTAGTAAAGGATGCTGGATTAGTTTCTGATACATAATTTTCAATAATTCTAACATGCGAAGTGTTTTGAAATAATTGATATTTTTCATTTTTAAACATCAGCTCCTTGAAATATTTGTAAAATTTTGTCATGTCAGTAATAGAATTTGTCAATTTTTTCTAAAGTCAATTTTTTCTAAAGTCTCCCATAACATTTTTAGGTCGCCGTGACTAGTGTTTTCCAGAATAGATAAAAGTTTATTCTTAGCTTGCTTTGTTTTTTCTTCTTTTTATGCGCTTTTCTTAGTTTATGATACGTAGAGTGAACTGCGTAATTATTTGGATTTTTTGAAAGAGTTCTGGCCAGTTGAGAGGGAGTTCTGTGACTAGTTTTACATTCTTTGTCGTACCATGATTTTTATTTTGCTATTTCTTAGGCGCACTTTGGAAAATAGCATTAATTAATTCTAAGTTAGTTTCAAACATCATTACGTCCGCCTTTAATTATGTTATTAAAAATTAGAATGTACAGCTAGAGCATTTACTAAGGCCTGACTAAAAGTTGTTTTGTATTCCGGTCGCCATTTATAAACAACAGCATGTTCATATACGCAGGGCCTATTTCAGCTTAAGCGATGCCCGGGGAAGTGGGGCGTGTGAGGCCCCCTCAGGGGGGGGGGCGAAGAAGCATAGGCCTAGAATGCCGGAGAAGCATTTTCGAAGAGAAAATACAGAGTTATACAGTTGTTAAAGGAAAGAACAATTGAAAGAAAAACTGCTTTATTCTCAAGACCAGTCCTTAATACTTGTCCAATAGTCAAACCAAAAACAACATCTTTGCAATATATACAATACCGTACTCTCACTTCCGTTCAAGCGGATGTTAGAAATTCCAAAATTGAAAGCAGCTGAACATCGGCCCCGAGCCGCACAAGGCAAATGGTGCGCATGCGGCAAGAGAGAGAGGGGGAGAGAGGAAGAGAGAGGAGGCAGTATGTTTGCAAATAGCAAAAAAAATGTTACCTCGGCGCGAGGCCTCCCCCCTGGAGGGTGAGGCCCCGGGGAAGTATCATCACTTACCCACCCCCACCCCTGAAATACGGCCTGCATATACGAGACTACGTTTAAAATCATGAAAGTTCGCAACGGGTTTACACACATTAAGCAACGCTGACAATTTACAGTGGTCTGAAAATGTTGTGAGATTGTTATACATATAATCAATAAGATCTATTGTTCCGTCATCACATGACATGTAATTTAACTGTACTGTACTGTACTGTACTGTACTGTACTGTACTGTACTGTTCTGTATTGTATTGTATTGTATTGTGTACTAACTGTGTGTTGTATTGTATTTTATTGTATTGTACACTGAATGTTGTTACATGAGCAATGCTTGCAATAAAAAGTTTACTTACTTATAACTATATCAGCTTTCATACACATCGTTATGAAGTTTATTAATGGTTTGATCCAGCTAATATGACTCCATGTAACTTAATTATATTTAATTATTACGGTAGGTTTTGTTATATTTTAAGGTAAAATGTAAAATACCAAAATTACGATAATTTATATCAGTAAAAGGCTTCTTCCCTGCTTGACCTTTCACAGGTTCTTAATCATAACCCTTTATTCAACTCGTTTACTTCGCACTGCCAATGTTTATGATTCCAATTAGTTTTCTGATAAATAACAACACATTCATTTTCAGACTGCAGTAAATATAATTAAAAAAAACAAAAAATAATTATGTTATTATTCGCATACAACAGCCTACTTATCACTGGTGATTCGAACATTTTACTTATCACTGGACGCTTTAACCCTAATAATTAATATTAAGCGGTGATGTACCTAGGACAGAATTTCGAAAAACAGAATTTTGAGAATACATATAAAAACGAGTGTCGTCATCACTAGCTGTTATTATTATCACAATTATCATTATTATAATCATCATCATCGGCAAGATTGGCTTATTCAGTCAATCACACTTAGGAATGTAGTCTTTAAGCAAGGCAGCTTTCTCATTTCTGTAAGCGGTTTCAACAAATTTCTGATAGCTCTATGACGCAAGGTGTACCAGTAATTCAATTCAGTTCAATTCACACTTTTATTTCAGGCTTAAAATCCATACAAATACACACATATAAGCTGAATAAAATATATATAAGACATTAAGACTACACATTAAAACATAAGACTGATATTACTGAAACTACTTTTAAAACAAAGCACATAACTACAAAAAACACACATGCAAGAGGACACGCTGTTTACATAATTATATACAAAAAAGAAATGCACCCGAAATTATTTCACTAAAATAAAGACTGTTTACTACGATAAGAATGCATTACAATAACTCAGTAAATTATGCCACTTTTCAAAAAAGTGCGATTTACAAAAACCTGGCCCTCATAATGGAAAGTGACACTTACGCGCACAAGTTGATACAGCTTAATATCATGAGGAAGCTTTGTTTTGGGTTGTTTTGATTAAAAAGGCTTGTCTACGCCTTATTTTCCAACTGCGCGATTAAAGCTAATAATCATTTTACCTCCTGTGGTAAAGACGATCCTTGCTCGTATTCGTGACTTCCGTCATGTAGCTTCCGTTTCACTACAAAGGTGTTACCAGGTGCAAACAGCTACGCTTGAACAGTTTGCGGTTACCCTCGACTACGATGCTGTATGAAAAACGTATATATTAACCCATGACAAGACCAAGAATGTGACAATAACTAAATAACATTTACAGCACCTACGTTGTAAACAACATGAATAAAACTGAAGTGTACGTATTTATTTCCGCTATATGCTTGGCTTACGTAGGTAAGTACAAATTCACTTTTCAATAATATTAATGACAATTTATTTGTAGCAGCAAAACGTAGTGCGCATCAAAAGTAAAAATCATTGAATGTTATAACTCTGATTATCCAATATTATTTTGACAGTATTTTGACATAGATGTGAAGTAGATGCAAAACGCCAATGTGAAAACAGTGCGTATCTCATCAACTCGCTGTTTATTTAAATGGCGGGCTAACTGGTCACAGGCTAGCTAACTGATTTGGCAAATCGCCGCACATTTTGCAATAAACACTTTTTCGTTACAGTGGAATGTGCGCAACCGTGTGCCTGTCCTGAAATATACAGTCCTGTGTGTGGTACAGATGGAAAGACATATGGAAATGAATGCGAGCTACAGTGTGCTCGGCGGTCAAGTTTCTTTGGAAGATGTATATATCCTTTTTTGCTTTATAAAATTATCTATGAGTAAACTTTATACGTAGCCGTAAGACTCCAAGGCTCGCGGCTTAAAACCGTTGAATTATTAACTTTTCTTAATGAAAATTCCAACAATTAAAAAACAATGAAAAAGCATGATGAACCAACTATGTAGTGTATCACCAGACACAAGAAAAACAAAAAATCACGTTAAAGTACTAATAATAATTTTGGGGAAACTTTTATATTATTAACATGACTTTTTCATTTTTCTTCCACCCTAATATATATATATTCTTTATTTTTTAAGTGGACTAACAAAGCTTAAAATAATATTTCACTTTAAAATAAACTACATAACGTGAAATGTCGTATTTTCTACTGTTTTTAATTGTGATTTTCTATTAATTATTGTCACTATGTTTGTCATTAAGAAGTACATTCGCGTTTGATCTTGTTCCTTGTGTATTTCGTTTAATTTTTTTGGAGATTTACAGAACTATATATTTTTTAGAATCGTTAGATATAGAGAATCTAAAAATCTATCTTTTCATTTTGCAAAATCAGCAATCTTGAAATTCAAAATGGCCGCTGTCAGTGTTCAAATTTCACTCTTATCTCTGCTTCTAAGTTCAGTAGAGGATAAATTGTTTTATTTGGTGTTAGAACATAAACAATTTTAAGCAACTGGGAATGCAGAGAAACTATTTACTACCAGAAAAGATTTAGCATGAAGTAAGATTACTGCTGTTATTCAGTATAGCAAATTATTTTGTAGAAACAATACGACAACAAATGTAGTGCATGTATCCAATATCGCAACAAAGGCAGTACATTATTATTAGTTTATTGGTTTAATTAAATTAGCCAATTAATGGATAATTTTAATTAGTTAAATAAATTTTAATTAATAACTTTTAGAATAATTACTGTCTGAACTACAAAATAAAGCAAACACTATGCAATACTGTAAAAACTTTTGCTATCTCAGTCATCATTTTCACTATCGTTATTAATATCCCGGTTTTGATAAAGACAGTCGTCATCATTGTCACACTGACGTAATTATCTTAAAATGTCTAAATGTTCCTAATCCCTGTGTCTGTACCTCTGGTTCTGCATTTTTGATTGACAATGACATGTCTTTATAAACATCAAAGACGACATTAATGCTTAATCCTGCAAGGGAAACAGTATTTCTAGTCCTCTGGGTAAAGCTGTTTTATTTGTTTTGCGAAGACACCTGCATATCTAAATATGTTTTTGGTAATTCTGAGATGGAACAGTTTTTAGGATGATGGGCCACGCATGATGGGCCATTCAATTTTTTTTACAACAATGCAGTTAGTTACAATGGTCCATGGCATAATTCTAAACAAAGTAAACCTTTAACACCCACATGGATACGACGCTGCGTAGCCTCTTCCTTGCCAAGGAATTGCTCAGCAGCTTTTGGGTTTTGTTCTAAAAATTGACCCGTACCAGCAATAAGCAAGGTCCACCATATAAAAGCATAATCTATAGATTTTATAAGAAATAAAAAATTGCAACTAGAATTTGTGCCCCGAGATGGTACCTATCCACGAAATTTTAGACTTTGGACATTACCGCAAAGCTGATTTTGAACAAAATAGAAAGATAATTTTTAGGTTAAGGCAGGTCCTTAACGTTTGAACGAACCTTATGACCTATACATTACGTACTAGACTAGTTATTGCCCCTTACATATCTGCTTTTTCAAAGCGTTTTCTCTAGTTATAGAAGAAAACTGCAAAGGAGAATGCCCTTGCCCAGTGGCGCCACAGGAACCCGAAACGTGTCTCATAGCATGTACCCGCATTTACAGACCAGTTTGCGGTCTCTTAATTGCACCAAATGTCAGGTCCTTCTGCAAGAAGTACTCGAACTCGTGTGTCAGAAACGTGTAAGTATGATTTTCATATGATTTACTTCTGCTCTCAACACCTCATCTGATTGTCAGGTTACGACACTTGAACTGCGTATGTGTTATGAATTTACAAAGCAAGCCACACAGCAACGTTTATGAGAGATATTAAAGTGAGATAAAAATGATGTAATTTACGTGTATGACAAAACGAGTCGGAGAATCTGTGCTAAAAACAAAGTCAGAAAAATTTCTTGCAAACAGTTATTCATTAACAGTTTTACCCACATAATATATGATAGATCAGATCTCATTGCTTGCAGGATATATATATAACAGTATTAATAAGTGACTCTATAAGGTCAAACTCGTCAAACACGAACCATAAAGCAAATATCTTCCCTGTCAAGAGAAATACAGGTCTGCATCCGTGTGGTTTTAGGAATGGAATCATTTTAATTAATAATTATTTAATACACTGGAAAAGGGCACGTATTTTAGTCCTCTGACAATACCTGCAGCCACAAACATCAATGCAAGCCTGGCTCAGCATTTTATTTTGATCATTTCAATAAACACAACTGTATTGAAAATAGTGTTTTGTATTCACATTTTTATTTATATAATTGTTTATAATTATCTGCTTCTTTCTGTTTCTAGGGCTGAATGTGAAGCAAGAAGGGACATCCATCCTGAGAGCGTAATAGTACCATGTGATTGTAACAAAGCGATTGCTATTACTCCATAGTCAGTTTTTGTTGGAGTACTGTTACGTTACTATTATTATCATTATTAATTATTGCGATTGTATAAGATATAACTACATTATATAAGCTTATTTTAATATTACTTTAAATAGTATTTTAATGCAATATTATTATAATTGATATATTCCTGAAACGCATTTACTGAAAAGTAATTGTAACAAGTCCACCAAATGTTAATCTTTTATTTACAAGTATTTTTTCAAACTTGAGGAAAGTGCCAAAATTGCTGTGATGATGCTGTCCCGCTAATCTTGCGTTCTTAAAACTGTTAATTTCTGATGATAACGTTGTGTATTGTTAAACATTGCTTTTACTCGGCGTTTTTCTTTGTACATTTTAGATTAAAAATCATTGACTAAGTTTCTCTAATTCAATATCACAGGCAATTATTTCATAAACTTGAACGATAACGAAAAACTAAAGTTGACAATGAGCAGCAACTGCGTTATAATAAAAAAAAGTTGTCAATTACATTTTTAAGAAATTTAAAATATGAAATAAATGGTACTGAAATGTATATGTTAATTTATATGTAGTTATTTATAACTAATAAACTTATATATTGTAGGGCAATTTGTAATTATTACTAATTACAGCTCCTTGCTAATTACGATCCTTTCTCGTATTCGTGACTTCCGTCATATAATTTCCGGTTCACCACAATGGTATTATCTGATATAAACAGTTGCCCCTGAACAGATTGCGGTTACCTTTAACTACGATGTATATATTAAATCATGACCAAGAGTGTGATGAAAACTAAATAACATTTACAGCAGCTACATCGTAAACAACATGCAGAAGTAGGTAAGCACCAGCCTAGTTTCAGTAATATTAATGACTATTTTAGTTGTTTTAACAAAACTTGATATGTCTGAAAACAAAAATCAATGAATTGCTGCAACTCTGATGCCAAATGTTAGTATTTTGACAAGTTTGTGCATCTAGCCTCAAAATGCGAATGTGACAAATTGCACCTAGCCTATTAACTCATTGTTTATTGAATTGGCATATCGATGGAGTGACTCGCTCACTGACTCTAGGCTTCAAAAGACTTTATAACTGTGCTTTTGGCTGCTGACTGACTGACCAGATAACTGCATTTTCTCTGACAAGCGCATTTTTATTACAGTGGAGAGTGCGTATTATCCTCAACCGTGTGTTTGCTTTATAATGTATGATCCTGTGTGTGCATCAGATGGAAAAACATATGAAAATGAATGCGAGCTACAATGTGCTTGGCAACTAAATTTCTTCGAGAGTTGTATTTATCCTTTTTTGGTTTATAAAATATTATTTGAGTAAACTATATACGTATCCGTAAGACTATTAAGGAGGCGGTTTAAAAGCCGTTAAAATATTGATTTTCACTAGCGAAAAACACTACAGTTTAAAAAACCAATGAAAAAACATGACATTACAAAAACTAATACTATAGTTTATCCTCAGGCAGCACAATAACAAATTAACAATTACATTTTCGTACTGACTATCATATTTCTACTATTTCAAAGTTCTATCTTTAGTTACAGAATAAAAGTGCAACGGAGAGTGCTCTTGCCCCAAAATGCTTCATACAATGTACTCACATTTACAGACCAGTTTGCGGTATCTTAATTACATCCAATGTCAAATTCTTTTGCAAGACGTACTCGAACCCATGTGTCAGAGCTAGGTAAACATGACCTTCTTATTATTTACTTTTGCTTTCAAGACTTCACCTGGTTGCTAGGGTACGACATCTGAACTGTGCACGTTGTGGATTTGCAAAAGAAAGCATGTTTCAGAGATCAAACTGAGACAAAAATGATTTTGTTTACAGATATGATAAACTGCATCTGGGAACACTTGCTCACAGCAAAGCCAGAAAACTTCTTACTTTCACTCAGTCACTAATTAACAGCTTTACCCATATCATATTCATTGCTTATTGTTTTTATATCAGCATTAAAGAACAAAAAAAGGAGCACCTGTAGTATTTTTCAGAAAATTCGCCTTAAAATTTATACTACTTTACAGCAATTCTATGCACATATCGTATTATTCGCGTCGAAAGGAATTTTCTTTTGTTTTCATTTTAAATCTCCCGCAATACTGTTCCGACGGCGCCATTACATGACGTCACCACGCCACGTAAATCAGGGGAAGAAAAGGCAATGTTAAATTATGCCCCAAAAAATTTCCATGCAAATCTATATTACTTAGCAATTCACTTACCTGCTGAAAAAACTTATCTAACTAGACTAATAATTTAAAATGTTTGTGCCAATTGGTAAAATGTCGCTGACTCACCCTCCAGGGTGCGCCACTCACTAGCCAAAAACGTATTTTCAATTTTATTGACAAAATACAGTAGTTTAAAATTTTACTTAATTAGCAACATGTTTACTATGAATGCTCTGATTATTTTTTCAAACTTTACTTAACGTTATCAAAACTTGTTTCAAACGACCTACCAATAAAATGGCTGCGCCTAACGGTAATCGCGGGAGTTTAAATTTACACGTTTTATACAGCGTTACAGCCGATGCAAGCCATGCATACGAAAAGGTAGTGGGTAAGTGATATAAAATTTCGAGACGAATTTTTTAAGCTTTATGTAAGTGGAGGGTTTTCTTGTGCTTTAACACTCGTTCGAATTTCCTTCCTGCTGTAGCAACATATATTGTATTAATTTACAGGTTAATATCAAAGTATGCAGCTTAACCAAGATCTGCCCCCACTTAAAACATTGCTCTTCACAAGTTTTTCACATGGTATGCTTCTGATACGCCATATTCTACAATATGTGCAGAAAATAATGTAAAACGTTTTAAAGTACTGTTGCGTCACAGTGCCTCTAGTTTAAGAACAAGAACGACTAGGTCAGCAAATTATGTATACCACCAAACTGATCTGCGATTTTACAGTAGAATATTTTGAAGACGGCATGATTTATTGATGTAGTAACCGCTGGTTTTTTTAACTGTATTTTTAGATCCTGTATATATTTTTATTATACTTTTTGTAAATTTTCGTCGCTCTTTTTAATAGTGCATAAAGTATTTCTTAGTTTTTAGTGTAAATTTTAATTTTTATGTAGCACTTTTATGTTAAATTAAATAAATTTATAAATTAATTAAATAAATTAAATTAAAATTAAATGTTCAGGTAGCCCTATACGGTCTAATACGTCATGTAATTCATTTGTCAGACAACTCCAGAAATTCATTTTAGCCCGACATTGCGCAATGTAAATATATGCGTTTTTTGCTACTACTCCGCCGCGAATACTTCCCCTAGCAAGAAAAATACAAATCTGTATCCGTGTGGTTTATTAATGAAATCATCAGCATTACTGCATTGAAAAATACACATTTTGTTCCACTGATAATACCGAAAACATCAATGCAAAATTGAGTCAGCATTTTAATTTGATATCATCACCGTGCAAATTTCAATGAAAACAAATATTTTTAAAGTAATGCTTTATATTCACATTTATAATATTAAAATTCTATTTATAATTCACAGTGTTTTTCTGTTTCTAGGGCTGAATGTGATGCAAGAAAGACAACTCATCCTAATAGCTATATAGCTCGTGCGTGTATGTGTGTGTGTCTGTGTGTGTGTGTGTGTTTGTGTGCGTGCGTGCGTGCGTGTGTGTGTGCATATTATCTTATCTTGTAAATTGTTTCGTCGACGTTTGTCATTTGTTTATGTGTATGTATGTGCCAACATATCATTCTAAATTCTATTGAAGCCGCATTAATTCCATAATAAAAAAAGTAGCAAACAGTCGCCTAGAAAGGCAGAAAACCTCTAAAGCAGATGAAATTTAATTACATTTGTGCACAGTGCATTTGTGTATTAATAATCAGTAGCCTGACTCTCGAACAGAATCCATTTAAACAAAGCTTATTATTATTATTAATGTTATCGTAAAATGAAAAGCCAAGGAAACGTCATAGAGCCCTTAAAAATGGGATGACTGATAAAGACACTACAGCAAGAATAGGTCTGTGTACACACATGTATTTTGGCATCCGCCTATACTATAGCCAGTCTGTTTATATGTAAAGGTTCTGCCGCTACCTTGCTGCCTTACTTTTGAACGGTTTTATAAACCTTGAAACCACATTGAAAGTTGAATTGCAGCAAAATTATTTTCAGAATTGCTATTTTCACAGAAATTTATAGTCAATTGTACTGTTTGAGATAAAAGCCCTGTTGTTTGCTTGCCTGATAAATTAAGCATTTTAATGTGACAACGAAAATTGAGTAAGAGTTATAAAGGACTTTTAAAGGGTCGTTTTGAAATTTGACGTGTACGTAAAAAGTGCCTTTGGTAGCTTGATAGCTTGATTCATTTTCATTGGATTTTTGAAGAAAGGTGAGCGTGCAAAATTATTTCCTGGCCCTTGTTGCTCTACCTTGCCTATAGCTAAGTGTATTCTAAAACTAATACTTCAGAATATGTTGTTCCAGACGTGTACAGTAATAGTTGAGAAGTGAATTATAGTATGCGTAAGTTTTAAAGTTACACTAGCACTGACTATTATTTAGACGAATAACCGTTTTTTATGTAAAACGTTTTGTACATTTATAGGTCACAATTTATATCACTGCGCATTTATTCAAACATGTTTTATTACAGCATAACATTCACTATGAAGCTTGTTCTGTGTGTCCTACTAATGCCAGCCATAGCAGCGGTTCGTCCTTACAGTAAGTCAAACATACGTAATGATATACGTCACACAGACATATTTGTTCTAGTTCTTTTTTAAAAGTTTAGGACCTAAAGAGGTTTTTAAAAACAAAAAATATTTAGTTCGAGTACTCTACGATTTGCATTTGTAACTACAAATAGCACAGTTAGGTTGCTCGAATTTCCTAGACGGATTTTTATGCATAACACACGTGATTGCGTAGTTTGTATGGGCACCTTGCTCTTTTGGTCTACAGAGATACGACTTCACACTTACCATTGCTTGCTTAAATTTGCTCGGCTGATTGGATAAAAAAGTAAACTTCTTTCACAAACAAGGATAACATGTTTTCATTCACTAATACATTAATAATGAAACTGTTTTTCTTTAAAGCACCAGAAAGTGAACCGTGCTACTGTAGTCCCATTTACAAACCTGTTTGTGGAACAGATGAAAAAACTTACTCAAATCTGTGCACATTATTATGTGCTGGATACATTGATGTCAGTGAGTATCATTCAGCGTTTAAACTGCGTACATTGTTCTTTAATTAGTATATTAAACAACAGGCACATTACTTATGATATAGACTAAGTGCTAAAGGTAATGCTAAAAATGATATCGTTTGGATTATGTATACAATAATGTGCAGTCAAAATTGTATACCTGTTTGGTAGTTCGTGGCACATGTCCGTAGCCTGAATCATAATCAAGGATACACCTCTAAGTTGAGCTAGCAGAGTTGTTTCAGCCACACTTCGTAGTGTGACGTACACAGTCTTGGGTTACGTATGGGTTGCATATAATACCACCCAGTGCGTATAACCCAGGCCACTCACATGAAGCATTGGAGCGATACCACTGGGTCTCAAAGTCTAACCTCAACGTTCTACGCAAATAGGGCCTGCTACGTTGGGTACATATTCTTTTTGCAAAATTAATGTATCTGCCAGTGTAGGTTAATTTCTAAGTTTTCGGCGTATTTGTAATCAGTTGTTTTGCAGGCGTGGAAATGAAAAAGCAGTGCGATGGAGAATGTCCGTGCGGCGAAAAAGTTACCACAGTAACAACTCCAACACCATGGCCTATAACAAAAATTACGAAACATGAAACAACAACTTCTGAAACAGAAAAACCATTACCTAAACGTAAACGTGTGCAGCAAAACTTTATCTGTCGACTTATTCGAAGCCAAATCGGATGTCGTCGCAACAGTGGCCCCGCCTGTGGTCGTTTAGTTTATCCAGACAAAAAAGGTGTCTGTACGCTGTACAGAAATGCCTGTTCCAGAAAAGCGTAAGTATATCTACTTAAAAAAATTCCTTATGTGGCATGGTACTGTAGCATTTAGTAAACACCCGGAATGAGTATGTCTTATGTCACTTCTCTCTTATGACCTCGCTTATCAGCCCAGCGTTTTTCTGCAGCTGTTCCGCAGGTGGATAACGCATTTCGGATGTCTAGTAAACGCCGCTAAATCAAACTTGAAAAAAACAGCAACCGTAGTCTGGCATATAGCTAAACAACGAATCATTTACTGATAATTGCAGTCACCTACGAAGAGAGTGCACTGATGCACATTATGTGAATAAACCAGCCTAAAACTCCTGGAAAATTATTCTATAAGTACAAATGTACAAACAGCTTTTGGTATTGCAAAGGAACCTTTAATACGCCAAAACAGCTATTGAACAAAATTAAATACCAAAATAAGTAATTGCCACACTGTAATTACCAAGGCACAAAAAGTATTACTTAAACCAAATTAAGTTTCACTTTCTTGATTTTGTAATGGTTATTTGTCCCTTGGTAATTGCAGTGTGGTAAACGTTCTGATTACTTATTTTGGCTCACTATTTAGCATTGGCAATGGCGTTTGCTGCCGAAAAGCAATAAACAGCATGTTGATTCCTAGAAACTGCCTCTTTCATGAATTCAAATGTGATTTATTTGAACTGATTTGATTAGATCAATGTTAACAAATTGTACGACAAATATTAAACAAATTTAGTTTAAACAACGTTTCATTTAAAGAGATCCTTAAAATCAAATATGCATTAGTGATAAATACAAACGTAATCACTCAAATACTGAATGGCCAGCAGAAAAAAACCTATATTAAAGCCCTTCAGAGGGTAAAGGTAATCGCATCAGTTATACAAATTCGATGAGTAGACGATCACAAAAAATATTTTTCGGATAAAATTGAAACAAAAATAGTAATTATGTAACTTGATGTTACGTAAGTGGGCGAAAGAGTGGAACTAATTATTTATAATCTGTCGATGTTGATGTAAGCTTGGAAGAATAGAATTAACGTAGGAGAGACTAATGAAAAAGGTCTAATAGTGAGCACTAGTGAGAGCACATACTAATTAAATAAAGGTTTAAACTCAATCAAACAAAACATTTGTGTAGAAAACAAAATCAGCAGATGTATCTATGTTTGCTTATTGAATTACTATTAAATACCATCAAATAATGGGCTCGCAATAAATAGAAAACAAATTAAATCAACAGTGAGAGACGTTTTACACGTTTACAACAGTAACAATTAATTCATACAGATATCACCACAATGTTACGTAAGGAGTATTAAATTCTTTACACAATTGTATCAAGGTTTTTACACAGACAATAAATGATTCCTAGTATGAAAGGCTGATTCCAGAAAAACTAAAATAATCTTGCAAAACTCGATATTTTGACTACTCATGATAAACACAATTTATTATTGTCGTTTGCTCTGGCGGAGAAAGCAATAAGCAAATTTTCAATATTAAAATGTGTCAATTTATCCTCTTGATAATGTGGATAATTCATGACTAAGCACATTTCATCTTCGGTTTGCTTAAGGTCACAATAAATACAAATTCGCTCACGCACAGGTATTTTGTAAGGTTTACAGTACAGGCCAGATTCGATGGCCAATTTATAAGCTCTTAGCTAAATTTGGTATAGTTTGTAATAGCGTGCCTTCTGGCTAAGAGATAAATGGTTTTCGAGTCGATATTCCTTCTTGAAGGTGCGATATGTCCTACTTTATTTTGAGCTTTTCCCATATTTGTGTTCATTTTATCAACAAACAATTCTCTTTTTCCAAACTGAAATATATCGTTCCTGCACTATGTCTTTAAGCTGTCGAAATAATTTAGCTGAGCTGAAGGTATATTGTTCATGCCATACGTGTACATATCGAAATTAATTCAGTACATTAAACGTTAATATTCAAAATATTTTCTAAGTTTCTTTTTTCTTTCAGTGATGAATGTTATGCAAAGCTCAAGTCGCCAAGTACTGTCATGCAAGAATGCAACTGTAGGGACGCACACACCGACATATAAACGACCTAGCGGCGCAAGCAGCCCTTCTCTGGCTATTAAATTAAGAAAAAAATTGTGTGGATTTTCACATTTTTTATATTCTGATTTTATGGCTGTCGTTGAATGGCATAAACTGTGAGATATGGAAAATAACAAATTCGAAGATGTTGGTTTTCGTTTACAATAAATTAATAGACATTTCCTCTTTCGACTCTTCGAGATATAAATAAATGTTTTTACGAATGAACACAAAAATTGGCGTCAACTTATACTACGAGAGTTTTTGTTTACATTTATACCTATGTATTACATTGCAATTGTACATCATGAATTTTCTCAATATTTGTACCCCATTTAGCCATTTTGTACAATTCAAGCTAATCCCAGCTATGCTATCTATTATTTCTATGATTTTTTTTCACTTGGTTTACAATAGATTGGTTGGTTTATACTAAGATTTGTTCATTGTACATATATATATATATATATATATATATATATATACTTACTTTCCTAATGGACAACTAGGTTTGCCATCTGCTATCTTTAGCATTCGTGAACAGTTGGGTTACGAAATGGTAAATAAAAAACGTGGTTCTTCTGATTAGCAAATTTTCGTTTCTTTTTTTATTAACAGTGTGACAAAAACTAGGTGGTTCACTCTAAAGTGGCGTTTACCAAGCATCCGTAATGCGTATGCTTTATGCGTATGCGGATGCAGAATTTTCAACGGACCCGTTTATCAGACCTGCGTTGTGCATTTTTTTCTGTAGCTATTGCCTATTGATTTTTTAATAGGCCACTATTCCGCAGGTGAATGACTCATACGCATTCCGGATGCTAGGTAAACGCAACTTTACAGTGTTAGTTTAATGGCCCATAGAATTTAGATTAAACTTAGATAGGACAAGTTAACTTTGCATCAATTGTTGCTACAACATTTAATTAATTTTGCAAGTAAGAAGTTAAAACATAACGTCTGTACAAAAATCGTAGAGAGCAATATATATATTCGACTGAATAAAACTATGTAATCCTTTAAATACCAAACATTATTGAATCTATAAGTCTGTTAATTAAGTGTGACACTTCACGCACTTTACTGTATTTTTATACAATTCGGTCCTCTGTAAAGTCGTGATCCTCTTAAGCTAGATGTCAGACCAGTTTATGTCAGACCAGAACCTAGCTTGTTATCAACGATGATCCTTTAACGAGGGGTGCTGAGGTGGACAAGATTCCTCTGCCACATTCTGAATTGAAAATATCCTCACTCAGTGAGGAAACGATCAGAATCGGTATGGTGAATGAGATCATCCACAGCGATTATTTAACCTAGCAATCATTCATCCGCTCACTTACTTTGGCGTTGATTAACTTTCCGCCACTTAAACACACACCACAGAATGCTCGCTAACCATTTGCCCAGGAAGCATGAGTTAATATATCTTATACTCTGGGCATCAACGCTCGAAACAAGGCCGAGAAAGTGCATATTTATTACACACCACATTGCACATCTTATGAAGTCGCAAGAAGGTAGGTAGGTAGGTAGGTGGGTAGGTAGCTGTGTAGGTAGGTAGCTGGGTAGGTAGGTAGATAGATAAGTAGCTGGGTAGGTAGGTAGGTAGGTAGGTAGGTAGATAGGTAGGTAGGCAGGTAGAAAGGCAGGTAGCAGATAGCTGGGTAGATAGGTAGATAGGTAGGTAGATAGGTAGGTAGAAAGGCAGGTAGTAGATAGGTGGGTAGATAGGTAGGTAGGTAGGTAGGTAGGTAGGTAGGTAGGTTGATAGGTAGGTTAGATAATCCATGGTTACTTAATTAATTATTCATAATCTTGGTTTGATCTTCCTAATTTCAATGCACAGGGTCTTCCTATATGTAACGCTCTTTTGCGATGAAAATTATAGCAGAATTATTCCGTTTTGTAATCTATGCACATTGTCGACTGCTCTGTCAGTAAAAATAGAATAGGCCTACTGCATTTTATAATGAAGGTTAAAGTCTTTTACTTTTTCACTTTACAAGCTGGGCATTGCTGCTGTTGAAATAGCCACAGTCGTTGTAATAGCGTTCCTGATTTATTTGTGGTAGATATCGATAGTTAAAAGAAGAGTGGTTTTCTTAAATTTAAATACCGTTATTAGTGGAATTATTCGAATTTTTGCCCGATGCAGTTCTATTCCAAAGATTTATACATCATGCATGTGTTTACTGTTTTATGAAATGTAAAGCTCTGAGTGGGAACGTGGGACCAGATGCCAGTTGGGGGCAAAGCGTAGAAAGCGTTTAGCACAGATATGCTGCGAATAAGGTCCCAAAGCGAACTTAATCTAAAAAGAAACTATTACATAAGCAGGTATGGACCAACTGGCAGAATCTTTATCGGGATAAACGTTAACTGTTGCCTAGTGTCGAATAATGTTTTAAAAATCGAAATGCCCCAATAGGATAGCCGCTCCGAGCTTCCTATAGGCTATCTTGAAAGGCGTTATACCATCGTGCAGCATCACTTCGTTGGGCAATCCTCAGGTTACAATTTTGGTTATAACTCAGATTTTGACATGACGTTACAACTTGGCCTTACCTCTTGGCTCCAGTATTGTAGGGTGAGTTTGGCGGATTGCACACCTTTTATTAGTCTGATAGATTTCCCATTTTCATCCTTCACTTTCCAGCTTTTACTTTAAAAATTTTCAGCTGTGGCCAGAGGTAGGTTTCAGAGCAAGCTAGGACCTCTTAGTCTGTTCTCTTCTGTTCCCTGGAGCCACAAATGACAGGGCACCTTCATCATCAGGTGATAAATTTTTTTGTCCATCCCCTGAAAGTTTTGTACATCACAGAACACGGGCGCGCTAACCAGAAAAATGATCAAAATGGCAACATTATAGTAATATGTGAGTAATACCAATTAAGGTTCCCTGGTATTCTGTAGTTCGTAAAAATGCAACACGGTAAAACAAAGTAAAACATGCATAACAACTTACCCTAGGTATCAATGTTTTCTCATATTAGCTGGCAACTAACGATATCATTAATTAATTATGACTGCTATTGCCAAAATTTCCCCCCTACCGTATCCCCCAACAGTCATGGATACAAGTGGCGTTGTTGGATTGTGGGCCACAAGGAGGAAATCTCAGGCTTGCTCTGTCATGATGAGGGTATCTCAGCTGGTAGAGCATGGGAGTACTAATTCCAGATTTCGGATTCAAATCCCGACTAGTCCACAACTTTTCAGCGTCTCCCTTCTCCAACTCATTGCCCGCAATCGGTAATAATTGGTAAAATAAACACAGAAAGCTATGTTTGGATCTTGAAGTATGCTACATTGAAAGAACCTACACTGGTTTCTTGACTTTTTGCATATGTATCATTTGAAATATTCTTACCTTTGGAAGAGTTCAATGGATTACAAGGAATTGTTTTTTCCGAGCTCTTGTAGGCTCTACAAAAATCATGCCAATTTATGAAGTTTTTAAATAAGATTTTTTTGCTGAGAATTTGGTATCTAGTAGGGTTGTGTAAGCAGCTAAAGAATCTATTATAAATCTTCTATATGTCTTGTTATTGTATTTGTGTATTTGTACCTCTTATTTCATCATTACCATCAATAAATGAATGAGTGAATGAATGAATGAATGGACGAACGAACGAATGAATGAACGAATGAATGAATGAATTGTTGTGTAATATTTTCATATATGTAGCGTCTTAGTGAATCACAGTCAAGTTCAAGTCTCGGAGAAAAGGAATTTACAGTGATTTGCCAAGCAAATGTTGACAACTTAAAATTATGCAATAATAAATTAATGTCGACGTACTTTGTAAATCTAATAGCTAGTTTTTTCATTTCATTTTTTCTTTCATTTTAGGTGCAACCAGCAACACTCAATGTATGGTGCATGGAGGGCCAAAAAAAGGAAAAAAATTGGCTTGACGATCGAATTTTATATATGTTCCAAGATCTCCAGCCTATGTGTCTATTTCATTTAAAATTTTAATCGGATTACAAAGCATAGTAGTGACAACATTTGTTATGTATTAATGTATTTTAGGAGGTCATTGAACATTCTTACGTTTGTCGTTATTGTCGACGGTCACCTTCTTATACGTTTAAGCAAAAAGTGTTCAAAACTGTTTAAGTGTTCACATGAGCATTGAACAGACTGTTTTGAAACAAACAGAAGACATTGTTGTCAACACCCCAGTCAAACATTTCAATGTAAGACGATTTGAAAATGGTTTCAAACTACTTCCAAAACTGGTTTTTACGCGATCGCTTTGAAATGGTTTTGTGAGACCTCTAGGTTGAAACATTTTCAACTCGTTTTGCCCTGAGCGGCTTCACGTCAACAAGTCATACAGCTTGTCTCCTGTTTGCTTCAACATGGTTTGTCCGGTGACCAACTTAATTCAATTCAATTCGTCTTTTATTTCAGCATTAAAATTGCCATATAATTTACTAAAAAACATAAATGATTACACATACACAAACACACAAAATACTAACTCTACTAATTACATGCAGCAGCAACAACTTAAACAAATGTGTTAATATTATTGTTTCGTTAAATAAGAAAGAAGTAATTGAGTAGTTAAATTTAAGATTGAATTCAGCGAGGGTTCCTCATGATAATCCAACATGAAGTATCTTTACCATGCGACAAAATTCCTCATGAGGAGAGCGCATAGCTTTTAGCTGGCAGCAGAATTCGCCGCGCGTTCTCCTTAGAGAAATGCGCCATAGAAAACAATGTGTTTCATTTTCGTGAGGAATTTCTCCTCAAGGCGGTTTGCAGCGCGTCCTCACTGTGATATGGACCTAAATGAAAAGTCACAAAAGCCATAAGTGATATTTTGATTAGTGGTTCTTTTTCTGCTGATTCTGCTCTTTTTGAAGTAATATCTTGTCCAGGAATACCTTTTCCGAAAGGCCCTGCTACCTGCAATCTACTCCACATCTACTCTACTTATATCAGTTTGATTAAAGCATTGTCACTTGGTGTCTTAAGCAATCTTTTAAAATTGCAATGTGTAAAGAAACCAGTCACAAGTGACGTCATATAAACCCGAAAATTGCCTTTAGTAAACTGTTTATTAGCCTATTATTATTGTTATTATTATGATTATGATTATGATACATATTATAACTGTTATTATTATTATTATTATTATTATTATTATTATTATTATTATTATTATTATTATTATTATTATTATTATTATTATTATTATTATTATTATTATTATTATTATTATTATTATTATTATTATTATTATTATTATTATTATTATTATTATCATTATCATTATCATTATCATTATCATTATCATTATCATTATCATTATTATTATTAATGTTATAATAAACTTGCCGAGTCACCTAGAACATCTTAGTAGTTTAACTAAACATTTCGTGATTTGCACACTTCTTGATTTATAATTTTATGACATCGGAAACACTTTCAGCTGAATATTTTGTTTTTTGTAGTTATGCAGATATTGAGTTTAATGGTGATGATGGTGAAGAAATTGCTTATGACTGTGATTATGAGTATGTTTAAATAGTAAATGTATTTTTGCAGCAATGCGTTGGGCGGAAAACGCATCACATGATGCATATGCAGGTGCCTGCAGGCTTAATCAAAGTAGACTTATTGCATAGGCTGCTGGTTCTAAAACTGGGAACCGACAAAGTACTTTTGCTTATTTTAAAGTGCTCTGTGCTTCCTATCAGCACCCGTGCCGAAAATGACAGTCTACTGTGCAAAAATGGTTGATTACTTTTGCTGTTGCACTGATTCTACTTAGCTGTAATTAAATTTAATTTTAATTTAATTAATTTTTTAATTTTTATTTTAATTCAGTATACGTAGCACGCCGTATTATATTGCATACATTTATAACACACAAAAATTATTGATGAAACAGACTAAAAATTATTGGCTAAAAATCTAAAATACATATTAAAAATACCTTGCCTAAAAATTTACGTAAAATACCTTACCTAAAAATTTTCACATAAGGTGTTTCGCCAGTTTTTAAAAAATGGAGACTCTAATAAAACGTCAGAGTTTATACAGCCACAAACTAGAATGTCATTTTTACTAGCAAGAATGCAAATTTTTGAACTATAATAGCTCTTCCTCATTAATACTTTATAATGTGGAATGTTATTATGTGCACAAATGTAAAATCAAGTGAATGGACATAGTGTCGCTTTTTCAATCACATACAGAAATGAATGTATTCTTAGTTAATGCGCAAAAATTCCAATTAAGTGACTGGATATCTGAGTGATATTAAGTGACTGCATCAGCCATTCCCAATGCAAGTAATTTTTTTGAACTGAAATGAATATTACAAGTGAAATTTGTTTTTGTAACAGATGTGTATTTTATATCTGTACCATTACTGCTCAAAAAACGTATGGTACCGTTCGTATTATCACAACGTGATTTTTTTAACCTTTGATAAGTAGTAGTTTGGTTAGTGGTTAGGGTTAGGATTACTGCTCCAAACCTTATTTATTTTTGGCCATGACCCTTTGATCCAGTGATGCTTTTATCACGATATCCTTTGGCGGATAGTCACTTTTCCACGATGGCCTTTTCCATCCTGCAACTCTCTCCATAGAACTGCGAAAAATACGAAATTGGGATGCTGTTTGTTATTTTGGCCTGTAGAGGGCACCAGATTAACTACTATAGTAACAAGCTCTCGGCTGTAATTAGTTTTTCGAATGGAAGCTTAATTTCTGCATGCTGCTCAACCATTTAATCTTTCTTGCTGGTATCTGCTAGTAGCTTATATAAACTCATTGTTGTTAGGTAATCCTTTAAAACCGCCAGATGTAAAAAACGCAGTCAAAACTGATGTCGTGCAAAATGGAACGATTACCTTTTGATCACCTGTTTTTTTGGTATAATCCTGCTTTTGTCATCTAGAAGACATTGGTCGCTTAACTAAACATTGTCTTTGATTTATCATTTAATGGCTTGTTGTAAACGTTTTAACTGATTGTTTTGTTTTTCTTTGCAGCGATGTAAGTTCTTGTGAAAGCTGCCAAAGTGAGGATGATGACGATGATAGTGGATGACGATGAAATTGCTTATGTGTAAATTTAAATAATGAATTTGCCTACACACGACCGCATGCACAGCCTGCAGTTCATCAACTCAGGGCAATGCAGATAAAAGTTAATGAAGTTAGCGCACGGGTAGTACACGTCCCAAGTATAGTGAAGTGCAGTCTAAATCAGTATTTATAAAGGCTTTTTCATGTGATGCAAAAGCTCTAGCCTGGGTGCACTAAAACTAGGATTGTAGAAGCACATCTTCAATGTAACAAAGTTTTCTTGCTTATTTCAAGGAAAACTTTCTTGAAAACTAAACTAAAAGCAAGGGAGGCAAACAAATGAAATTATCACTTTTGCCAACTTTTATAAACCATGACAATACGCGAATGAAATTTACACATTATTCGTTCCAGCTCGTTAACCACACAAGATGTGAAAAAATAGTTTTGGAACACAATGTAGAAAAGAAATCATAGACCTTGGTTCTGCGCGCTTAGTATCCAATTGTAAGACCAATTTTTACCTAAAAAATGCTTGGGTCAAATATGAAAATCAGGGTACACGTACAGCACCATCAATGTTCTGTTTCAAATTGGGTTACAAGTTGTCAAAGCAGAGAGGAATGTTTAGGCTAAAAACACGGCTGTTCTTCAAATGAAAGTGAGTTGATATTTTAGTCATTTTTCTTTTTCGTTGCCTTTGTTTAGAATATAATTAGTTTTCATTCCACCTGTCAAATGAAAATAGCCCATGCAGTTACCAGTTAGTTAGATATTATATTTAAATGAAGCACAAAACATGAAGAGAAATTTTTCAATGTTTCTGCAATGTAGGTAAGTGACAGGCGAAGTTCAGAGATTGCATTTTTTGGTTTTGAAATGAATTGTGAATTTAGGAAATTAAACTTTTCAATTTTTTAAAGCTAATCGACACATTTTAAGAAGCCCTAACTGTAGCTCACATTGACTTTATATTATTTTAATAACAATAATTAGAAACATCGTTAAATTATAATAAAATGAGCATTTTTTCGTTTCCTTGGACACACATTTTTTATTAAAAAGAAATAGAAAAATATACATAAAATGGAAAAAACAAAAAAGCCTTGAAATTAAAAAAGGATCATACCTGTTGCATTGAACCAAGTTGTACAAAAATTTTCATATCTGCTGCACAGTGGACTGAGTTATATAAAAATTATCATACTTGCTGCGCGGTGAACTGAATTGTATAAAGTTTCATACCTGATGCACGGTGGACCGAGTTATATAAAAATTGTCATACCTGCTGCAGTTCATTTTGGCGCCTGGTTGGATTTTTTAGTACTTTGTCACACTTTTTCAACAGATTTGAAAATTTTCTAAAATTTGGTATTTAATGTCAGAAAATTTCATAATTTTATTAAATCTAATATATATATATATATACTATGCACTGCAGACATCTTATTTAAGCTCTTATTTGCAAATTAAAAAGTTGAATTGAATTGAATTAAAATTTATTTTTTTCACCGTACTACTAAATATGCAATAACCACATCCAGCTTACAACAAGAATACAATTGTACACAGATAAATAGAGCCCAATAACTACTAAAGCAAGTGAAGGGGAGAGAAGACAGCGAGCCGACCAATATGTTATCTAGTAAACTGTACTTTTAATGTAAGTTAAATAGTAAATATTCACAGACTGCACTGATGAGGTACAAACGAAGTAAATTAATGCAATCATTTTAATTTGCTGAATTAGTAATTTCAAGAAACCGAGTTTACTAGAATATACGTAGTTGCAGTATCCTACTGGTATTTGGTTGATAAATGAATGTTTAATTGAATAAAATTACACTTTTGAGTGTACACTGCATGAAGAATGGGGTATTTAGCACAGAAGTAAAAGAATTATGCTTTGTAAGTAGTTTAAGAACTAATCTTAAATAAGATGGCACTAGGAGCAGTACGGTTGTGTCTATCTGTGTTTATCTATAACAACAGATTACCCTAAGAGATGCTAGACTATCTTGAAGAGATATGGAACACTGTCATTCATGTGTGTTATGGGAACAATTGCTGCAAATCACTTGTCTCATCTAAATTCAATCTAAGTTTCTTCGCCACTAAAATAACACTCTCTGATTGTGGCACACATAATTAGTCTTATTTTACAATAAAAAAAACCACCAAGAAACAAAACTTGCTCATCAGATGTACTTTATTTTCGATTTCGTAGCAGCCATTAAGCCAACTGCTCATGAAAGCCATAAGCAGCAGATTGCAAACCTGATCATTGTTTATTCGTATTTTGCCCACTAAAAACGAATATGTATGTATATATATATATAATATATATAATATAATATGATATATAATAAACAAATCATGGTAGAAACCAATAGGCAAAAAACAAGATGAAAAGCATAGCTGGTTTAAGCTTGAATGGCACAAAATGGTTACAAATATTGAGTGAATTCGTGATATACAATTGTAATTCAACATACAATGTTGTCATATGAGATTACGTTAATTTTTATGCTCATTAATGAAAATAATAATTTATAATTGAAGAACTGGGAGAGGAAATCTTAATTATTTTTTTGCAAACAGAAAATAACCTGTGCCAGTTAGTCATGCCCCCCGGCATAGTTTATTCAGTAATAAGTCAGTTTATATAAAACTTGAAATATACACCATTTTCTCTATTAACCCAATAACAATACACTGAGATCGATTATATTAACCATTCTGTGGTCCTGGATTTCGGCTGTCGCTGTCGCTACAATTGCATTCTTCCATAGCACCCCGAGGCCATTGACGCTTAATTTCACATTCGGCACTGAAAGCAAAAATGAAACTCTCTGAAAATGTGTTATTTTTGTTTTCTACACAAAAGTTTGGTTTGGCTGAGTCGAAACATTTGCTTAATTATCTAAAATTATTCAGAAATAACAGCAGCCTACCAATTAAAATGCTGCAAAATCAAATTGGTTCAAATCAATCAAATATAAATTGAATTGTTTGAATTTTATTTCGGCATTTAATTAAGCTCATTTGCTGTTCTGGTGTTCTTTACAAGTTTTTTATAATATTAAGATTGTCTCTGCTTACAGAATAATTTCTCAGTAGTTTTTGATTGGCACACGCGCATAAATACATCAGTGCAACTTCTTTGGTGGAGACTGTCATTAGTAGCAAACGATTCCAATTTTTAAGTTCTATGACTACAGTGTCGTTATTTTTAAAAACTAAAAACGGTCGCCAGAGGAATACTTGTCTAAAAAGGTAATACATACTGGTCTCTAAAACAGGAGTTTGAATACTTAATACAGGCGCCTTTTCTGTCTGGATAAACTATACGGCCACAGACGGGAGAGTACATCATTGGACATCGTATTGGGCAGGAATTGGTTTTATTCTGCGGTACTGGCTTTTCTGCGATAAGTCTTGTGATCTTTGTCGTTCTCGATGGTGTTGGAGCAGCCACAGTGGTAACTTTTGCCTCACATGGGCATTCTCCATTGCACTGCTTTTCTAAGTTTGTACCTGCAAAACATTCAAGATAAATTAAGTTGACAGCTTAAAAATTAATCAACACTTGCAGACGCATTAGTTCAGCAAGAGAAATATGTACCCAGCATATCCCATTCGTGTAGAACGTTATGGTTAGAATTTGAGGCCTAGTGTAGGATTTTTGCAGTTCATGGGCTGGACGCTCAGTCTGGACGGTATCATGTGTAACCTAAAGCTATGTACGTCGCAGTACACCTGAATTGTGCAGGTTCACTAGCTGATCTTAGAGGTGTATCCTTGATTATGAGTCAGGCTTGGAGAACGTCACAATCACAAAACATCCCTTTGAGTAGGCCCTACCTTTCAGTGCTTTCCAACGTGATGTATGACGAAATGTACAAGGAACACCTTAATAATTTGACACTATCATTCAGAAACACATTTATTTACTAAAAAACTGATTATCCAAGAGTTGCCATCTCTCGTGCTGTGTATAAGAAATTGGGGAATCTAGATGTAATTATTCAGAAATTTACAAACTGTGGCTGAAAGTTTTATATCTACCAAACACATCAACCCAACTTTGCCATTTTTTGCTGACACTTTATTGTTTTTCCAAGTATTACTTTTAAATTACCCAAACTTTATTTTATGTACTGTAAACACGAATGAAATGTTGGGAGGGTGGGAAGGGTGATTGTGTGTGATTATAAGTGGTAGTGCGTCTTATTAATTCTCTTTTGTAGGTATTTAATTATTAGTCATAAGTCATTTATTTCACCATACACATTTACAATGATTACATATACAATATCTAGTGAAAGGGCCTACAATGGATATAATACAAATAAGAAATACTACGCAGAAAAGCCTCAAACACTGTTCACTTATGCACGAAGGTAAATGTGTTGTGGGCAATCAAGAAGCAGGGCTCCAAAAAAATATGGAGATAATCTGAAAATTTAAAGTGAATCGTGATTAAAAAAACATTAGTGCTTAAAATGGAATGACGTAATGAATGAAGCTCATATATGGGATATATATTACGTAGAAACAATTCTGAAATATCGGATAAATTCTACTTCAGCGTCTCTTAGCCTATACCATAAGCAAGGTGACTGTTTCTTAATGTGCTAAATAGCAATTAAAGACAACAAAATACAGTTTCAATGCTGAATGGTACTTACTGTCATCGCGGTAATCAGCACATATCAGCATGCACAGATTTGAATAAGTCTTTCCATCTGTTCCACAAACAGGTTTATAAGTGCGACCACGACTACAGTAGTAGCATGGTTCCTGTTCTGGTACTTTTAAAGAAAAAAGTAGCTTCGTTATTTACATATTAATGGATGAAAAAATATGTGGTTATTATACCTGTGTGAAAAAGAAATATACATGTTTGTAAATCACTCGAGCAAAACAAGCTGTGGTCTAGTGTGATGAACTCTTTGGCGACTAGAAGTGTAATCGAACTAAATGTTTTTGTTTTTGACAACTTCTTTGAGGCCTAACTCTTCCAAATGAACTAGAACAAATATGGCTCTATGAGTCGTGAGTACACTTTACCTGCTACATATATTTGGACTATATATTTAGATTTTACTTACTATAAGGACGAGCTGCAACTAAGGCTGGCACCAAGAAGACGCATACAACAAGCTTCATGATGATAGTTATACTGCAATAAAACATGCTCGAACCAGTAATCAAAAATTGCAAACGATACAAGTACAAAACGTCGTCCACATAAAAAACTTATATTCGTCTAAATAACGTCCAGCACTGCTGTAATCTAAAGGAAACGAAATACGCTCGAATACTAAAATTTACGCACAATTATTATATTTTACATACCAACTAATGTTGGGTACATCTAGAACAACAAAACAACAACAATTTAAATTATTAGTTTAATTTTAGTTTTAAGTTTAAATTTAATTATTAGTTTTAGAATACGCTTAAATACACTATAGGCCTAGTAGTAATAAGTCAAAAAATAACGTTACTTTCTTTGTGAGAACGGCGAGTTAACGAGTCAACAGTCCAATGAAAATGAGTCAAGCAGCCAAAGACATTTGCTTATATACACGGTCAAAACGTCCTTTTTAAAGTCCTTTAGTTGTTATTTGTGCAATTTGCGTTGCTACATTAAAATGATTAATATAGTAGGCAAGCAAGCAGTAAGACCTTTACCTCAAACCGTACAACCGACTATAAATTTTTGTGAAAGTACCAATTCTGGAAATGAATGCGCTGCAATACAACTTTCAAGGTTTTTACAAGATTTTTAAAACGTGCATTTTAAAAGTAATGCAGAAATTTGGTGTTGCCTGCAAAAGTGTTGTCAAAATTTATCTATATAAGGACTTGCTAGAATATGATGTCAAAAATATCTGTGTACACTGTATACAAAACCTTCTCTTGCTATAGCGTCTGTATTGACTGCCTTTATTTTTGTTAACATTCAAAATAGTTTTTACTTAATCTATTGTATTTGATTTTCAAATATATTAAATGTTGTCTGTTCTAGTGTTTTTCTGTCTTTCTAAAAACTGTTTGCTATTTTATTGTCATGGAATTAATACTCAATAGCGTCATAGTAAAGGATTTAAATGATGTAGAAGAAATACTAAATCATTTAAATACTTTTAATTGCCCTTAGACGTGAAGGTCAGTTGAGTGACTCATTTTTGCAAACAAAAGAGTATCCCAAGGAGAAATCCTAAGTCCTGTTCTCTTCACTTCTGCCTAGTTACAGCATTAATGAACAAGAGGGTATGCACACCCAGGGAAGAACATCATGACCACAATTATACATTTTCACATATTACACAAATTAAAATTTAGAGCGCAACTACTCAAACCTAACGAAACATCTTGCTAAAATGGACATACAGTATACAGACGACATTGCTTGGACAGCAAGAAGCAAAGACGAAGTAGAAGATGCCGAGATAACAATAGAAACAAAATTAAATTGTATAATATTAAACAAAGATAACAAAGATAAAATAGAAGAGCACCGCCTAATTATAAATCAGGAAGAAAAATATTATGAAGAAAAAGCATATTCCAATTTTTGATGGCAATTTTTTTTTAAACTAAGAGCAGTTGAAACTAGGAGCTTCAGTTTAGGAATAAATATAAAAATCTTTGGCACACTAGTTGAAACTCTGTTTGTCTACAAGCAAGCAAGGACAGTCAAAGCTCATCTAAAATCAGAAATAGATGCATTTCACAGAAGAAACATTTTTGGAAAAAATCAGGCAGGACTGGCATTGGTAGCTTGACGCCCTAAGCAAAAGTATTTTTAGCGCTGCCTCCTCAACGGTTAAACCCTTCCCACACGGTCCCCACTCCACTCCCAATTTCGAATTTTTCTTGTACAATATTACAGTAAATTGTGATTGTACCTGTGTATTATAGTGTACTAATTAAGGATAGTCAATTACCTATCTTCTGAATTTGAAACTGAATTTATGACCACAATGTTCTCTATATGACACGCCAGCTTTTTTACCTTTTACCTTGTGCGTGCGTGTTTGTGTGTGAGTGTGTGTGTGTGTGGGGGGGGGGGGAGGTGAAATGACGTAAACTTAGACACGTTCCTGGCATCGATGAATTGTGGATTTCGAGAGGAATGTGAATGAATGAACGAACGAACAAACGAACGAATGAATGAATGAATGGATGGATGAATGAACACGCATTTGTAACAACACGGGTGTGAAAAGTGGAGAGGCAGACAGACAAGCAGACAAACAGACAAAAAGCAAATAAAAGCCAAAACCACGAGTTAACAGACAAACATACTAATAAATGGACAATCAATTAAGCGAGCGAATGAACAAACAAATGGATGAACGAATAAAGTCTAAATCATCGTTTCATCAAAATAGTATTTACATATTCTATTTCTAGATACGTAGCACATGACACTAGAGTGATAAATTAGTGATAAATTCAATCATCATGATAGCTTCTGTAGACACGTAAACCGGCTACGTGGGTCCAAGATGAATGATGCAGGCGGCAAACTTTTGCAGAAACTGCGGCTTTTGTTATGCGCTCTAATGGATTAACAATTCATTGGCTTGCGCGTCAGCATTGCCAATGATAAATCATCATAATTAAAAACCCAGCGTTCGCCGCTATAGAACCTCGCCATGTATTTGATGATGATGATTGCGATTTCATTGCGAATGAAAAACGATCGAAAGAAGCCATTTCGAAAAAGCGAGAGAGGAAAGAAAAATCTTGGCTGTTGTTTGATTTCTGAAAAAGCGAAGGGTAATAGATTCATGCTGCTGATGATGATGTTGTTGATGATGATGACGACGACGACGACGACGACGACGACGATGATGATGATGATGATGATGATGATGATGACGACGACGACGACGACGACGATGATGATGATGATGATTATCTGATCCTAAACACTTATGCTGCAAAGTTTCTACCATTAAGGGTACAAGACCTCTGTCAATTCAATAATTTTAAGAATTGGCGATACCAACGCTAGCAATAACATCTGCGACACGATTAAATTTAATGACATTATACAAGCCGATCTAAGAATACTCACTTCACCAAAAACAAAAAACACTTATTGTTTATGTTGTAGTGATACAAGCAAGACTAAAATTAAAACAAAAACAGTCAATATACTTTTGCAAGTCAAATTGATTTTGGTTTGTTCATTTATTTAAAATCCAACAAAAATATTAGTGACTAATTTGCAAAATGCGAGTTTCTACAGTTATTCTGATTCTCAAACAAACAAAGCATGCATGCGAATATTTCATCTCGATGTCGACGGGAAAGCAACAAAGCGATATAATTTCTGATTACCTTTAATTAAAGAAGCAAAACTGATTCATCACATCACATCAAATTAATTTAAGCTAATTAATTAT
The DNA here is from genome assembly GCA_030141605.1 of Tubiluchus corallicola. Taxonomy (NCBI): domain Eukaryota; kingdom Metazoa; phylum Priapulida; class Priapulimorpha; order Priapulimorphida; family Tubiluchidae; genus Tubiluchus; species Tubiluchus corallicola. Next base: position 234,996 of record JAQGDQ010000135.1, on the reverse strand, counting down.
TGCTTTTCGTTTTCGTTTTTTAATAATAAACTGTTTTAAAACACTTCTTTCAAAAAACATGCTGATATTTTTGTACAGCTCTAAGCCGGAAGACCTCCTTAATCAGTCATATGACCATGTATTAACCAATCAGCGTGCAGTTATCGACCCATTTTTTGCACCGATCTGAGGCGAGGAGGCCTACAGTAGCGAGGAGGCCCAAGTATATGGCCTAGTAGTAGCGTCGTCGTCTTGACTTATCTCGAAGTTAAGAATGGCGCCGATAATGGTCAGCGAATGAACCGCTTCAATTCTTATTCTGGATGGTTGCAATCGCTGTGCTGTTTCTGGCTGTTTACCCCATAGAAGAAGAATGTACATCTGAACGTAAGATCAAGATACCTCTGTGAGTTCAGTGGCTCAGCTTAGAGGCATAAAATTCGAATCAACTTCCGGTCTCGCCTTGGCCACCTGATTTGATTACCTGGATGTGGTTTTAGGATCCAGAATTGTATAACAAATTGACGCGCAGCCATGTTTGAAAACCAAAAAGTTTCAGTTAGTTCAATTTTTAGTATCAAATTTGTTGAATTAAGATTACTATTGTTACTGCCTGCGTGTATGAGCATATTTAATGTTCGTTACTGCCTTGATTTTCATGCGATCAACGCTATGCACACAACTAACACGCAGCCCAGTGAAATAAAACAAATAGAATTTCTAACCTAACTTAAAAAGATATTAAAAGAGTATCACGATAACAGGTTTCAACTTCCAACTTATGTATCTGACAGCTAGTAACACCGACTATACCTACGCCGCCCCCGATTTAGCTAAAATGGTTAAAATTATGTAATTATGATATTGAAGTCGAGCTAATATTTAAATAAACATTTGCAGGCCCTTATAAAAATAAATCTGAACTTACATTCATCCCATAGCTATGTAAAATCCATTGACTATAATATAATATCTAGTATCTAAAATAGCAAATATAAAATGTTATGTAATGTAATCTATGTTAAATAATTATGTAATGTCATGAATGTATAAATAGTGAAAATGTCATGTGAAATTTATTCTCTTTGTAAATATGTGTTTATATTGTGTACGAGCACTTTACTTTTTTAGTTTTGTATATTTATATATATATATATATATATATACATATATACACATGGTGTTATTGGTGTTTAGTGAACAAACTGTTGTCTAATCTCCTTACATTAGTGTAATCTGCGTAATGAAGCCAGATAAACAGCTGGCTTCTCGGCTTCTCTTATTCTGCTAAGCTGTCTTTTAACTGGATGCTCCGAGTACTGTTGATTTTGTATCGTGTTTCCAAAATTGCTAGTTTAAGAACGGTTATGCTTTCCACGCATTAGAGTATCAATATCATTGTGTTTGATCAGCAGTCCCTGGATGCCTCTTGTGTCCCGCATGGGGTTCAATTTCTCGCCCTTTTCCCAACTGATGCAATTGCACTATCGTCACAGTTCACAAGTCATTTAACACGCATAATATAAACTCGATTCGTGCTTTAAAATGTGGTCGAGCAAAAGAGAGGTAATTGTGGAAACCAACTTCTTAACTCGGTTCTTATTTATTTATTATTTTTTATTAATTCTTTATTTGTCATCAAAATGGTTCACTCATTATAATAAAATTGAGTAAGCCTCAGCGTAATGTTAAGATAACAACACTGTTCAAGACAAATGCATCCAGTGCATACTAAAAAAACTAAAGTGCAAAACTAAGGCCTAATTATATACAATAAATGAATATATTACAAACACCACATTAAATTATTTTTACAAAACAATATTACAAAAGTACATTAAATTTTACATGACATATTTTACACTACATATACGTATGACATGACACAATTAACAGAAACAAGCTTTACATTACATAAATTTCACTCATTACATTTACACTATTTATACATTTGACATTATAAAACTAACATAACACGTATTACATTACATAATTTTTTAAAAATTTTACATTTTTAATCGTTTTATGGAGTCAGGGGCGGGGGTAGGTGAAAGTTGAGTCTGTGTAATTAGTATCAGATGCACAGTGCGGACGTTGAAACCTGTTATATTGATATTCTTTTAATTTCTTTCTAAAGTGGTGGAGAGATTCTATTTGTTTTATTTCACTGGGTAGTAAGTTCCATAAATGTATGGCCCTTTTTGATATAGAGTTGTTTCCAAATTTATTGTTTACTGTAATTTGCTTTAAATTGTGTGTTCTAGTGTTTAAAGTGGTATCAGGAATGAATGCTAAGGGATTGTTTAAAAATGGAATGCTCAGTTTATTGATATATTTATAAAGAAATATCAGTGTTTTGTAATCTCGATAGGCTTCTAATATTGGTATTTTGTGGACGTTGTTAAGCTTGTTGCAGAAGCAGCATGTTGTGTAGCAGTTTTGTTAGAGTAGCCATGAATTAATCTAAGTGCGTAGTTTTGCATTGTATTTAGTTTTCTAAAGTTTTCATTTTTAACGTTTTGAAGTAAAGTGCAGCCATACAGATAATGTGGTAATATTAGACTTTTGTAGATGAGAATTTTTGTTTTCTTGGTTAAATGGCCTCTGGTTTGGCGTAAGAATGCCGTGCTTAATGCCATCTTGTTGTGTATTTGATGAAACTGTTCATCCCAAGTGAGTTTATTATCGACAGTAATGCCTAAAAATATTTACATTTTTTGCTTGTTCTATGGAACAGTCACCTACTTTTAGCGTTGCATTAGAAGATGTAATGTCAATTGATTTGGGTGATATTACCATAAATTCTGTCTTATCATCATTCATTTTTAAACCAAAATAGTTAAATGCTGCATTTATATTAGTTATGTCTTTTTTAGATTATTTTTCGATGTTAGAAAGTCTGCGTGTGCTGTATACACAGTTGTGTTATCGGCAAATTGTGTTAAGTCTGAATTATGTAAAACTAAATGAATTTTATTAACGTATAAACAAAAGAGTAAAGGACCTAATATCGTACCTTGCGTGATGCCTTTCTGTGGTGTGTCAAAGTTTAACTAAGATTAACTAAGAAATGCCCCAAATTCGAGAAACCTGTAGAACTATTTGGTTCACCTAGGCGAAAGTTCGATGCTGTGTTTAATGGCACTATAAACAAAACACATTTCAAACACCAACTGAATAAAAAAGTTTTCACACTAGAATTCTTTTAGTTGATTCTTTACTCGCGCTTCAATACCGATATGAAATTTGAGTAAAAAATTGTTTTTTCATAAGAAATTTTTAGAAGATTAGTTTTTGCAAATTTTTTTAACTATTTATATTAACTACTACTACTACCTATAGCCACTACCGTTTACTATTAATATTATTATAAATACATATTGCTATTATCATCATTTTTACTTGTATTGCAAATTTTACGAATCAGTCTTAGGGTACTAAAATTAAGCAATTTTCTTAATATCTGCAATGACATGCTGTGAAACTTAAACTTAAAAGTACATATTATTAAACATAAAACTAATCACATGTTTTTACAAAAATAAACAGATTTGTTTTCATTTTTGTAAGCTTGGTCAAAGCCATTTTCGCCTGCTGGTTCAGACATACCTTTTATTTGGATGATAGTAGGGACATTAAGGAATATTAATACAATGGCTGTCCTAGCTGTTCTGCTTAAACACAATTTTCACTATAATTCAGTTTTACAAAAGGAAACTAAACCTTCGCTATAATATAAGCTTCTACAACTTAAAATCCTACTCTCATTACAAATATTCAATTTATTTTGTTATAAACTTACAGTAAAACTTATTTCTTTTTATTTTTTATTTTTTTGTCACAGCATTGTTAGCTGCATTAAATTTGCCATTTTTCGTTCATGAGTACATGAGGTCACCAAAGATCGGTAAACCAACATCGGTATCCAAAGACGCTTTCTGTACCTCATACATCATTCTCTCTCTCACTCGCGCCAAACTCTCGAAACATGGCAGTCTCTACAACAATGCACGCGTTCGAAATGTGCCAGAAAAAGGTGAGTTATTTAATTTATAAGTCTTTTTTGTTTAATATTAAACGTTAAGAATTCTTTGTGTCATTATAGTAATGCGGTAAAAAAAATCCGACGTTGTTATATAGGTCTCTAACTATTTCATCAATTTTTGTGCAGGTAAATGGCACTTGCATTTTATCTTGTTTTGTCTTTTTTCTAACAAAAGCAAAAAAATATTGAACACTTTTTCATCTACAGTTGATAATTTGAGATCACCGTTCTAGCGAGCAGTTAGCGATGAATTTAGGGTAGGCTGACACGTACACAAAGCCACTCCACAAAGCGCCTGCTGTCCATTCGCGTCTGGCTTCGCGATGAACAGAGCTCTGCATCATCTGGCTTCAGCGAATAATTACGACTTCATGGAGCTAGGCTGCTCATTCAGTGCGAAAATTAAGTGTGCGGTACGCATGCAATCCGTCGCTAGGACGATGATTTAGTTAAAAGCATCTCGCATTCAAGGCTAAACAATGCGTAGTGCCTCCAAGTTGTGAAGGAGAAGCAATACCGGAAATTGTACACGAAAAGTGAACAAAATGAAACAGTTAAAAGTGAAAAGAAAGGAACTGTGTGAAAATAGAAGCTGCATAAAACGCACAAGGTGTTAATAGTTTGTTGGACCGAATGAAATATGCGATAGGTCTAGAAGCGTTGGAAAAGCATCGCATTCGCAAAACTGACAAAATTAAAATTGTAAATTAAAATGATGTAAATATGTCGGTAATGTTGTGCTAAGTGCGTGAGGGGAACAAACTATTTTTAAAGTTAAAATACATTTTCAGAAGCTTCATTTTAATCTTTCTTAGAACCTTGCTCATTGGACAAAGTGTGTGGGAAGCAAAATTGCGATTTTGACCAGCACTTGTATAAACTGTTAGTCAGTACACCTTGGTAAATTTTTTGAGGAAACCAGAGAGAGCACTGCAGATGCTTTGAAATTTTGCGTCGTTTTGGTTATGGAGTCGACTAGTATTAACCATGTAAATGGAGAATTACTAGTAATAGATCCCAAAAATCCTTACAATGAAACAACAGTGAAAATGTCACAGAAGCCCAAACAGGTCCCCTGTTCCAAGTTCCAACTGTTGTCGCTTCTAGTGTTTTTCATGGTAATATCGTTAGCGTTTGCTGTTATACTCGGCATTATTGCATCAAGTTCGTCACGCTCAAGGACTTGGAGGCTAAAGAACGCCTCAAAAACACTCACGAACGAGACTGTTGTCACTGATCCTGACGCAGCAGATACAGACTACCCTGCCACAGACTCGTTCGAACCATGGCCGTGGGAAAAACTCAGATTACCTAAACATATAATCCCGTATAACTACGACCTCGTGATAGAAGTTGATATGGAAAAATCGCAATTTACAGGTGACGTAGAAATTTACATAAATTGCACCAAAAACACGTCCATTATAATTCTCCATGCCTTGAAAAGTCTGAACATATCAAAAACAGCCGTACATGTGCGCGACATGGAATATGAAAAGAACATAACTGTCGCGTATCAAATGTATGCTGATGACACTGAATTTTACGTTCTGGGACTTCTGGAGCAGTTATTGCCTTTCAGACTCTATAAGATATCCCTACGAGAATTTAGAGGCAGATTAAAAGAAGATGGCAGAGGTCTGTATAAAGTCACGTACGCTGAGGCAGATGGAAGCAGTAGGTAATGAACATTTTTGTTCGTGGCGTAGTTATAACATTAAAAAGCAGGTGCTAAGTTTCTAGAAACAGGCGCTAGATTTGAGATTCTGAAATATTTAGGCCTGTTATTTTACTATTTTCAACACTGCGCAATAATAATGAAATACACCAAGGCTATCTACATCTACTGGGTTGTCCTGAAAAAACGTTCCCCTTAACTAACTGGCTACCATTTATCCATTAAAAAGAGACCCATACCATTGTGGTCTCGTTTACAAGCGCCTTTACAAGCAGGATGAAGATTGTGAATTAATTTGTGGGAACATTTTTGTATATAATGTATGTACACTCGGTGTGCCTAACACGTTCGTTCACCACCACTTCACCTTTTCATAGTAATTACAATTAATTACACTGATATATTTACTCTTTCTATTACATTACGTTGCAGTTATGTTGTACCAACTTTTTTAACAACTGGTGTAAATGAAATTATAATTCTAAACTGACAAAAATTCAAAGCTTCAACAACTAACCTGAGAAAAACTTTAAAATTCCCAATCATTGAAGCACACAAAGAATATTTTACTCTGCTTTTTATATTTAAATACATTAACAACATCAGCAAACCATTCCAGAATAACAGATTTACCTTTTTTCCAAATCCTATCGTTAATTCCAGAACAAGCAATCTAAAACAAATTAGGACAAATACCCACTATGGAACGAACTCTGTAATCAAACAAGCAATTTTACTTTGGAATTCTCTACCATTACAGGTTAAACAAATCAAGTCCCTATCAGCATTTAAAACAAAATTAAAATCACTAATATTAACCAGATATGAAATACCATCACACCAGTACGACAACATACACACTAATTCCGAATTCATATACCCACGGCCATATTAATTAAATCATAGTTTTTTTTATATTTTTTGTGTATAGTTGTAAATATGTTTGATTTTATTCGTCATTACTGCACAGTAGTTTAGATTGCACTGACGCATTTGCCTTCAGCAGTGTAAGTTTTTATTAACTAACACTGATTGATTATCTCTATAAAGTTTTTATCAGTGATTATCAATGTTTTTAATGGCAAATAAAGATTATTATATATATATATATATAACCGCGGTTCCCGCGATTGACAGCACAGTCCTGTTGCCAAAACATTTGCAGTTAAAATAAATGTGCCTAGGTCTTTAGTTTACTGCCAAAAATATAATGTATAAAGCAGAAAGCAAACTAGCAATTTAGATTTAAATGTTCGAAAGGCAAAACGTCAAATATTGATGTCCATCCTAGATGGAAAGGTGGTAAATATATTCTCAAGCGTATAAGTTGTTGCCCTGACTGTCCATTAGTGCCCATTTTTTGTTTTATGATTTGATTATCGTTTTCGATAAAATATCTTTGCTTGTACGCTGAAACACACTTCCAAGAAGTTTTTGTTTTTTTGTTAGTTTGTTTGTTTTTGCTTGTATGCTTGTTTGATTGTTTTCAATTGTTTAAACATTTATTCGTTCGCTCTCTCTTCCCCTTAATGTGAACATTTCGCGTATTATCTACAGTCATTAAAACTAAATAACTTTTGACCTCATGTGTTTGTTAAATTTTGCGAAGAGTTGAAGGATACTTAATATTACACTTACGACATATTGTCACATTAAGTGAAAACACTAAAGCATTGATTGTGACAAAGTACATTTTAATGATCTTAAAATTATAAATTTCGTTTAATTTTTAAACATATTGAATTCTTTTTTAACATGTGCTATAGAAACACGTCAGTCCTCAGACAAAAAATACGTGCCTGTCCGCGTTAATTTCTTCGAACTGATAAATTTCCATAGCATACGCCAGAACACAACAAAAACAACTTAGTGAGACAATCTAGATTACGTTACTGATATTACTTTTAGAAATTTGAGATCTGAACCAAAGTTTTTTTAAAATCTGAAATGCTTTGTAAAGAATATATATATATATATATATATATATATATATTAGTTTAGTGCCACACAAAATGCCACAAATAATACGTTGTTGCATGCATTACAGTCAAGACATTACTACTACAAAACAGAACAAAATCAAAGTTTCACCAGATATTTAGTATCAGCACAGGCCAATCAGATAGACATGTATAGGCCTGATCGAAAGGAAAAATGGAAAGAAGTGGAAGATGCGAAATAAAATAAGCGAGGAGAATGAAATAACAGGGTCAGTGGTGGCAAGGGTAATGACAAGCGAACAAGATGATGGTTAAAATTAAGATTAGATTCACACGAAAATAAAGGCCTAAAGAGAAGTAAATCAATCAGATGACTGACTGCAAAACTCAGTATGAAGTTATGCCAGGGACAACAGCCTTAGTACTTCTTATATACTTCCTAGTTACAGCTTCTATCTCATTTTAAATTTTTGAATAACAATGCAATTTTCTTTTCCTTTGCTTCGGCGGCTATGCTCGTTAGTACGTGGTTTCCCCGTGTATGCCATACAAATGGTTTCATTGGTAGTGGTTCAGTGCTAGAGCCAAGACAAATCGCTCTTTATCACAAGTAAACGTTGATAATTCGCCGCGCGGTAGCGCGTCTTTCATCGCGTAAGACTTGCGAAAAAACATATTCAATTTAGCCGAAAGTCGGGAACTCTTTTCACTTCTAAAATCTTCTACGCCAGTGGATTCTTTTCCTATCTGATAAAGGAGAGGCTGCTTGAGATCAGTAACAGTAGCTTCTAAATAACTTTTTTCGATTCTTCTGCTGCGCTTTCATGATAACTGAGTTTATTTAACAAAAACGCCCTTATAATAAAATAAATCGCAAAAATCTAACTGTTTATTTAAGCGTTACTTTGTAAATTACAATTTTTTGTTGTGTTATTATTGCCTTCAAGCAAGCCATCTGGCACTCATGATAAATGGGATAAAATTGGGCCTTTCTTGCAAAAGTTTAAACAACACATTAGTCACTACATTGCTAGATAAATGCAATATCGTAAAGGGATTGAAAAGGGACATTCTTGATCAAAAAATTCTCGGATCAGCTCTTTAGAACTCAGACCAGTTCAATCCGGTCTTTTTGAATGCATGTAAAGAGCTCTTACATAATTCCAAGATTGCAAGAATTTGATTGCTTCAAGATTGAAAAACAGACGCGTCTTTCCTGGGATAGGGACGCTGTCGTATAAATGACACATGTGAACTAACTTTCGAGTAGCTTTCTCTAACTTGTAGTATAATGTAACAAGACTGAATATGTTCAGCTCCTAATCCGTGATCGTGACAGTGTTTATCACTACACTATGCGCTGGATTATACATGTGTCATTGAGAAAGTTGCTCTAATTTTCACATTTGGCTTCTATCTTGGGCCCATAAAATTCAAGCTTTTTACCCACACAATTGTCCCAGGTGACCACTCTGCGTTTCCTGACTGCATGTATTATAGTTTTCGAGTCTTTTCCGTGTAATGCATTGATGCCTAAAATTAGGTGCCTAACCAAACACAATGAAATGAACGTATATGTTGTTCTTAAATCAGCGATGCTCGCGGATAAAAAGCACAATGAACACATAACTAGCAGTCTCGTTACTTCTCGTAAATGTTCACCAAGGGGCATGTAGTACTACAGGAATTCTCTAACACAACGCGCAGGAAACGTGGAATACTACACTGAATTTTATTATTGGTTTCTGTAAGTAACAAGCTATGAGGCATCTCAGCTTTCAGATCTTCTTCACAGAAGGACGGCTGCCTTGGCGTACAGTGGTAATAAAATTCGCATTAACAGGATTTAACGCCGTAAATGAATTTGTCAAGCTTTTTAAATGCTGAAAATTTGGCTTTTAATCCAGAAAAGTCAAATAGTTACAATTGATTCCGCCAGCAACTCACTAAAGAAAACCTGAGTATCCTAGTGTTTTTTGAAGAAGAAGAACAACAACAACAACAGCAGCAGCAACAACAACAACAACTTTTACTACTGCTGCTGCTGCTGCTGCTGCTACTACTACTACTACTACTACTACTACTACTACTACTACTACTACTACTACTACTACTACTACTACTACTACTACTACTATTACTACTGCTACTGCTACTGCTGCTGCTACTACTGCTACTACGACTACTACTGCTACTACTACTACTACTACAACAACAACAACTACTTCTACTACTACTACTACTACTACTACTACTACTACTACTACTACTACTACTACTACTACTACTACTACTACTACTACTACTACTACTACTACTACTACTACTACTACTACTACTACTACTACTACTACTACTACTACTACTACTACTACTACTACTACTACTACTACTACTACTACAAAAAGAATATAAGAAAAAGAAGAAAATAAGATCGGTAGTAAAGGAGTTGCCACTACGTATACTAAATTTTGAACACAAGGACTTGACTACTCGTTGTAGCTCTGAATGTTCTCCCCCCAGAATGTGAGTGAGTGGCCCCCTATCGTTCATCTTCAACTGTCCAAATTTCAAAGCAAAACGCGATGTTGATATTGTAAGAAAACAATACTTTCAGAACATATAAATACCTGAAGTCATTCTGCTATAGGAGCTTACTTGTAGCCATCATCAGCCTACAGAGAAGTTTATGGCTTAAAAGTTTATTACAGTGCATTCGTTTTATTACTATCAGCACAGCTGCACATGCACGAAACTGATGGCCTGCTGCAACAACGCTATCAAATTAACTTTAACGTTTTTATTTACCTGCTGACATTAATTTAATACAAAGTGAGCGCGTCAAGGAAGGTAAAGAATGCGATATCACTATTTCAAATTATCATTGATTATCGATTACTAATCATTGAACAATTGGAATTTTTTGTCTCTATTTTACCGAATTGCGATTACCACGTTTGGCCATCGCATGTTCTTCTAAATAATCAACTGGTTGATTATCAAATCTTGATCGAGAAATTTTAGAATAGAAATTTATTTTTTATATGGATTTGCATCAGAATTGCATATAATACAATATTTCCACGATGGTCCATGCGTGGTTAGTACATCAACTAGATAACTTCAAATAAGTAAAATTGAACTAATAAAAATTACACATTAATAGCATACATTAAAATAACTGAACATTTACTGAAAGCCCCAGCACAAAGAATTGGGAATTTTAAATTGTTAATTAGTGTTGGAAAATAAGGCTAATAAGAGTCATAAAGTTAAAATTCATAAAATTCGTGAAAAAAAATTGAAAACTCAAAATTCAAAAGTTAAAATTTTACTAAATACAGCACAAAAACTACATTGATAAAACGGCATTTTAGTTAAAAATTCTAACAACTAAAAGTTCAAGTACTAATAAAACCACACCCGATTAAGAAAAATTAAATGTTTAAAATTATCATTGTTAATTTAGGTTGAGAACAAACATGAGGGATTCTTATCAAATGCATTAGGTCTATATATAAGCATTATGTATTTTTTTAAGTTTGTTGGCCTTCTCTATGGTATAGTTGCCTTGTAAATTGTGACCTCTAATAATGTTTTTTTCATTGAAAAGAACTAATCTGGCCTACAGAACAATCAAACAGACTTACAATAATCAAATTCAGTTAATCATTCATGATCTTAAGCCGGGTTTATATCCCAACGTAGAGCTGTGTGCTGTCAAACGCTGAGGTGGACGCTGACAGCGTACGTGTTTTTTACTTTTTGACGACCTCAGCGCTGACCATCGCCAGCACAACTCAGCTGAACTCTAGCGCAACAAGCTGGCGTAGGCAGGAAGAACAACTAATCAGAATGCAGACACTAGAACTGTTCTTATGCCTACTGCAAATTCTGTTGTTCAACACTGGATGCAAGATGGGTAAAGAACTCATTTGGGCGTACAGCATTTTGTCATTTGAAAAACTACAGATGAAATACCTCTTCGTCAATCATATTGGCCATCTTGAAAAACGCGCGGCGCTGCGTGCATCCGTTTATACATTTATCGTCTCGCGTTTACGTTACGCAACTTCAGTAAAATTTAAAAATTACGGCGCCTGAGTGCCACGCGAGTATAAACTAAGCTTTGCTAAGATGGAACAAATTTGTTAACGTAATTTGTGTAAACAAAGTGAAAAAGCGCAAACGCAAAGAAACATGGTAGGATGTAAATCTTACTTTGTTCCAGACAGATAGATTGCTACACAGCATTTTGTAAAATATAACGAAGCCTGGTTATACAGGAGGTTTCACTATATAAATTATAGATGGCAATTATGTACCGACGGGAACTGTTGGCAAGTGTTATTTATGTTTTAATTATTAATAAAGTCGAGCAATTTTGATTGGCAATAGACTGAACCACGTGCAATAAATTAAAGATGATTTTCTTGTTAAGGCAAAGAGTTTATGATTCTCGAGGGCACCTCAAAAGATTTCAATGATTCCGTTGAGTGTATTGACTAGGAAGACAATATATAATCAGTATTTTATATTTTGCATAACTAGTTAACTTTCAGGAAAGGTAGATGGCCCGCCCAAGCAAGCTAAGGCACTTCTGCTCAGAACAAAATGAAATTACATGGAAAATAAAACAACAAATTAATATTAAATATTAAACCGCAAAAAAGTAAACGCGATATGAAAAAAATAAGACAGTTAAAAGAGTGGTATAAAATGAGAAATGTAGATAAATAGGTGCACAAACGGATAGCAACTAGATAGACAGATAATTGGGACAGCGAGTATGAAAAAAATAAATAATATGAAGAAATGAAAGAGAACGAAAGAAACAGAGAGAGGGGAAAGAGAGAGAGAGAGAGAGAGAGAGAGAGAGAGAGAGCGAGAGAGAGAGAGAGAGAGAAAGAGAGAGAGTACGAGGGAAAGAGAAAGAAATGATGGAGAGAAAGTGTGCGATTGCAAAAGTGCAAGAACTGAGAAAGAAAGAAGAAAGACAGGAAAGGAGAAAGACCGAACGGGTAAAAGAGAGTAAACGGAGGAGGTAAAGTAACGAAAAAGAGAAAGAGAAGAAAGGAAAAGAAATAAAAATAAGAAATAAAACTGAGCGGAAAAGGGGAAGGAAAGATCGAGATAGGAGAGAAAAATAAGAAGGAAAAAGAGAGGCGAAGTGAAGAGAGGAAAAGGAGAAAGAAAAGACAAAAAGAAAAGGAGAGAGACAGAAAGTGCGACGAAAGAAAAAGAGAGCGAAAAAGGGGGCGAGAAAAAGAGACAGAAAGAAAATTGTCAGAAAGAAAAAGAAGAGAAAGACAGAGGGAGTAAGAGAGAGAGAAAGAAGAGAGAGATAGCGATAGATAGATAGAAAGAAAGAAAGAGAGAGAGAGAGAGAGAGAGAGAGAGAGAGAGAAAGAGAGAGCGAGAAAGTGGGTGGGAAGGGAGCATAGCATAACAAGTGATTTAATTTTATTTCAAATGCATTTTATCAATGATGCCAGCTGTAACAATTATGATAAACCGAAAATCGACTTAATATTTTGTTAATTTATGGGGCAATTAAATTTAGGAAATAATCTAGTGTTTGATTCAGATATAAACGGCGAATGCCTACATTTGAAAGAATTCGTACGCGCACATTTAATTATGAACCAGGCTTTTGTTTCCACCAAAATAATTGCCCGCATGTTATATACAGTACCATATAAATTCCATGGTTTATCAACCAAATTAATTTTATTCGGTATTAGGATATATTACACGCAAGTTCCTGGTTTAGCTTTTACAAAGGCAATCATTTTTCATTCTTGATCATTCAGGAACCACGAACTACGGATCAAACGACCAATTCATTATTAATGAGCGCATGTATGGTCATGATTATTAAATTTTGAGATAAAATATGAATATGGGGTTCGAACAGACTTCCGGGAATTTTTCAGATCAGATTAATGGGATTAATCTTATTTTCCAAGTCACTGACAGTCTAAGTATTTTGATATTTAATTAAGTGCATCTATTCTTTCCTTTATGCCTTTTGCTAATTAGCAAATATTGTGCAAAATGCAGTTTGCAGCATAACCTTTCGCTGGGCGTTCAAAAATAACGCAAAACTAAACAAAACAGTTCAGAATAATAGTACAAAACAATTTATTTCACCAAAATATTGTTGAGTCAGTTAAGAATCTATCATGACTTGAATGTTTAGAGTGAAAATCCTTGTGTGTCTGGCATCATCTGTAATTTTGAGGACATGGTCGGTCCACAACAAACTAAATGGCTTAGAAATCCACTGAACCTCAAGGCAGACGAACACGGGAGCTATCTGAAAGGCAGAATAGAGGCTAAATTGACTAAAGAGCGTATCATTGTTATCAATGATTTTATCAATCGAATTTTGTCAAAGAAATTATTAATCGAATTAATTGCTATTTGTTTTGTACGTTCGAGCCGCGATAATCCATTGTATGGGGGTTTAACGTTTCTGTAAACTTCATTGAAAACTTTTTTATTGTAAAAGTTTCTTTCACTGTTGGTTAATTCTGTCTTGTTTATTTATTTGTAATGTATGTGATGGTGGTTCAATAAACAAACATATATACATATATCATTGAGCCATATATATATCATTGATCCAAAATACAAGTTTGTGAGACATTTGTTTTTTTATGTAACATGTACAGGAGGGTCGTGAGTTCGATCCTGACCTCTTCTAATTTCAGATCTTACTCCTCAAGATTGCAGGCCTTGCTAAATGCACGCAGGCTTCTATACTAAGGGCATGATAAATCCGCTATTGATTCAACAATACTTTGCCGTAATAAGTTAATCTGCACCAGAACTCTTTTTTGTACCCCTCAGCAAAAGGTTATGTTACACCCTATTGCACCATTAAGACTAATTATTTTAACGTGCATTGCGACTGTATTATTATGCACTGTAACCTACAGTAACTGTTACAGTGAACTGCTTATTAAGTAATTAATTTTTAATCCCGGTATGCCACCATTTTCTGTAAACGGCAACTAAACAAATCGTCATCATTAATCGTAATTCAGTGTCGGGAGACAAGTATAGCACTATTCGGTGTTGCTCCAAAGTGTTATTCTCACATGTTTTTGCGCAAACCATATATCATAATTACATCTGTGTTTAGATTACAACGTTTCGGCAGTATACGTAATGAAGGCGAACTGAAGCGTTCAGTAGAGTTATTCAAGTTCACGTTCAGACTACATTCTGAAAGTAATTAATTAACTGGTCTTACTTTTCTTGGAATTGTTTATAGACGGCGCTACTTGCGTGGTTCAGGCAGGATCCCGTAGGGTCCCGTCTGGTTTCAGTGCACAATTTAATCTGCGGTATAGACCAATGATATCCGGTGCCAAAACAGTTAATCTATATTATTCACTAATATTATAACATCAAAATTTGTGAATATTTTTAAACGTGCTTTATAAAAAGACTTCCTTGGAATGCCACACGGAAGCGATTATTCTCGCTAAATCTTACTAAAGTGAATAAATAAACAAATAAATAAGAATGACAATTCAAGGTGTTCTTCCATTACCATTAGCTCTATACCTCAGGTGATTAGATGGTTCATATATTAACTGGCTCTGCTCTTATTATAAAATTTTTTTGACCTTATATAAAATTACTATAAAACAAAATAAAACATACAACTAAGCAATAAATACATATATATATACACACGTACAAATTTACATAAATACACATATTTTGAAACAAGAATACTAGCTGACAATTATAAATACACAACAGGACCAAATTACTACTGGGACTTGATAAACAATAATTAACAAGTTTGCAAGTTTCCAATCAGTGAGTCCGTCTCATCCAACAGCTTTGCTCCATTCAAAAAACAAATTGCTTCAAATTATCTTCTCGCAATGAAATGTCATGTCCACTACAGGAACGAGTGGGCACTGACTAATATCAATCTCAGCAGGCTCCTAGTCGCTTCTGTACAAAAGAGATCTAAAATGAACCATGAAGCTAACAGTCAGCTAATTATTTTGTCTTAAATGGTTTATTGATTCCAAGTGGGAATCCTTATTAATTTTGCTCACAAATTTAATTTTGTGTTCAATAAATAAAAAATAAATAAATATGCTTTGTTAACTTAAAAGTTTATGTTTACCTGGTAAACAGTAGCGGTAGCGATAATTCTGTGAATTTCTGTAATTCTTCTCAAAACTGTAGTTTTCTCTGGAGTTTGGCAATTGTGATTTTGCACAGTTTATTGCACACATGATATAGGCAAAGTCTACCCGAGCACAATTCAAAATGTCTATTATTCTCTTTAAAAAGTACCGCTGCAAGGCACTGGTCAGCAGCTTTCAAGCTTGGTCTGCAGATAAGCTGGGTGAAATGCTGAAACTATTTCGATCTCGTGTATCAATCTTTTTGCTTTGTGATCTGTTTGACCATTAGCTTGTAACCATGGTTGGGTCCTAGTGCCATATCATCTCTTTATTGTGAAGTCTCATTCTTGCCAACTTGAGCGAAATGTACATTTATCAAATAATCAAATTTCAAAGATACTTATTGGTGACCTTAAATTATTTGCGTAAGGTCAGTGTTCACTAAAATAAAAACAGAGAATTAGCAGCACACCTGGCAGCTTTTTTCATAAAAAAATTGCACATTTTGCTGCTATTTATAAAAATTTACCAATGCTGGTTTGTCAACGACACTCACACTTGTCTTCAAAAACCCTAGGATTAGAGAACAAAAATTTTGAGCGAGCTGACCTTTTACTATGAAAGACCACTCAAGGTAACCGAGACCGAATATTTACACAAATCGGTCTATAGTTGCCTACAAAAGTTGAAGAAGTTTGGTTGTCCATGTTTTGAAAATTGTCTCTCTTCCTCCATTTTCAACCTCCGTTTGCCATGTTGTGACCTTGAGTTTTAAAGCAGTTAAAAATTTTGAGCCTACGGACAACTCCCCATTGCCTCCAAGCTCAGGTTGTTTTGTTTTATACGCCACAAACAGTTTAAGAAGCTTACGCGCAGCTTTGTATTACGCGATTTCTACTTTAATGCGACAGTGTCAATGCTATAAGTGCTCACAGTGGTTTCTTTTAAAAAAAATTTCAATTTTGCCTATTTAACGACTAAAATAAACGGAGCATACATAGTTGGCGCTTCAGCACACTTATGAATAAGCAGAACTAGTAAATGAAAACGTGAAATTAGTTGTCGTGCTGTAATAATACTGATATCAAAAATTATCAAATTTAATTAAACTTAATACAGTTCTTGACTTGAAGTTATATTACTGTTGAGCGGATACTTCAGGCCTATCTTTTAACGTAAATAAGTTACTAAAGAAAAACAAAAAATTATCCAAAATTCAGAAAACCTCTTAATGTTTCACTCTTTTAACAACCTGTTTTAGAGACTAAAACCTACCCCTTCTGCCTGAATCACGCAGTATCATCCTGCCAGGATATCACCAATTCCAGAACTCGCACTGCTGAGTTTGTATTTCTTCTTGGACAGATGGATGATGTTTAGACCATAAATGAAAGGCACTAGGCACTGGGCATATTCAAACAACGATAACGATTTTTTCTAATGCCGTTATTCACACAAGAACCCCAGCCTTTTAGAATTTTAAGAAGGATTTTTCAATGAATCTTCTTATTTCACAGTCCTAACAGTCTTCTCATATATATATATATATATATATATATATATATATATATATATATATATATATATATATATATATATATGTCAGTCATCCCATCTGTCTATTTACCTACTTTTATGTTTTCGTGCCTACCTGTCTGTCTTTACTGCCTAAAAAACTCCTAATGTTAATTTGAGTTACAGGTGAAATTTTGCACATTTATCGTGTTTCAAATTTAACTCCTTTTCAGCACAATGGCGTTGACCCAGTTTCAACCAACAGACGCCCGCAAAGTATTTCCTTGTTTTGATGAGCCTGCCATGAAGGCCACCTTCCAGATCACGATCACTCATCGATCACGGTACACTGCTATGTCCAACATGCCTCCGGAACGGGTAGAGAGGTTGGAAGGCAGTGATTGGACGAGAACCACATTTGCGAGAACCCCTGTGATATCAACATACTTGCTAGCTATGCTGGTTGGTGACCTGACACATCTGGAAACTGTGGACAGCAGTGGGCTGCTGGTGCGTGAAACGTTTTACTGCAAATAACACAATAATGTGGTTTGAATTTCGAAAACCGAACTATTACATCACATGTACAAAGTATCGGGAAATTATACTTTAAAATTTAATGCAAGTAGCTATAAACACATTCATATTTGGCATTAGTTAGTCATTCTCCTATTTACTCTCTACCTTATTGCCAGTCATGACACCATTTATGTTAAGGAACCATCCTGAATCGTATCCCTGTCCATTTGTAGTTCTTCGAGCTGCGAATATCGGAAGTACGCTACTGCTTGAAATGTGCGTCCTGTACTCAAATATTCTTTACTCAAATAGTAATTTAAAAAGTAAATGACCTTTTGTAACGGTTTTTTTATTGATTTATTTCGTTTTTTTCTGTACAGGAAGAGGCAGTCATTTCTCGGCACCTCTTTGTTTTAACTGAGGTTCCGTAGGTCAAGTACATCCTTCAAAATCTATTTTGTTAATGTTCTTTAATTCGAACAGAAAAGTGTTAACATTTGTTTATTTATTTATTTAATTATTTAGTTTTTTCGTTTTTTCAAAACAATTAATAAGCCTCTATATCACTGGTGAATATGCAGAACAAAGTGTTAAAGTTTGTTTAATTTATTTATTTAATTACTTCGCTTTTTGTTTTACTTTTCATAGCAATTTATAGCCTACATATAT
Source organism: Tubiluchus corallicola (assembly GCA_030141605.1). NCBI lineage: Eukaryota > Metazoa > Priapulida > Priapulimorpha > Priapulimorphida > Tubiluchidae > Tubiluchus > Tubiluchus corallicola. Next base: position 216,489 of record JAQGDQ010000135.1, on the reverse strand, counting down.
CTAGTAAATTGCAACTGAACTTGTAACACTACACAGTCCACCCATTAAAGTATTTAACCAGTTCATCCAAAAACAAATCTTCTCCTATCCATTTACACAGAGGAAGTTTCCCAGAGGAAGTCAACTAATGCAGGGATTTGCTAAAACAATATTTACCCGTTCCGTTTTCATTTTAACGACCAACGCTTCTCAAAAGAAACTGTTTATGTTGTATTCGCGAGCTCAAAGCCATCACAGCTTGGCTGCATGAGCAAAAACTGGCGAATTTCACGAATTTCTCTTCTGACATTTCAGATTCGAACCTTCGCCAGAAATGATCTCGTAAATCAGACACTGTACGCCCTCTCGGTTGCCAAACAAGCAAACGAATATCTGAGGAATTACTTTCAAATGTCAACCGTAATGCCGAAAGAAGGTATCGTTTACAAAAACAATGCTAAAAATAAATACAAGTGTGACAAGCAGGCCTATAGGGGAATACAGATAAAAATTAATACTGAAAAACGCAGTAATCGTGGTAATTTATACATTCTATGCATATAGAATTCAAAAAAGAGTTATATTACAGCTGAGCTAACAATGATGTTAACGCTAACAGTTATGCTAACAAATTATATAGATCTTCCTTTTCCAGGAGTGTGGGCCTATATATTTGTGAATCGATAGCCCATATTTACAATGCATAGGTGATCATCTGTGACACCTTGTGTTAAATTACCGATTAGTGAAATAAATTTAGAAAATTCTACATCTTGTTGATCAAGGGAATACAAATAGATTTTAATTTAAAACCCATTATTATCTGGCCAAAGAATTTTGCAAGTAATCTCATTATATGATTATTGTTGTTTAAGCATGAGTGATAAAATTTAATGAATCGTTTTTCAAATTGATTAGCAGATGTCAGCACATTACCAACGAAGACGAGAATATAACAAACATTATATAAAAGCTACACAAAATACAAAATATTCTAAAATTTACATATTTATGTCTAAAATTATACTACAGTTAAATAGAAATTCTCACTCATAGTTTTCATCATTTGATTCGTGTCATTGAATAGCCACAACAAGCTTTGGCTCATCATTTATTTAAAAGAATCAATAAATCAAGTTAATGCAGGTTTAAATAACTGGGCTTCATTGGTAAAATCTATTCTTACTCATATTTGTTTTGTACATGTCTGCGTGGGAAATCAGGAAACAGTAATAAAGAAAAGGGATTTTGGCGTTTAAGCTGGCGACACATTGTAAATTTGAAAATTACTATGAACTGCAATTGTTAATTAATGAAATTGGTTTTAAATCAAAAGTTACTTTTTCACTTTTCTAAATGCAAAATATAAAGTATATTCCTTCTTTACATATAAACAAAATACTTGTTAATAAAATACTCCGTAACAAATACAGACCAACTGAACTTGAAGGAAGACATTTTTACTAAATGTCTCTAAACACAGCAAAGAAATGAAGATAGATAAGAGAAATAAAGACGTAGTGTTCTTACAAACAATATTCAATGTATGATTAGGACTAAAGGCTAAAGTTTACAATTCCCCACACAGAAGAAATTAGTTCGTGCACCTAATTAAGGTTAGAATAAGGGTTAAAGTTAGGGTTACAGTTGGGGTTAGCATATTTAAATTGTGTGGGGAATTGTAAACTCCTTCGAGACTAAATCAGTGAAATATTTGCGGTATCGCTTTTTTTATTTTTTTACATTTGTATGTGTTTGGGTTAATTTACATCTCATAAATGTTGTTGGTGTTTGTTTTGATTATAGATATTTATTTATTTGCAAGGTATGCATAATGCCGTATTTGATTTTCGTGGAATAGATTTGCAAGGTTCGCAAAGTATGGATAACATTATCTGTGTTACTAAACAAGTTGTATAAATTATCCAAATTATCAGATCACGTGGTTGCGCCTGATTTCATTGGCGCCATGGAAAACTGGGGCTTGGTGTTCTACAACGATAAGTACCTCTTATACGACTCGAAAACCTCCTCCGAGGACGACAAATTTGAAATCACCAAAGTCGTCTGTCACGAAGTTGCTCATACGGTGAGTCAGTCGTCTTTCTGTTTGCGCATGCGTAATAATTATATGGGCGATAAAGTAAATGAAGTAATGTGTACATCTACGCTGGGAAACTTACAGGTCAAGCTACTTTCTACACTCACTGGTATAGATTAAGCCTATCGAACTTGATAACAAACTATGTGTTCCACTTACGATTTAAAAAAATGAAAACAATTACTAAATCAAAAGAGCAATGGTGAATTTCACTGTTAATATAAATGCAGCATTAACGTTAATTGATGCACCGTTTTATAGGGTACCTCTGTTGACAATGACTAGATTGTTCAAGGAAATAGAATACATTTCTAAAAATTTTTATGACATTCACAGTAGGTTTCAAAATGTACGAACAATTCGGGCATGTTAAATAGTTTTGCACCTGAGTAATTTACTTAAAATTTCTCCTGTGATTATCGTTACCTTTAATGGATGACTCTCTTTCCTAGTCATCATCGCATCATTTTGATCCCATCATTCAGTATTTTAGTAATAAACCTAAATTAAAACAAACGATCTGCTTAGTTTTGAAGTCAAAATCATTCAGTTAATCACTCTGCTCTCATTGTCTCACTTTCCCTATTGATGAATTACTTCTTTATTTCTTTTGGAATTTAGCTTCAGAGTCCAACTTCAAGTGATGCATATATTATGAGTGGCTTTCAGTTTTCACCTGGAATTTACCTGGAAAGACCTGTCACACCGTCGCATCGTTCCTTGGGGTCTTCAAACTTCTTGGGTGGTCTTTTAAATGCAAAAGTCCAGTAAAAACGGCTGTAGAACCACATTAGATGTGGCGGGACTGTGGACCGTTACACGAGTATTCTAGATTTGTATAATCCAAATGTTCGATATACAGCCTCATTTTGTTCTTAAATTTATTTATATTTATAGCATCTATTACTGCTTGTAACAATTTATTCCAGTGATTGATTACTCCGTGGGTATAGAAGTTCTTTCGTACATCCAGTCACCTATGACGTTTGAATAATTGCCTGTTGTGCCGTCTTCTGACTTGCGTCTTCATTTGGAACATTATAAATACACGTATCAATGTCTGTGCCATTTAAAAATTTGTATGTTGGCAGCAAGTCACAACAGTTCTCACAGTGTTGAGCAATACGTATGCATGATGTACTTTCAGTGGTTTGGTAACACTGTCACCATGAAGTGGTGGGATGATCTGTGGCTAAACGAGGGAACCGCTTCCTACATCTCTTTTGTCGCTTTGGATCACATGCAGCCGAAATGGACAGTGGTAAGTACAGAATTCGAACCTTTTTGTCACATCTACTTCTTGTTGTACGGGTATTGATCGTTCCTACATTTAGATTTATAAAAAGACTATTGATGAGTAGGCTATTTATCTGCTAAAAGAGTGTCAGAAATAAATTTGCGAAAATGCGAGACTGAATATTTCGGATAATATCCTACTACTAATTTTGGATAAACAAGTAAGGTGAGCTCAGAGCGTTTTGACAACTGTAAATAACAATTTTAAACTACATAACAGAAAAGATCATAGATCTTTATTACCCTACTTTTATCCTAAATACCAGGTGCCAGGCAGGGCAACAGCAGAAACCATTTTTAAAGTCGTTGGCACGACCCAACCGCAGTATTGAACACACGAAGGCCCAGATAGAAAGCGGACGCGTTACCACTAGGCTATACCGTCTCTTAAACAGAAAAGTTTAGATTTTTCAGTCACAGCACTGCCCAGTAACTCAGTAGGCTTTGAGGAAAATATTGAAGCCATATAAACTGCGTTGTGCTTAATAATCTGAAAAAGAAAAAAGGACGCGTAAGACTTGAAAAATTGCCTGAATTGGCGTCAACTTATGCAAGGTACTTAATGATAATAACACGCTGTTAGTAGACTCTATGGTACTGACCAAGCTAACGATTCTCCCACTTGACTGGCTTTTATGAATATTTTTCGTTCTAATTTTATATTTACATGCTGTAATAAGACTTTTTATTTTCTTAATCGTCTGATATTCTTAATCTGGACTTTACATCAATAATGTGAGTCAGTAAACTATTCAAGAGGCTTACAACTCAAAGACTACATATTGAGTTGGCAACCAGACATGAGTAACTTATGATGTCAAATTGAGAGAAGATCGTAGTGGGGATTATAGGTCAAAGGCCTACTACATCTGAAACAAAATCGCAACATGAATTGGGTTATTAGATTTGGATTACTTACAGGAGACAGATTTTAGTGGTGTACTTTGTGATCTTGAGTGGCGGTCTGTTGAACTTGAAAATAGAGTCATACTTAATTCTATAAAAACTTAGGTTCGCTTGAGTTAGTTTTATACTTTTAATTTAATTTCGGTGTCACTTTTTAAAACATGCATACATCTGTGTTGCAGTTTGATTTGCAAGTGGTTAATGACATTCAATCCGTGATGGAGAAAGATGCGAAACTGACATCACATCCGGTGTCTCAGCCAGTCACTACTCCCTTCGAGATTATTAACTCATTTGACAGCATATCATATAATAAAGGACAAGCAGTACTGCGCATGCTCGGCCATATCGTTGGAAAGGAGGCCTTTATGAACTCGTTACGGGTGTGTGCCAGATTCACTTTAAAGCGACGTTTTCTCTCTCTCTCTCTCTCTCTCTCTCTCTCTCTCCTCTCTCTCTCACTCTCTTTCTCTCTCTCTCTCTCTCTCTCTCTCTCTCTCTCTCTCTCTCTCTCTCTCTCTCTCTCTCTCTCTCTCTCTCTCTCTCTCTCTCTCTCTCCCACTTTCATTTCCTCTCTCTTGCTTTTATTGTTTTAATATTTTTGCGTCGATGCTTTCCTCGAGTTTGCCGGTTCCACGACCAAAATCTATTTCCTTCTAGCATTTTAGAATGAACTATTATGCCATGGTTACGTGAAAATTTATCACTCTTTCCTGACGATCATAAGTAATTCTGCGAAAAGTTAAATTTATCACTTAAGTGTGTGTGTTAAGTAAAAATAGCAGCATGCAAATCAGAAAAAGTTAAACTAAATATAAAAGGAAAAATAAAAGAAAATGTAAAAGTAAAATGAAAAATGAAAATAAAATAAACGTAATTATTATTTCAGACATTTGTCCGAAAATACCAGATGTCAAGTGCCAGCACTTATGATCTGTGGAGCGTATTTGAACAGGTAAGAACGGCCTCTTTCTTATAGTGTTAACTGCCATTGCTTTAATTTGAATTTTCGACTTGGTGTATGGGGGATCACTACCTTAGACGTATTTTATCTATTAATTGTGTTTACAAGTTACCTTACCATTAAAGCAACAAAGCTCCATAACTATGAAATGTAATAAGTAATGCGTGTATAAGTCTGAAATTCACATTTCACTATTAAATATGACACAGTGATGTAGAGTAGAATAGAGCAGAAATTTATTTTTAGTTGGGTTCATAAAAATTTTGTATTTTCGTTTTCATTATGCTGCAAGTAAATTAGAAAATAAAGCTGATTAATTTAGCACTATAAAATAATATTAAACACGTAAAAAGTAGCATATAATATTTACAAATAAATTTAAAGTAAACGTTAAAAATTTAAAATTTATTGAGCTCTACATGTAACCAAACTACGTACGTCTCCGTTGCATTTTGTTTTTTTCATTCGCAGGTGTCTAAACTGAACATAACAGATACGATGAACACCTGGACACTGCAGATGGGCTTTCCTTTGGTGACAGTGAAGCAACTCAATTACACCCATGTCCTACTTGAACAGGAGCGATTCTTGCTACACAATTTCACCACCTCCATCCACTCCCAAAAAGCAGCAAAAGCAGGAAACAAAGAAAGTGTTTATAAGTAAGTTTTCATCTTTCTATGTTTGTAAGCGAGCTAGAAATGTTTCAGCGAACCCTGGGTCACATTAATCATTTTGAATGCCCTTTACAGTATCTTTACAGTGATTTAAACTACTTCTATTGAATCATGAACGTAGGCTACGTTAATTCTAAAAGATTGTCCCTGTTAAAAGGACTGTCGTCATAAGTATGCAAGCCACTATGACATACGTCCCACATATCCTTTCGTGTGCTCTGTGACGTTGGTTTATGTCCTCTTGACAACAACGATCCGTGACTTGGGTGATTCATAATAAATGCAGTGACAGATTGACAGTGGTTCGGGTGCTTGTAAAAGCGGTGGTTCATGGACTGATGAGTACAAAGTTCCTGCACCCCTGTCTAACATTGCGTTATTTTTCCGTCGAAATGTACAATTCATAGCTGCCCACAAGGTGCCTTCCCGTGTAAAAACACTTTGGCTATTTTTGTTTTATCTGGTTTCCTAAGATTACGTCATTTTACACAGACTCATACTGACGCATTACCCTGGTTTTTTCCCGCAGTTTCTGTATAAGTGCTCATATAATGACCCTTCCGTTAAAAGAAAAAAATCGTACAATAGCATTTATCTAACTGGGACAGATAAGAAAACGAAAGGTAAAAAAGCTGGCGAAGCATATAGAGAACAATGTGGTCATAAATTCACTTTCAAATTCAATCAGCACAACCTGTAGATAGGTAATTAGCTTCACTTAATTAAAACACTATAATACACGTAGGTAATATTATACTTTATTATAATATTGTACAAGAATTGGGAGTTGGGTGGGAACCGTGTGGGATGGCCGTTGAGGAGGAGGCGCTAAAATCCTTTTGCCTACGGTCTCAAACTACCTAGAGCCAGCCCTGGTCGAATCATTCGTTACGACTTAGAGTTCAGAGACATTAAAGCAGATCCAAACAATAAGTGACTTGTTTTTTGAAATTTAAACATAGTAAAATGAACGTTCTGTCTGATTTTAAAGTTCATCCAAACAACTTTCAACTTTTTTACAAATTTGTTCGATTGCTTCTAAGTTAAAACGCAACGCATGGTTATTTGATCTCATTTTACAAAACTTTTCTTGATAACGAGCTCAAAGTTCGATGGTGTTTGCTAGTGAATATGATTTTTCCTTCTAGGTACAAGTGGTTTATACCATTTACTTATAGAACTGGATCAGGATTAATAACAACTCACTGGATGAACATGTCTAACGGTAAGCTTAGCCAACCGTAATCTAAATATTGTTAGAAGCTTAAACTTCATGAAAGTAGAACCTTAAAATCAAACTAACCCCTCATTATAATATAAGTTTTTACCCCCTAAAATCCTACTCTCATTATCAATATTCAATTTATTTTTTATAAACTCACTGCAAAACTTGTTTCTTTTGATTTTTTATCACTTAGCTCTCAGCAGTATTAAATTTAAAGAACCGCCATTTTCCGTTGTGCGAGATGAATTGCGTAATGAGTGCAGTCACGAGGTCACCTAAGATCAGTAAACAAAGACGCTTTCTGCATTACGTACGTCACTCGCAAGACGTGTTGATCTTTATCACAATGCACGTATTCGAAATTCGGCAGAAAAGGTAAGTTATTTAATTTATAAGTTTCTTTTGTGTAAAAATAACTATGAATTCTAATTCTTTGTGTAATCAATGCGTTAAAAAAACTTCAGTGTCTGTTGGAGCTATATAGGCATTTAATAACCGGTACGTACATATGAAGATTCACCACGTTAATGCAGTGTCTTATCTTGACAGCTGTTTATTACTAACTCGTGAACAGAAGATTTCTGCAAGATGGCAAGGTACTAACTATAATGCAACTGACGTCTGGAAGTATTAAACCAAGTTTTGTGCCACCTACATATAATGATATCAAGTTTTCGGCCTATTTCAAGGAAATACTTACCTTGCGTTATAATGGTCTTATCATACGCCCCACCACCTACCTACCCCTTATATCGACAACGATGTAGCGTTTTTTTACATTTTATTCCTTCTCCTCCCAAAGACAGGTAACAACATCGCATGTGTTAATTAACGGTAAACCATCAGTGGATTCTACTGGCATCGACGGTGGAGGCGGTGGCAGCCCCAATTCATTGAACTCATTCTTATCATCCTATTCTGCAGATTCCCTTTCCTGGAGGGCGATTCACAATCAGTCATTCCTTGTCCCGAATCGCTTTTTCTGCACATGTGGAAAAAGCATGAAGTTGAAAAATTCATGAAGTCAGATAACGATATCATGACTAAATCACGTACCTACCTTGCTTCACGTCTTCTGTCACCTACCTACTCTAAACTCGATATCGTTATTATATGAATGACACCTTTACAGTGTAATCAAATCTACAAAGTTACTGACAGATCAGGAACTGAAGATTTTGCAAACAATGCTCACAAAATATCGCATTGAAGTGACATCAACTTTTTATCTTAAGGTCATAATTCTGCTTTAATTGTTTTTTTTTTGCTTGGTTACGAAGAATTGCATTTTATTGTATGCGTTAGCTATGATTTGATTTGATTTGACTAGAAATAGCACCTCATTTCAATGAAATTGAACTCCTTGTATTAGGCCTACTACCTACTTTATGAACTAGAACGTATTACTCTTTAATCTGACCTTGAATTAACATTAGCCTTTTGTCTAAAATTGTAATTTCTCTTTTCTTAAAATTCGCAATGCTTAATTACCTTGGAATTGAACTTAATTTCAAAGAAACGCGCTACAGGTTTAGCTCTTTCATTTGACCTTGTCATGACTCTTTTGCCTGTAGGATATCATTTTACTTTCATTGAATGCTACATTATTTACGATGTTTTTGCAAATTGCTCAACCGAGCGATGAATTACAAATATTTGTGCTACTTTTTTATCAATTTTGTTTTTTATAACATGCATTTTTATTAGAAATACTTGCAATTCTTGCAGCCTTGTTCAAGCTCGTTGGCTACTTGAATAGTTGCCACTAGGTTTATAATAGTTGTTAATAACATAAGTTGCTGCGCATATAGAACCTGCGCAGACAGGATCCCCCATCTAGTGGCAGAAATTTTATAAGGTGCCCTCATTTCGCTCGTAAAAAACATGGCATTTTCGCCTTCTAGACACTTTAGTAGAGTGTCATTTCATTGTCCTAACCATTTGACGTAATAACAATAATGATAACTACAGATTCTAAAAATATGGCTTAGAATTAAGACATAACATTCTATCCCCAACAAATTCAGTTCAAAGTGTAACGACGTTCACAACACAGTTTTCTTTCAAAAAAACTTTCAAGTACAGCACTGAAAACAAAGTGGCAGAGAAAATGGCGGAATCACACCGGTAGCTACAGCAAAAACAACAACATTCGAAAACTTTTGTTGACTTTTTGGAGATCACTGACTTGTAAACTATAGAGTACTCCAAATTTTATTAGGATACCCGATTATGAAACTCTGCTCTTCGGACCTGAAACTGACTTGGATATAGGTAACTTGAATCTCGGGCATCTTTTGTTAAAGCAGCTGGAAGGAGTGTGCAATTCCTCACACAATTTATATGCCCTATCCCTAACCCTAACTCAACCCACACCCTAACGCTAACCCTAATACATTTCACGAACTAATTTTTTGTGTAGGGAATCGTAACCTTTAGCCATGCAATTTAACCGAAAAATTTGCACAAAGGCCTGCATTTCGCCATTCTCTCCTGGGTTCTGGGTTTCCACTATCTTTTTATAGGTTTATTCTAATTCGCAGGTATTCAGCTATGGGCTGATATTTGCTATTTTTAGCCATTTATCTGTGACGTTGGAATCGTATAACATTGTTCTATTCTCCTTCAGACAAAACCTTGGAATCTACATGAAAGGCATCTTACTCCTGCTCCATTCCTTCGTTGTGTCATTCGCAATGATTAAAGGTTGTTCCAGGTCAGGCCGCGCCGTCAGAGAGTTAATGAAAAAAGACTTTGGAATGTGCAAAGCCAAACTACGGCACGAGAGAGCCACGTTGCTGAAATCCAAAATAGCGGTCATTACAACCATTAAACAAGCACCTAACAACTTTTTCACTCTGAGTAGTGAGTCTAAACAAGCACCTAAAGAGGTGGTTACTCTGACTCCTAAACAAAAGCTTAAAAAAGTGGTTAGTATTACTCCAATACCAATTGACGTCTGCTATACATGCAGCACCAGCAAAATCATTTCAAGAAAGGCTATAGCTATATACAAAAAATGCTGCACCGATATGGACAGGTATAAAAAGTGCAAAGAATTCTACCACAAATACAAATTGAGGGCTTTGAGCACTGGCGCCTGTAAAGCGTCAGAAATGTTTTCGTTTTTCTCGTTATTATTTGTGTTGTTTTTATTTTTTTAATCGATTAAACAACGTCTTTTGTGTTAACAAGATCATTCTTTAGAAAAACAGTATTGCGACTGACAGCTGTAATGGTTTCAAGCGCTAAAATTTTAATGTAAACAAGGAACTTTTAGATAAGCCTACTGCCCAAAAACTCAACGGCTATTAGTGGTGTATCCTTTCTCTCTTGCTCGCTAATAAAAAATTATTATTCCACTGACAAACGAACTAGTGCATAATTTATTAGGCTTATTGAATTAATTTATAAAGGAAAGACAAAGACAAACATGTAGCCCTGTATGTTGAACACTATTTCATTTTTACATTTTTAGGCATAAAAGTGAGAAAAAACATAATACATGATGTGACTCACTGGATAACATATTGCTTGTGTTCTGAAAATAATAAATATTCTTAGAAAAAAAATTGCTTAAAGTGCATCACGTCCTATCAAACGAATATAGGTTATTAAGATTATAAACTGCACCAGAAATAAAACAGTTAGTAGAAGTTCGAAGTAAGAATACAGATTTATCATTCAATTGATTACGCGCGCACCGAAGTCTTGATTTCATGTTCCTCTTAAGTAATTTTAAGTACTTAAAAGTTTTGACGTTTTGAGGTACTCAGTTGCGAAATAACTCTGTAGGCCTATCTCGCCATAATACCCTGAGGACATTATACACCTCTAGTATGTTAATAAGTTTTTAGCCAGTTTTATATATTGTGACGTCGCAAAAATGTTATTCTATATTCCGAATTTTAATGATTAAAACAGATCAATATCAACGATAAAAAGCGCTTAAATGACATATTCACGAAAAAACGGATTCCAAAACAACAAAGGCATTCTAAGAGATACAATCAGGTAGTTGGGCAAGAAAAACTAATAAACTCGGCAATAGCCCAATGCTCCGCATTCTGAACTAGTAAATTATTAGCCTATTAGTGAAATTCAATACTACGTCTGCTGATATAACTGAACAACTTGCTACACTCGTACACGAATACATAAAAATGTTCCGCTAATTTACAAACTACTATAATGCTATGTACTGCACCTGGTAAAACTTTCTACAATTAACATTTAATTGTGCAGCTGTGTCTAGATCTGAGATACCGATACCAATGGCATGCAGAACCTTCACTAACTAATAATCAGCTGCAAAACAAGAAGATTCTAATATGCAGATCTCAATACATAAATGGTTCGTAAGAACTCTAAAAGTAAACGATTTATAAATTGAAAGATTCCGTTATGTGTAGCAGATCTAAATTAAACTAGAATGGAACGCAGACCTGTGCCAAAGCTTGTGGAATGTCAGTTGCTAAACTACCAATACACAGTCGCTTAGGTGAGGATGTCACCAATTGCTTTGACGTCTTAACCATTAATGTATTTGCATATAGACAGAGTAAAACTGATTAAATCACATAATAAATATAGCTTCCAAGTGAGAATTTCCCGAAATAGAATCTGGTGATAACTTGACGTCATTAAACCGGTGAAGGTGTTGATGAAAAAGAACTGTCCTACCTTGTAGCCCATTTCTCCCTCTTTCCATACGGCTTAAAATGCCTTCCGAGACCATACCAAGCGCACGCACGAACATTCTTTGTGCATGGTGCCCGAGTTACGCTCCTGAGACGTGATGACTCTTCCGCATTCCCCCTATCCTACCCCTCCTGCAAAATTTTGTCAGAACCGGTAAGTAGTTCCTCTGTAACCGTTTAACAAGCAAGCAAGCAGGCAGGCAAAGAAACGGCGATAGAAACGTAATCTGTTTAGCGGATTTCAAAACAATGTGTACAAACAGGATTAATGACCTTGTCGTAGTCAAATACCGGGTGGCGTAGCTCAATGGTAGCGTATTCGCTTCCCACCCGGAGGTCGTGGGTTCAACTCTCAATCGAATTATACCAAAGACTTGAAAAATGGTACCCCTGGTTCATCGACCAAGCACGCGGGTTTATCAAAGTAACATGCGGGCAAGTTACCAAAGGTGTATTCTTGAACTATGTCCTAAACGAAATTTAATTTTTATTATTATAAATGATGCGCAAACAATTATCCTAGCATCTATTACTATTTATTACTATTTGTTACTAAACGTTTACTATTTGTCACAAATTAATGATGATAATGAGTTATTCTACGTTACAGTTGTCATTATAACGTCCTACTGGTTCCATCATTTTAATATTTTTCTTCCTGTAGCTATAATTCCATTAAAGTCCGACCAGTGGATTCTGGGTAATGTTGGCTACCATGGCTTCTACCGGGTAAACTACGATGAAGCTAATTGGTTAAAGTTGTCCGAACTTCTCAACATGGATCATGAAACGCTTGAAACCACGAACCGTGCTGGACTGATAATGGACGCTTTTGCACTAGCAAGGTACATGACAATCTCAAACCAAAAAGTTCTTTTGAAATAATAATTTTATTTATTTTGCCTATATAATTATTGTATCTAATTTGTACACAAACTTTAAATTTGCTGCCATAGGACCTCATTGTAAACGAGCGTATCTAGTTCAATGAGTTTATCCTGTTTAAATGTTTTCTAATGAATAAAAAATAGACAGATAAAATAATGATTATTAGCTCTTGTAATAAATGTCAGATTCAAGTCAATTTTTATTCCAGGCACTTAAAAAACCTTTATAGTTAAAAACAGCACAACTTTATTAAAACTTTTACATTAAAAAGCTAAAATCATGCCAAGCGTTTCGACAGGCTAGCTTCGACAAAATTGCTTAAGTTACTGTGTCAGTTTTTTTACTGGTCTACTTATTCATTACCTATTGGGCTTCTGTTAACTACTTAATTAGTGCACAATAGGCTCTGTCTATATAAACTGGTTGTATGTTTGTAAATTTACCATTGATGATGACTGCAGCAGCCTGTCGAAACGTTTGGCATAATTGTAACCATTTAATGTAAACGCTTTAATAAAGTTGTGTTGTTTTTAACTATAAATGTCAGAACTAATTACACTATCCCTAATAGATTTCAAAACAAAAACAATACAATGTAATCATTGTATTGGATTGCATTACATGATGTTGTGTTGTGTTGTTATGTATTGTATTGTATTTCATAGCATTGCATTGCATTGTTTTGTATTGCATTGTGTTGTGTGGCATTGTATAGCATTGCATTTCATTTGTTTTGACTGTGACCTGTATTCTACTATGCACAGCACTGGATTGAAATACTTTCCATTGTTCTGTGCTGTACTATACTGCACTGTATTATGTTGTATCTTTTTTTGTTATACTGTGTTATTTTGTATCGTACCGTCTTCTATTATCCTTTACTACGTTGTGCAAAATAGTATAATTATAGTATCTTAGTGTATTAGGCCTACATAAAAATGCAATTTTGTGCTACAAGGCAAGACAAGATGATACCAGATAAAAATGCAATCAGCCATATTCCTTTTTTCCTATTCTATTTGTATTTTTTGGCAGGAAGACTGTCCCAGTTTCTAGCATTTTGTCACCTAGAGAGCCACATTATTTTCTTTCATTTTTCTTACCGTTTGTTCTCCACGCACTTGCGGTTGCCATTTCCATTTCCAACACACACCAATTTGTGACCGGTATACCTGCATACTTACAAAGAAACGTATTCGCAACTTTCTGTAACAGTTCACTTTTCTCTTTAATTATAATGCCAAACTAATAATACTCCCTTAACAAGCCCACGCTTTTAATCAAGATGCTGTGGAACTACAAAACAGTACTACAAAACAAAAAATAAAATATATATATATATATATATATGTTAATCATACTAAACTAAAATTCTCATAGTAGTTCATATTCCCAAAATTTGATTTCTGTGCAACAATATATTATAAAAACTTAAAAGTGATTGATTTTGTTTTTATAATGATCATGACATAATGTATGAAATACATAAGCGTTGTACGTAACTGATTGTTACGCTATTCATCACTTCAGGGCAGGGAAACTCTCTTACTCAATAGCTCTGCACATGACTACGTACCTGAACAAAGAAACTGATTACGTGGCGTGGAAGGCTTTTGCTAATGTCATCACCTACGTGGACAGGATGATGACCACAAGTGCTCACTATGGGCTATTGCAGGTAAGATAACAATCGTAAGATAATACGTAAATCATATTATATCATGACGCAATTGTTAATTTAGGACATGCATTGGTAAAAGCTATCAGATTTTACGTGTTCCGTATACATTTTGATTTTGATATATCTTGTACGTGTTTGTTTGTATTTTATTTATATATTATTATTCCAGCGCAGGTTTCATGCTCATCTCGTGCGAGAAGAGGAACTAATTAATCCTATAAGTATGAGAAGTGAGCTATTATAAAGTCAGTTGTTGTTGTTGATGTTGTGGTGGTGGTGGTCGCGGCGGCTGCTGTTTTTGTTCTTGTTATCTTCTTCTTCTTCTTCTTCTTCTAATTATTATTATTATTATTATTATTATTATTATTATTATTATTATTATTATTATTATTATTATTATTATTATTATTATTATTATTATTATTATTATTATTATTATTATTATTATTATTATTATTATTATTATTATTATTATTGTTTGTTGGTTTACAGTGAAACACGAAATCAACTCAGAAAAACTAATCTTAATCTACGCCTCCTAATTGGGGTCACAATTATAGCTATGCAAATAAAATGCTGAAAGAGCCTTTTGTATAATTTTTTATTATTGTTTGCTCCATGCGAACCAAACACGTTATTTTTCCGAAGAACTTTCTTTATTATCTTTAATGACAGGTTTTAAATTAATTCAATGACAGTAATTTAGTGAGTTCTCTAGATAACACGCAAAAGGCTCTTAAGCGAGTATAGTTTTCTAGAGGAGTTCGCGAAATCGGCCAAGCACGCCCTCAAACATACGTAACATTAAAATGGAATATAACTAACTTTGCTTCATTTGTACTTTTGTTTCTACAAGGGTTACGTAAGGCGTCAAGTGGCAGCAGTTGTACAAAAAGTAGGATGGTCCGAAATGGGAGGTCTTCTGGTCAAGTATCTACGTAAAACCATTCTTTCACTGGCTGCTCATGCCTGGCATCATCCCACAGTTGAATATGCTCAAGACCTTTTCAAGTCATTCATAGAATCACGTGACGAGTAAGTCTTTGACTGTATTTTAGTTTTTTTAACTCATGGAAACTCGAAAACCGGGAAGTGTTAGAGTCACGAAACTTGCAAGGCATACCTTGGCTAGGGCTCCTGACAACCATACGGTAAACGGTGACCTCGGATATTTCAAGGTATCGTACGTTTCGAGGCATAACATTGAATAACTCAAAAATTACAGTATGTAGAGTAACAAAACCTGCAGACACCAGGGGTATTGGCTCAAACAATGGTACGGCGGGAAATGGTGGGAATGTTTAAGACCCAAAGATACGAGCCAAAATGTGATCCTTAGGACAAACTGCTCTGTCACGCATGCGTAAACGTGATGTTCAGAATGTTTTGTAATTTTTTTAAGATTTATAGATAGGCCCAATTGTACTACAGTTTTTTAGTACTTTTATTTATGTATTTTTAGTCGTGCAGCGCTTTTAAAGAACTTTTCACTGAATGAGCAGTTTATAGATAAATACATTATTATTATTTTTTTATTATTATTATTATTATTATTATTATTATTATTATTATTATTATTATTATTATCATCATCATCATCATATCATCATCATCATCTTCATTGTTGGATTATAGTAAACGGCACTAGACTAGGCATACTCAAGTTAGAACACTACCTTATCATTTATGTTAGATATCCAGTAACGCTCGCGGATTTGGATCTGAATTCCTTCAGTCTTGTTTTTACATTTTTTAAATACTTTCAAATTCGAAAGCTGCTACAAGTGTACATTTATAGACAGTTTCAAATATGACCAATAGATTTGCGTAGTTATAATGAATGTGGAGTAAAAACTTGTTCGTTTTAAACCAGGTCGTTGCTTCCTGCTCAAGTGAAAGACATTGTTTATAAAGTGGGCATCCGCAGCGGGGGTGTCAAAGAATGGGAATTCCTTTGGGATCGTGCCAAATCCCAAACTTTCACGTCAGCAAAAAGCGTGATTCTGAAAGGCCTGTCTGCCACAACAGAACCCTGGCTTCTATGGAGGTGCGAGGAAATGTTTCATTTCATTTGATAAGTTTAAAATATTCAGAAAGTGGTAGTATGATATAAGTGGCACTATATGAAACGTTTAAGCAAGAATTTGATCATTTAGGTTATATTCAATCAACGCCCTTATCGCACACAGTAGGTAGTACTGTATATCACAAGACTGATTGCCTTAAATCTTTAGTAAGGGTGAGAGTTGAGAAAAACAAGTTAAGTAATTTATTAGCAAATGATATCGCCGCCTCGTTGGCTGCAACGTCTATGTATATGGCAGTGGAAGGTACTCGCAACTAAGTTGGAATTACCTAAACGAAAACGTGCTATAAGGTTCAGTCGGTGTTTTCTTGTATGAAACCCTGTCAGAAATGTTTGACTTAATTTTGAACTTTTGAATTTCTTAAGGCTTCTACAGGCAACGTTAAAGGACGGTGAATTACAGAGAACAGATGCTCATCTCGTGTACAAATCAGTGGGCGAGACAAGCATTGGACGCACTGTTTTGGTACATTTCATGAGAGAACATTGGCAAGAGATCAATTCTTAGTAAGTACCCTTGCCAATATAGTAGACAAAACCAATGAACATAAGTTTCAATTGTTTCATTCTGTTTAGTGACTGTAGCTAGCAGTGATTTTTTGCTTCTGTTTCCTTTGTGTTTTCTACTTGCTGTGTTTCTATGTGATTGCATCTTGTTATGTGTGACATCTTTACGTGTAAATAATGCAAAAAATGTCCCAAAAATTAGTATTAATTATACGATGCGATTTTTCTTTCCTCTTTCACACCTGAAGATAGACAGTAGGAAATATCGTGTTTCGTTGTCACTATTTTTGTCATTAAGGATTAAATTTGTGCTAAACTGGACAATTGCTCCTTCAATGACGTCAACACAGCGCATTTGAAATTGACACACGCCCAAACCATTAATCATTGCCATAAAATTGGTCGGATTTAAATATTTTATCATTTTACTGCAGCTACCAAGATGATCTTCTAGCTGTAAAAGCTCTAATGGTTTCTGCAACGAATTTCATGCGTACGGAGTATGAACTAGAGCTGGTACGTTTCTCATTTTTCTGTTTTCTTTTTAAATCCTTTATGCTCCGTGAAGGAGAGAAGTGTAAGATAATTACAAATGCACCCCAGACGGTTATATTTCGTATACTAAACGTCCATAAGAGCCTGGAATCTTGTGTCTTGCAGTTAAGCACGTCGTCAAACTTATGCCATTGGCTGTTAACAGG
The DNA here is from genome assembly GCA_030141605.1 of Tubiluchus corallicola. Taxonomy (NCBI): domain Eukaryota; kingdom Metazoa; phylum Priapulida; class Priapulimorpha; order Priapulimorphida; family Tubiluchidae; genus Tubiluchus; species Tubiluchus corallicola. The sequence goes on along the minus strand of JAQGDQ010000135.1, from coordinate 198,778 downwards.
TGATTCTCTTGTTATTAGGTAGAAAACTTGTTCATGGAACAGCCGCCTATGGCAAGCACAGCCAAAAGGGCAGTACCTAGTTGCCTAGAAAGGATACGGCTAAACATTGACTGGTCGAAAAAGCATTCAACTGAAATAGTCGCGTGGTTGAAACAACATGCACAAGTACAACAAAGATGAACAATCGTGAAAAAGTTGGTTTGCTTTTAATGAGGACCTTTTTGAACGATGGATCTAGTACATCATTAATAATACTATGTATTTCATTTTGCAATGTAAAAATGCAGAAGCAGTGCTATTAATTTCTTTTTGTGGCGAGTCTGATTTCTCTGTAGGATAAATTTTCTCTGCTAGGTTTCTCTGTTTCTTTGTCATAGAAAAAATGCAGAGATTAGATACAGCTAGGGTACATTTGTATTACTTGCAGGAGAACTTTAATACCTTTACTGCCTTTAGAAATTTACATTAGGCTATTATTATGGTAGCTCAGCAGAACTCTAGTTATTGTTACTAATAATTAAAGCTATACTTATTGTTCATCTAGCCATTAGTTTTACAATTAGGCATTTTTTGGGCGTTATTATTCTTTTCTAATTGCTTGACTAAACTACAAAGAGATGAAATATAGTTCGGACATGTCGAAAGTGCTAAAAGAGTATCTGCTCTATTTTGGGTGAAAGCGTTAATAATTTCATTGTATGCAGCATGTGTGTGAGCTACAAAACCAAAAGTTTCAAACGCTGGTTGACTCAGCGCCTCCTTCATTTAATTGGCTGTTATGCTAACTATTCTAAGCGTAACGTCTCTCTAAAAACATTGGTTAATTATTAGTGTAAAAGTAAAATGATTAAAGTCTTACTTATTATAGTGTCACTTGAAAAATGAAAGGTGTAGAAATAGAAACGCTTAGTCTTGTGTAGAAGGCTTCGCAACCATTGCTTCTGTTTTGCTATTATGAGTGAACTATTTTGATTTTTTGCTGTTTTATATCAGTTTTAGCTTACAAAAATTGTATATTACTCGCTTCATTATGGGCTCATGCTTGAAGTTTAATTGCATCTAGCAAATTCAGTAGCCAAAAAACAATAATGACAGTCAGCTTTCAAATATAATTAAGTTACTTTGAAAGTCTAAAGTATGGCCTAGCCTCTAGCGGTTAGCAGACTCGCCTTACAATAGAGAAAAATATTGATTTTCTGCCCATTTTAGTATATTTCTCTGTATCCACTATTGTTGTATAGCTATTCTATTCCAGCAGTTTCAATGAGAAATTCCTATAAACAATTAAGCACTATGTACTAGCAAGTATTTTACGTAATAAATACCTAACATCAAGCATTAATATTATTACTATTCTGAATCCTGTATCTCATACGTCTGTTATTGTTTAACAAGTATTTTAGGCCTTATTTATTAAGCCCTATATTATTGTTCACCAGTTATTATTTAACCGGTGTTAGGTACACCTATTTTAGTGGGCAAAACGTCATGTTGTTTTGCTTTTTTATATTAACTGCAGAAAATAGATATGCAGTGCTAGACGTTATAAGCAAAAAATTGTGTATAGTTGTAAATACGCAATATAGTATTTACCTCTGTTGTTATATGCATAAACATAAATATTATTATTAAATTATTATCATTAATAATAATACGTATTACTGTACTGTACTGTAAATACATCTAATTTAGATTTTGAATCTGATTTCAACAGATTGAAATGATTCAGTTGATTTCTGTTTTGATGTGATTTACATGGATTGACAAAACTCAATGCAACATAAAACAGTTAAAAATCAAAACAATTATATTTTGTTATTATACATTAATTTTCATAGTTTTTTGAAATTAAGCTGGTAATTAAAAAAAATTATTAAATGTATTAGGGCACACACATGTAAAAAGTCTTCCACATACAAATCATAATACAAAAATAATTTAATTATACATGCGCATAGATAAAATTGATGACACCGTTACAAAAGCAACAAAATAGACCATTAATTTTAACAGTCTTCATCACTTTATATACATTAAACAGTAATTATTCCTGACATAACACAATTTTTTAGACCAGAAAACACATTATAGCAATTAGTAAATACTGTACACTAGCTTTGCACTTTAAATTGCAGGAAATTCTTTTTCTCGACCTCAATATTAAACCGGTAATGTATGACTATTTTTCTGTTCAATAACAAGTTAATACTGCATGTGCATGCACGGCCGGCTCTACCACTACGCAAACTAGGCAGTTGCCTAGGGTGCCAAATTACTTTGGGGGTGCGAAATCCTGGTAGTAATTCTTTAATTTTTAACTTTAGAATACCTAATAACATAATGTATGTGCAATTCCTGCTTAAGTACACACATTAATTAAATGAAACAATATTTCTAATATTAAACTGGTAATTAAAAGAAATTATTATTAGAGAACACACGTGTATATCCTTTCACATTCAAATCATAATGCAAAAATAATATAAATATACACAGCACACACAAGTAAAATTAATGGCAACATCAATCCCTTTTCCCTTGCCGCTCCACTGCCGTTTTATAAATTTATGATTTATTTTAGTCTTTATGAGATCTTTGGTTGTAAAGCGCAACTGGGTACTTTTATATATTTGGGGTGCTACATAAATTCTATGTAATAATAATAACATAAAATATCTCCAATCAAGTATATGCAACCAGACCAGAGTTATGAAGGTGATCAACTTAGTGAAATTGGCGTATATGTGGAAAAAATGACCAGGGTTTCAAAAAATTCTGATGAAAAAAATTGAGGGTAAAATCTAGCCAAAAGCAGCAGAAATTGCAACGATAAGATTGCACCTGAAAACCCAGGATGCACAATGGGGTCATAAATTCAATTTCAAATTCGATCAACACTAACTACTTATAGGTACACACACTTAATTGGTGAAGTATAATGCATGTGTACGCCTAACACAAACCCACAGGTACTGTTATATTTTATTATAATATTATACAAAAAATTCAATTTTGAGGCTATGGTTGGGACTTTGAGGAAAGGGATTGACCGTTGAGGAGGGGGTACTAAAAATACTGCCTGGGGCGTCAGATTTCCTAGAGCTGGCCCTGTGTGCGTGCAATTTAAAAAGAGCTCCTAACTAATTTTAAATAGCCAACATGGCTGGCACAGACAACTAAAAGAGCTACAACAGGCACTGCATTACACTTTATTACTATTCAAAAGTCATAACTTATTAATTCATCTCAATCACAGTACAAACAAATAAGAAAAAACTTTTAATAAACAGTAGTGCTAAGCACACTCAAATTTCTATAGTAACATACAGTGATAAAATTCTGCATTCAAACGTTGAACTTAAGTGAACACCCAGCTAGTATAATATAAGACACGCCACGTTCACACTCACAAGTACAGCTTAAAGTTAAACTGCTGTCTAAAGCCTTTTTCCATGAGCAAATAAAATCAGCATTTTTCTCAACTGCACTTCACAATAGTATAACATTGAACTTATGTAATTACAAAAAAACATTAAGAATCTGTAAAAATGGAAACTCCACAAAATACAAAAAAAATACATAGCAATAAGTCTAATATATTTTAGACTATTAATCTGCCGTAGCACTAATTTTAATGTTGGAGATTCAAAAAACCAGCAACCAGAACTCGTGACTAGTATTAGTCCAGTGGAATAACTGAAGTAAAGGCTGTGAGTTCAATTCCAGACGCTGAGCTACTTTAAATTCCCCAGTCTAAGAATTATAATTATTTCAGATAGCAGCCACATCATAACTTAAAAGACATCAAATGCTTTATTTGAAGAGTTTAATGAGTTTCTTTTTTCGACGAGTCAAATGCATTTCAGAATATTAATATCTTTATCGGGGACCTAAAATTACACTCATATCTCGGTTTGCCGGATCTCGCTTTCATGGATATCGGAAAATTTGGACAAAATCTGGTCCATTAAAAGTCCCGCATAATACGGACACAGTCCATTATTTCGCGAATTGGCTGCTAGTTGGCAGGTTGTCATTTTATTTACATCACGTACATAAGTGTAACCACATATATGTCTCTATTATAAAAAGATAGAATCAATTATGTGGAGTTAATTGAGTCAATTGCCTACAGTTTTTATATACTTTTGCATAGGAATGGCCCTACTAGATGTTTTTGAGATAATTAGGCGACTGATTCTACATTACCATGAGTCTAACATGCAGGGCCTACTGTATTAGTTTAGTATTGGAAAATACGGACAATACGGCAAATTTGGAATGACGTCTCCCCACTTTTGTCCGGCAAACCGAGATATGAGTGTAATCAATCTTAATCCATTTTAATTCCCTGATAAAGACACTAATATGCTGTGCTAAGGACTCTTCAAATAAAGGTTTTGGGGAACTCTAAACTATTTTTTGCCAGCACATCAATGAGATTGACAATCACATCATAATTAATTAAACAATATCCAATAAATATCTGCATATAATTGTAAATAGCATCAACAAGTAAAAACTGTCAAAAACAATAGACACCAGTAACGACCACTTAATCGTTATATCCTAAAAAGTCCACTATTTTCTTTGGCAAGGCGATGTTTTGTAACACAGACAGTTGTGTTCGCCCCAGATACCTGCGAAGTTGTATCCGGCATTGATATGTAAGACAAAGTGGTTGTCCTGAAATACATGCAACATTCTCTATATCAACTTGGAAATTAAGACACACAATACACATTATCAGTACATACTAGTACAACTGACGACCAACAGAAACAGTAAGTTTATCATCTGCAAGCTTTTGTCTGTAAACATTCTTTTTCTGTTTTTTTCTTTTGAAAGATCATAAAAGCACATATTAAAGTGAAAATATATTTTTCGATTTACGATTCAAGTAATATCAATGGCAATGTGCAACATTTTGTAAAATTTTTGGCACATTTAGCAATTTCTTTATTTGTCACTGGCAGTGGCCCCTATGCAGTGCTGTCTTAAATATCTTATGGAAGCTAATCACAATTTAGCAGTCCATTTCAAGTTAAGCATAACTTATTAAAAGTGAGTATTTGACATCAATGCTGTCAAAGGAAACAACAGAACTATCAATAAGTGCAAAGTGATAGTTCATGCAAGCTAAGATAAAAAAAAATAAACTTTTGCTTGGGAATATCTTAATTTTCAGATTATTAGATACTTTAAGCTGTGCAGAACAAGTACCTGACTAGTCCAATAAAAATACAATTTAATTACATTAATAATTGCATTCAATACAGACCTATGACACCTAACAGATACTTCTTGCACTCAGAATTTTCTTCCGGTAAATCAACCGCCAATCTTCCCTTATCGTCACGAATCCACAGATTGGCACCGAAATTTCTCAACAATTCAGCAAACTGCCAGCTGCAGGATTTCAGTACAACGGCATGGAATAGCGACTGACAATTTGGCAAGTGCCGCTTACACATGATCGCAATTTCGCAACCATAATCGGGATCGGCACCAGCCTGAAAAAATGTAACATTTATAAGGCTGTACAATCTTACACCTACAAATACATACACCCCAGTAAGAAATCCAGTAAAGGAAATGACTTTCTAATTCGTTTTGGCAGATTGCAAGGCAAAATCCAGCCCGCAGGTAGGGCTTCCTCAACAACACACTTGCAGTGTGACCTCAGCCTAGCTCATTATCAAAGCCAAAACTGTAAGATGAACCACTAAAATGTCAGAGGTGTATCCGTCACATTTGGATGTATATACGTCCTCCTTCTGCAAAGTAAACAACCAGGATACATATGGCAAGTGACAGCCTAGAACAAGTACTGAACTCGGCAGAGGCTGACAGGTAATTCGATTAACCTGTAAGCGCAAGATGAGAAGCGACTAATTTACCCAAACTGATAAAGATAAATGTATAGGCATGTACTAGTTTTTTTTAATAAGATAACTTAGATGAGAAAGCTAATACTCAACAAAAAATAATGTTTGTCAATAAAATACATTACTACTCATTCTGCATTCAATTTTATTCAGCAAATATCAGTACAAGTAAATGCTGGCCAAGATTACACCAGAAACACTAGTCACAATTACATGCTGTAAAGAATGCAAGGTAAACTAGTTTAATCAAATTAAATAACCACATCTCAGCAATAGTTCTTAACTTGAAAAGCCAAAATTTAATACTTTAAGAATGGAATTTCAGATTCACTGTGCAGTATGGGTTTATAGCCCAACGAAAAGATTATGTCGAAACATCAAGTGCCAACTGGCTCACTACTTTTCAGTGCTTTTCTTCATTAACTAATTAGCTGTCAAACAAACTGTACACTTGTAACTGCTGCATTTTGCAAATGACTTAATGCACGAATAGTGCTGATGCAGCTTCGGCAAAAACAAATAGCATGTACACACCTGTAATAGAGCTTTGAAACAGTCTAAGCGTTGGTATGCAATACTGATATAAAGTGGAGTACTGATAAATGACCCTACATGTATTTGAGATGTGTCCAGATCAGCACCGTGTCTGACCAATTCCTAAAAAGATCAAAAGCAAAAGTTTGCTTGATTGATGCTAATTTATAAGTAATGGAAAGCAATAGAAGTATAATACTAATAACTAAAATTTGCAGAATTACGACAGCCAACAGCTGATGATAAAACTGAAATTAATTTAAAAAGTATAGATACTGAAGTGATAGCTACTGAGCTGGTTTAGTCTAATGGTAATGCATCTGCTTTCTGTCTGGGAGATCGTTAGTTCGATATTGCAGCCAGATCATACAAAAGACTTTAAAAATGGTACTTATTGTTGCCCTGCCTTGGGATATGGTATTTAGAAGTGGGGTATTAATCTCTGATATGTTGTTCTAGTCTGTTATTTACAGCCGGTGATAAAGCCTCATGGAAGGCTTGAGTTGTCTCTTGAATTTAAAGCAGATTTTAAATAAAGTTTGTTGAGGCATAATGCAAAAATATAATCCAAAACTATAACATAAGGATTTTAGAGTCAGTCCGGAAAGCCTATTGACTCTGACTCCAAACCCAACTCCATTTCTAACACTGACTCCTGACTTTAAGACATGTTACTAACTTGGCTCATTCAGTTCCAATAGATTTTATATGAGAATCCTTAAGTAAGGCTGAATAAGTTAGTGGGAGCTGATCCTCAAGACAGGAGTATTTAATTAACTGAAAGTAGTTTCCATTACTTGAAGAAAAAGTTCATTGCTTCAGTTTCAGTTGCATCAGTAATAATGCAACATTGTTTTATAACACATTGTTTGAGCTCAGTCGCAGTCGGATATTTATCGACTCCTCGAAACCTGACTCCAAATGACATTCATTTAAATTAATGTCAGCAAATCAATAATGCCACAAATATGGTGTTGCACAACTGGTATGTAGAAAAAATAAAAGAAGCCTTACCTTCACGCCATCTATATATCCATCCATTGAAGCAATATACAGCGGTGTACACAAGCAATTTGCATCACCATTAGGATTTGCTCTACTATCCAACAGATGCTTCAAACATTCCAAGTGATGATTTTTCACAGCTACATAAAGCGGAGTTTGTGACTTTACATCAGGTATGTTTACCTCGGCACCGGCTTCGATAAGAACTGCAACGCAGGCGAGATGTCCAGCTACAAAATGAAGTACATGATCTTAGCAGTGATTAAAAAATACAAAGTACTCGTACGGCCAACTAGCTAGGGAGTGTGACAATCAACTCAAACAACAATCAATGTTCTCTTAGTTGTAAAAAACTAATTTCAGGCACCATCATTTTAACTTAATCAGGAGTTGCAATGCACAATTTGGTAAAAATTATCCTCGCACATTAATATAGTAAGATTAGAATCCTACTAAGTTGGCAAATTTATGTGACAACTTCTTATGAAATACAACAGTTGAGAGCAAACAAGTTATAAAATGTACGCATCTTTCTCCACCACAGATGACATGAGAATACGTGCCTGTTGCAGCCAGTCGTAGTGGTGTGCAGCCTAATCTATTCTTAGTATTGATCATTTTTCCACATTCGCTGTCTTGAAGCAATTCTTGAACTTTATTCACATCTCCCAAGTACGAAGCCTGATGAAGCAGTGGGTCACTGTCATGTATTGGACCAGTCCACTGCCAGACTGGTTCTTCTTCATCACCATCTTCACCTCTGCCAAGTGCATGTGTCATTTTTACCCATCGATACATGGCGTACTGAAAAGCATGTTCACCCAGGCAAGCTAAAACAGCAATAATCAATCAAATAAATGCACAATTTAGAAAATCTGAAAAATTTTGCACCTATATACATATCATTCAGTACAAGTGGCAATGAATACCCATGTGGGTCATTTTTACAAATTCTTTAAATTTGGTTGACTTGGAGATACAAACCAGTCGGAATTCAACTCATTCAGTGAGTGAAAGACGATACTTCAAACTGTTTAATCATATAATAAACCTTTCATTTCCATGAAACCACTGGTCTGTAGCATAGTATGCATATTTATAATAATTTCTGTAAGATTTGCTCACATTTAAACACCAATAAAACAATACTAGAATGGTGAATTTGTTACTGATTGTCCGATCTCAATGACATTTCTTTATCTAAGTGACAAAATGCAGAAAAACATTGACGGATGGCATGAATGGTACCAACCAACCGAAAAATTTGACAAAGTTTTGGACTCTCAGTAAAAATTCACAAGAAACTATCCCAGTTCTATGTATGGGGAAAACTAAATCATAGATCATTAATGATAAATCGGCTTCGGTCACAGTTAAGATCAGGCAAATGCATGAACACAATACTAAATAGGAGTCTGAAAAATTTTGCACCACTTCTGGTACTCGAACCCAAGACATTTGGCTTTCTGGGCAGTTATACTAATAATCATACCACATTAGGCTTACTCTGACTTTTAAGACTCATTTATAGACTAAATTTATACTCCATCTTACTTGTTATACTTTGCTACCATACTCCCATTTATAGTACCAAATTAAGGCAAGCACTTGAAAGTTAGATCAACATAAAAGTACTATATAAGCCAAGACTTTTCTGAAGGCTTGATGTCCAAAGAGCAGAATAAAGTTAAAATGAAGATTAATCATGTGTTCATCATCGGCTACTTATTACTGAAGAGATACGATGTGATGCCTTTTTATTGTACGTTTCATGTACATTTTTTATTTCAAGCTTCTTTGTGTGATTTAATTCTGATAATAATGCATGTTGAGTATTATTCTTAGTCCACTAATTGTGCACTGACAAATTTTATGTTTTCACTGCACAAGTAGAATAACCTAATCAAAACAGCTAGCACTGAAGTTCCGCTAAAATGACAGTTTTTGTTTTTGGTTGATTCATTTTATAATGCAAGGGTTAAAAAACACAAAATTCGACTCAAACACTACAAACCCTGAAATTTACCGAACACACTAATAAGAAAGAGAAGCAATCTTCGGCTCGTACAAATTGGGTCTTCGTTCGATGGATCGTCGCGAAGAAGGGAAATCAATCTTTAAGGTTGATCACTAATCATTTGGAGCGGTTTGTGTTAGCAATTTAAAATTTTATAAAAAATGTTGACTTTCAGCATTTTTTTACTATTTTTTCGAATGAGTTCATAACTTGATAGCTGTAAACTTAGTAGGAAAACATTTAGACGGAATTGTCGAAAGTCATCGACATGTGAAATTTATTTCCGTCACTGAAACGTAGACTAAAATTTGTATAAATAAAAATAATGATAATTTATAAAATAAAATTTTTATAGTACTGGAGCTTGGCTGTTAATTACAAGCCGCAATTACTTTAACGTTTCTTGGTACGTTAAGCTATTTTACTAGTAACTAGTTAATATAACAATCTTTATTAACTTGACAAACACACATTATACTGATAGTGATAATACAAATGATAGTTTTGAAAATATTTTGTGAAGAAAGTGTATTTAGATGCCACACTAAATTAAATAAGGAACTACAGTTAACTAACGACAGATGTGCATCATGAAATAACCCTAGAATAACTATTGAATGTCAAGTGATAAATTAGAAACTAGAATAATCAAAATTGTTGAATGTGTAACCTAGTTGTCTTAGAATGCTCAAAATGCAGGTAAACAGTGACTAGTTTCTTCTCCATTATTCAAAACTTGGAAAGCGTCACAAAATCTCGCTGTGCCTGCTGTAATAGGGCTTTAATGGCACAAACCACCTATCACCTATTTCAAATACGTACGAAAACGTCAACATAAATTCAAACTACACTGTATAGGGTAGATTGTTTTGATCTATAGTTTAAGATGGAATCCGATTTTCCTTTAAACAAAAACATTTTGCCTTTGACTTCTATTACATCATTTTTCAGCAGTCTTCAAATTCAGAATTACATATTTTTACTGACCAACAAGATCACAGACAAAATGTTTTACAGGATTTGCAGTGTAGATATGTTAATAAGCATTTAATTGCTTAGACATTTGCACAATTGTTCAGGACCATAATGTTCAGTGTTTCAATTACTGTTGTTTTGCATTCAGCCTGGTAAACTCATGTCAATAAATCCAGTATCACATCTTTATTACTGCAATATTAGCTAAATTGTAATTTCTGAAAGTGCTGTTTATTTTTTATAGTTAAACTTTTTTCCATTTGTAGACAATGATAAAAAGCTAGTTTAGACCCACAATTACAATGCGGGGAAGTGTTGTTTATGCAACAACTAGTCTGCCACCACAAGTGCATGATGAAATATATGGTAATCTTAAGTTGGAAATTGGCCCAACAAAGTGGATGACTTTAGCCCGCCAACCTGGCCAGTTTACCGTGAGATGCTTGTGGTGGGGCGAAACTGGAACAGGTGTGACATTGGGGTAAATATATTTCTATGCCTCTTGGATTAAATTTGTTATACTTTGTAGAAACTATTGTCACTAAACTAATTAAATTAAATTAGAACTAAAAGACTAAAATGTTTTGAATATAAAAATTTCTTCTGGATTGGGACATTTGACCTTTGACCACGACTTATAGATGTAGTTAACATGAATTTAACACAGATTTCATAGACTTTGAGGTAGCAATGGGAGTGAATGAAATTTTTTAGATACTCTGAAATAATATTCTTTTAAATCTGTATGAATGTGTAAGTAAAATTTGTGTTTAGTTTGAAGTAAAGTAGATTCAGTGACGGAACATTAACTGTGCATTTGTATATTGCAGCCCATTTTCTTGTGATGGTAAACGCACTATTGGCAGTGGCAAAAGAGCTGTGTTATATCCAGTAAGATCAGCACCAAGACAGTTTGCCTCCTACTTGCAAGGTGAATTTTCTTAGTGGTTTGGAGTTTTTATTTTTGAATTGTCGTTTATTGCTCTGAGCAATCGATGTCTATTGTCAGTTTTTTTATTATTGCGATAACGATGATTATTCATCAAAATAGCTATCTAACTTTGTACAAAGTGGGACACTTTCCTCTGCTAGCAGTATCCTACTTGTTGTCCTATTTGTCCTACGAGTTATAAACAAGCAAAAATATCTTTTGATAGTATAACCAGGGCCCAGGACTTGAACGTTAAAGCTCACTATTATAGTAATGTTGTTTATAATGTTCTTTTTAATACAGATATGGGGAGTTTGACATTAGATGTGCTTGGTGATTCTGGAAAGCTCTTGGGATATGTGCAGCTAAAGGACATTGGTCGATTGTCTAAAATTAGCTCACTAAATTGGTATGTAGAAAATTAAACAGATTGTAATTTGTATAGGGTGTCTCAAAAGAAACAATGCGCTCACAAATGTTACATGCATGTCAATGTTACACCGTACAAACTCTGTAATAAATGTGGTCATATGAAGTTATATAGTAGGAAAATAATGACGTAAAAAGCAAAACGTCATTTTTACATCATTGTGATGTCTTAATGTACCAGTCAAGGTTCACTTTGTCACATTCCTACTGCACTGTTTGTTCTTGGCGCACCACTTGGTCTTTGTGCCAAGAGCTTCATTTCACATTTCTGGATTATTCTTATAAATAGATCTTTTTCACTGTTAAGCCAGTCACTTTCTCATTCTTGTTGTTGTTTATGTAATAAGTTCTTAGTCAGTTTTTATATTGCAGCATCAAAACACAGTAACTTAGTATTCTAAATCTATACAATAAAACAGATTCTATGGCAATGTTAAATTGTATTCTAAATAACATATTCATGAAATGTATCCTATTCATTCTAAACAATGTATCCAAGCAGTTGGGCAAAAAACTTAATAATCTCATTTCAAGGAATGTTGAGTACATGTGATTTTCATGGCTATTGAACAAACTTTATTTTTGTTTGCACATTTCGTTTTTACTGGCTCTTGTCGTGCATTTCAAAATGGCAACTGCTAACAATTGCATTAGCACTATGAATCAACATTAATGTCTTCCAGTATTGCAGTGCGGAACTGCGAATATTATGACACGTGATTTTTATTTATTTTCTTATTTTTTCATAGTAGCGTTTCTGTTTCAGCATTTTGCCAATTCAAACGAAGGCAAAGAAGAAAATTGGTAACATAAATGTTATCATATATTTCATCAAATTGAACGAAAATGCAACTGTTGGAGGTGACGATTTCACTGTTAAATCAAAGGTACCTTTGCTCATTTTAAAGATTCTTTATATTTCCCGTATGGGGTAGATTCACAGTATTAGCTCTTTGATGGGATTTTATGATTATCTGCTAAAATCTTTCTATATTAAAATTTTGTATGAAAATTGAAAGTTAGTTGAGTTTTATGACTGCATGCTGTAGCTGCTGTAGTCAAACTTTTAAATTGAGGAAACGGTTGTATTTGTGAGGTTATTCTCTAATTAACATTAAGTAATTAACTATAACTAACTTTAATTAGCTAATTAATTAATTAAATTTTAATTGAAAATGGCATATTTTACCTTTTTAAAGAGACTAACATTTTTGTGTAATATATTTAATAAAAAACTAAAAATATTAAACAATATCAGCAAAATTATATTTGGCATAAAATTTGCACAAGAAATGTCCAACTGAAGCAAAGAAAATCAAAATTTGACCAGAGCTTAAGCTTCATGGCAGCAGCAATAATGGTGCACATGTGCATTGTCTTACGTAAAAAAGTAGCTTACCAGCAGCTGTACATTGCAGAATGTGACTCAAGGTCCTCAAAGACAGATGGAAGGGACTGGAGCTCAGAGTGATGAAGTGCAAGTTATTGACATCATAACCAACGCCATAGAGCGTGGCAAGAGGCTTCGCAAAGCCATGCTTAAATCTGATTGGAGAGCCAACAGAACAACAATCGATGATGATATATGTGTGCCGTCAACATCAGTTAGTGCAATTGATAGAAGTCAGCCAGTGAGAGAGTATGTTAGATCGTTTGGCCATCATTTCAAGCGCAACAATAACATAGTTTTAGGTTTTTGTCTGAAACAGAAATAAAAGTCAAACAATGTTAATATGGCGCTCCTTACAAACTTATCATCTCCAGACAAGTAATGGTGTTATAGTAATAAAGTACATAAACTACCTATTTCTAGGAAGTAACAAGTTATTTATTGAGTGCAGACGATCATTTCGGTATTACTGGTAGTCGTCAGCTTAAGAAGAATTGGACGCTCTTATACTAAAGCAACATGCAATGTGCAACAATATGCTAAAGCAAGTTGTGTGTGTACTGTACACGCACCAAGAATGGCAGTGCCTATGATGAATTTATCGAAACAGATAATGATTTAAAGTTAATTTGTTTAAAAAAGAGAAGGAAGTGTGAGTTATAGTTGGTTTTGTTTAATTGGCAGTCGGGTTTTCAAGTCGAACATTTGTAAATTGAAGAATCCTGTAATAGCATTTTCAATACCGCCAATACTGTCAAAAGAATCAGTACATTTACCACAGTAGGGTGCAAAAAAGGCTTGTTGGCCTTGGTTATCATTGTTTGCCCGAATCTCATGTAAAATGTTTCACATTTTGTGTGGAATTTCTCTGCCGAAGTGTTACTCCCACTGCTCTTGGATATCTCATTTTGTTTTTGTGCCATTGGTTATTTTAGTGTGGCAAATCTACCGATTAATAATTTGACTTCATTTGTAACATTGAAAATGGTATTTATCCTAGAATGATTAATTGCACTCAATACATAATGCTCAATAACTGCAGTAAATTATTAACATATCTTATCCTTATCTAGTCAAACGGAACTTTGATACCGTACATTATTGCTCACGTGCACATAACATATAGTGCTCAGTAGTGCTCACATATACAAACTTTTTGTTTAGCACCAGGTCTTGTGAACTACTACTAGAAATTTTAAAAGCGGACAGTGACGATCAGGCACTGAATGATGAGATGCATGCCGGCCAATTGAAACGCATCAGTGATCAGTTGCCTAGCGATTCTTTGGACTTGAATTCCAAATTTGTAGATTTGCTTTTGGGTGATTTTTTGACTAACAAGGAGAGAGAAGATGCATTGCATGCCGAATCAGTTCCAAAAGTTACCGATGATATCAGTGATATGGAAGATCCACTGCATGACGAACAGATATTACACGAGCTTTTCTATGCACAGCTTGTAAGTATTTTATATAATCATTATTATACACCATTTTTCTAATGAATTCTGCAATTCTTCAAGGCTGTGTCGCATGACAGAAAATAGTACTAGGGTTACCATGGTGTAAAATGTCACAATTTTGAACAAATTCTGAAATTCATCGCTAGTGTCACGTGATTAGTCAATAGTAGATTCATTCTGGACATCACATACAGTTATTTGGAACTTACAGTTTTACTAGACTGTGTCTATTACCACTAGAGAAAGTACAGCAAGCGAAACAATGTGTAACATTTACTTACATTTATTATTGTATCTGTATGAGTAAAAGACCTGCAGCTATTGTTTCTAGGCATCTCCATGTGATGTGTATTGTGTTTGTGCACTTGTGTGTGTTTAACCTTATTAGTAACACAGAAATAATTGTGGATTTTTATCTTTTAGTCTAAAGACAATGAATGCCAGGTCGACAGTTTTCAGCCCCTGGTAAGTTGTTTTGGTACTGTTAATACTCGCAAAAATTCTAATTGTTTCTGATACCAAAGTGATAACTAAAAATAAGTTTAGTAGAAATTTGCAACTGCTTAGCAGTAACGACTCATGTATTTGAATGACAACCAGAACATACCGGTGATATTGTACTACATTAAAGTCCAGAAAACCCAAATTTGTTTTATATGCAGTAATTGTCGTTTTATCTGTAATAATAAATTACAGCAATGAGTTTTTAGCAAAAAAATATAAGTTTGATGCAGGTAAATTACTAAATTAGATTTCCCCATTTGAAATGACCCCATTTGTATAAAGTGGTTACAACAAAGATAATTAGACACTTACATGTGGTCTCCCTGAGTTTTGGCGCTTATAACTTGCAAAAAACAATACAAATCTATTCACAAATTTCACATCATATCAACTTGAATTGCATGCCAAGTAATGTCTGCCTGGATAACTACCTGGTCACATGACAGTTAAAGGGGCAAAACCAAATATAACAGGTAAGGAACCGTGTATGTACCCAACGTATATTTTCTACTGGCTGCTGTATTTATGTATCACATTTGACTCATGTTTCATGGTAATATTTGGAATGTTTAAAATTTTATCCATTTCATGAGAGAAGAATTTCCACTCATAGTCCTTTTATTTACTTGATTTGACTTATTTTTTTATTAATCCAATAAAATCTTTGCGATTATATTTTACTTTGTTATAGAATTTCTGAATTAAGCTTGACAATTTTGACTGATTCATTACTGATCAGTTTGTTGTGAATTACTTGCTATTTTCTACATACCTGTAGCACCAAATATAATAAAAACATGGTGGCTATTCAAATTTTCAACTTTGCCATTTTTCTTGTTTATAATAGAAAATCACAGTTGTATAGCTTGTTCATAAGCCACTCACTAATTTGACTTTCAATCTTCTTTGCAGCTAGTCGATCAATGATGCTCGTCTTTGTAAACACTCAGTAATTGGGAATTTTTTTTAGAATACATTTGAGGTTTTGCAATTGTTTTCTTTTGCTACCATGCTTAATGTAGAGCAGGGGTCTCCAAAGTGGTCAATATGGGGTTTATGGGACTATCCAGGGAGAAGATAAATTTGACCGCCAGTGGTCAAAAAGGGTCGTAAAGGGGGTTTGGTATTGAAACTAGGGTTAATGCAAATGTAGCGTATTTGCATTATATTCCAATATTATATTCAACATTTTGTACATTGCTTATGATTTCCACATTAACAGTAAACAGCTTTTCCTTTTCGTTTCCATATAATTTATGAGAGATATTCACAGAGAGAGGGGATACAGAACAGCAACTTACTGATGTATATGGAAAGCAGGGTTTGGTATGCAGTTCCTTTTACTAATGTATATGGAAACTGCACATCTGTGTAGTTATTATTAATATTTATTTTTTTGTACATGCCTGAGGATCGATGAGAAATCAAGGATTCTATGAACAGCTCGATGGTCTAAAAAGTTTGGGAACCCCTGCTGTAGAGCAATGGTGTCCAATCACTGCATAGCTATTAATAGAAGAGAGTGTGACACATAAGTATAAATTGAAATCATTGGGGTAGACTTATGAAACAAATCTGATGCCACTAAAAATCTGATTTTCATAAATCATAGACTCGGCCACCTAATTGTCATTTGATTCCTGTTGCAATTGGTTACAATGAGAACATTTTGAAACACCCTGTATTTCCAACTAGTCACTTGTGGATTTTTTGACAAATAACTTACTTTTATAGATCAAGACAACTACTGATGCTATTCCATCAAGGTTGAACGCAAACGCAGTCACTACTGTGACACTCGCTGATTCTCCAAGTAAGTTCACAGCCAAGTGTAAAGCCATGTTTCGTTTGGATGTTTCAATTTGGTTTAAAACAATGTTTTTTATTGTAGTTTGCACTTGTTAGGTTTGATTTTTTTTACTTTTTTACTCTTATTTTTTACTTTTACCATTTTAGTTTGTATTATTAATAATTATACATGATGCTTTTTAACTAAACCGCTCATTAATATTTTGATTGTTCAACTAACAAAAGATAAATATATAGGCTTAACTCACTACAACATAAACAGGTGAATAAGTCAGTAGACTTCAACACCTCCACGTCGTAAAAATAACTAAGCTATAGACTCGTTTTTTAACACTTGCTCCACATGCCACACTTTATTGACATTTAAATAACTAGTCATGTTTTATTTCACTAAAATATTTTTCTAGAATTGAGGTCGATACTTCATTAGAGACTGGTAGTCTAATAACAAACTGAGAAAAATTTTGTACACCCGAAGGTTTAAAATACCTAAAATTATTTTTTCAACAATCATCTCAAATTTTTATAACATGTGTTGTTAAGCATGACCATGTGAGAAATTGACATGGGAATAATGACGTAGAGCTACCATAGCAGTTTTGCTTTAAATCTGTTACCCACTCTTCCACTGCAATTAACCTCTTTACCCAAGAATTTTTGAAAGCTAATTCACTTATACAAATTAATATTTTTATATCACAACATTACTTCATTTCTAAAATTCATTAAAAGCCTTTACAGTTCATACTAAGTTGGTGGTTCATAATTCTAAACCAGTAATACTACTCCCATCGGTTAATGGATTCAGTCCCAAAGTGAGTTTATTAAGAGGCGCCTGCTGTAATTATAATTTTTTTGGTTACTTATCTTGTTATTATAAATGATGATAAAATAAGCTTGCTTGCTTGCTTTACAAAGAAATTGTGTGTGGTCAATGATTTTTAAAGTATTATCGTCGGATTGCCATTACAGA
This sequence comes from Tubiluchus corallicola, assembly GCA_030141605.1. Lineage (NCBI taxonomy): Eukaryota > Metazoa > Priapulida > Priapulimorpha > Priapulimorphida > Tubiluchidae > Tubiluchus > Tubiluchus corallicola. Next base: position 180,861 of record JAQGDQ010000135.1, on the reverse strand, counting down.
TCACCCACAGGACGTCTCCACAAAGCAGCTACGGATTCTTCGCCTTGCGGAATACATCTCTATTACAGTGCACGAATTTACTGTTATGGAGTCTGCTGTGCAGAGGAGCCAGACATCACTGAGCCGGCGGCCACCTCTTCCTGCAAAACGGCCATTGTAAGACCTTGCATGTTTTTGTCTTGTATTAATTACCATAGCATATAGCAGATCCTAAACTTTCCCCGGACGTTGAAAAATTGATTAAAATGTAAAGAATAGACGGTAGACATTCTTGTAATGAGTTAAAATAATTGACAAGAAAGTTTTTAACTAAAAAATTGTATTGCACTCACTACGGTACGTGGTTTGGACAAGCTTATAAAATATAAATGGTGCAAAAGAATTGAGAAGCGACCATCCTTTATTCGATTCGTTAATTGGTTGTTACATTGTATTTGCATTTACCATTTCGCTTTAGAAGAAAGTGTGTAACAGAACTGAAATTTTTTGTTAATTTGGTTTGGATTATCATATGCATTTCCAAATGTGTTTATAATGCACCTGCAATCTTGCATGTTTTTCTTATTAATAAAGTTATAACTTGTTTATTTCAGCAAGTACATCTTAGAGTTTCCAGCTTCACTAGATATTGGAAAAAATGTGAAGGATTATATTGTTCTTGAATCACAGAGAGTTACCAAAAATGCTGCAATCTTTGACAGTAACTGCAAAGTTCAGGTATTTTTTTCTGTGCCCATGTGTTTGCTGTTAGAAACCAGGTTATTGCAATCACTAAAGTCTTTTACAGCTTTTGGAATCCTTTCATTGATATCAAATGTATTCAGGTCTATATAGGTTCAACTGATAGACTAGAAAAAGTACAGAGAGAGTTCTCTCACCACTTGCTCGGCCAGTCATCTAGAACAGGGTGTTCCATACAGTCATAGGCTTGAAATTTTAAAACTTGAATCTTTAGAAATTAGACATTTGAAAGCAGACCTGACAATGCTTTATAAATTGTATGAACTGATTTAAACTTGATTGATGTTAACGCATTTAATAATTGTTTCACTTTTAGCAGTGACTCTATCCGGGGCCACCCCTATAAATTGTTCCTGCCACATTGTTGGAAAATTGTAAGACAACATAATTTTTTTGTACGTACAATATCGTTGTGGAATGCACTGCCAGAAGAAGCTGTTCAGTCAAACTTTGTTAAAGCTTTAAAATCCGTCTTATACAGATGTAGTTTTAATGACAAATTGAAAATATTTCCTTATTTTGTGGCATACTTTTATTGGTATTACAAATTTTTAGTTATATTTAGTTGAGCCTACTTTAGTTTAATACAATATGCTAATACAATAGTTGTACTATTACTACTTTATATTTTTACTGTAATTTACTCTTATGCAGACTATAATTACATGTAAAGCTTGTTTTTATTCATTTTAATTAACTAATATTTAATTTTAGTTTTGCTGTGTGATTACTAACTTGGGGACATCATAATTTGCATCGTGCTTTATTGTAAACTGCAATATTTGTAAGTAGGCGCTGGTTGTTCCAGCACACTGTAATTTTATCAGACGTGCAAATAAATAAATTATAATTAGAATGCTATTTTAGAATCAACTGGTAAACATATTTAGATGTATTCTGTGTATTATTGTGTATTATTGTATTATTTCTGTGTGTTATTTTAGATTCCACATGATGTTGAGAGACAGGACCAGGACATAGTTGTCAAGGTTTTCATTCAACAAAGTGCCAAATCCAGTTCTTTACTGCTTGGCAAATTCACCGTGCCTTTAAGAGAAGTGGTGAAAACACAATCTTTATCACTTGAGAGGAACTGCCAAATCACGAGTGATAGTAAACAGAAGCGGAAAGGAACTAGTGCTGGAGGGAATGAAGTTATTGGTTACTGCAAGGTAGTAATAATATTAGTTTAAGCTTAGAAATAAGCACCGTGGCGTGTTGAGTGCAATCAACAATCTGCTTATCTGTTTTAAACAAAAGGAGAATTCAAGAATTCTTTTAAAGATAGAAAAGCCAAATAAATTCTATAGTGTTTTTTTATTTATAAGTGACTTCAGCGAGTTTTAATCTGCAGTTCAGTGTCAGGACCTATCTGAGGTCAGTGCTTGCCTTTTGAGGGGTGAAGTCATGCTCACGCCAGATATTTAGCATTTAGAAGCACCCTATACTGCACTCCCCCATTTGCCAAAATCATACTCTCAAAATGTTTAGTTCCTAGTGTTTTCCAGAGTCGCTCGTCAGGTGAGTATTTGCCATTAGGAAAGGAGACAATTAAAATCTGTATGTTAATTTTATTTACAAAGTTAAAATTTTATAGTATGATATGGAAATACTTTAACTTTTGGCTGTGTAAGTTACAAATTTATGGTTTAATGGTTTTTAAGTTATGGCCAAAAGCTCTTTTGCACATTAAAAATTTAAATGTCAGAACAATATCAGTTAATCCTCAATTGAAAACAGCCACATAACAGCAGAAAAATAAACAAATCAATCAGTTTACAGCATGGTTTTTACATACTGATAAAGATTTGTCATCAGAAAAATGGGATTTAAGCATCTGGACTACAGTATCTGGAATTTCTTAAAGAGAGTGTACAACTGCTGTACAGAGCTGTTTGATGCTAGGAACTACATGCAAAAATTGTTGAGCACTGGGGTCAAATACCCCTCCAAGAGGTGATAAACTACATCAGCTGTTGGTAAAAGTACAGCTAAATTTATTTTTCTACAGATCCATATAGAACTTGGTTCATCAAACAGTGAATACCAAAAACTATTGCAACAGGCACGAAACACAGATGAAGTTGCCACAGCAAACCCTGTAATACCAGTATCTACAGCCACAGTATGCGTGCAAACACTAGCCAATCAAATTGAGCCGGGAGAAAAACCCTTAGAAACAGAAAATACCAGCAGACACAACCACGTCCAGCAGGTAAGGTAACATTTCTTCCAAACTATGTATCTCAGTGCTGTCAGTTCAGTTGACATTTGACACTCTGGTGAGTAGTGACCAATAGTCACTTTGTTAGGACTGTGAGAGCCATGATTCCTTAATCGGCTAGCTGTGTACATTTGTTTTTGAAGAAATGGACGAATCGAATTAAAGAAGAAACTGAAAATCATTGGACAAAATGCTAAATCAACTTGAACCTGTTAATAAAACAATTAATTGAAACTAAATGAATTAAAAGTGCTATAATGCTAGAAATAGATTGTCTTAGGATGTCCACTAAATGATCTGCATCCAAAGTTTGGTGTATTTGTATAGATTGACTGTCTGATTATCAATTGGTTAAAACTGAAAGTTTTATGCAATAACAGTTCCATATTTTAGTATTTATGATTCGTTATTTTTCTTATGAATGAGGCAAAAATATCTTGTAGCTTTGTCAGTAAAGCATTTTCGGATTCTCCAGTAAACAACAGATTATTAATTTTTCGATTTCATTTTGAAGTTTTAGCTTCGTTTGCATAAATACAACCAATACCCTACTTCATTACAAAGTATCAATTTTATATTATTTTGTCGTTATTTGCGACCATATTACTTCATTTCAGACGATACCACTTTACTATATGATAGTAATCTCGAAAGGGCAGAACATTTTCCCACAAAGGCAGACAAATGGAGTAACTGGTTCTAGTGGTTGCAGTCAACTTGGGATTAATCCGTATATTGTCTGTCGACTCTTTTCTGCCGATGACATTCTAAACTCTCCAGTTTATTGGGACTCAAGGAATCCGCAGTTTCGACTTTACAGGGTTAGTATTGAGTAGTATTATGAGGGCAACACAAATGACTTATTTATTTATTACACTGCTTTTACAAGTAAAATTTTAAGTTGGTAACTGTGAGAAAGCACTAACTTTTTACAGTGCTCATCTAATTCTGTTTATGTTAATAAATATAGATGATTGATCCAGGTTTTTATTAGAAATGTTCTGTACAGAATTTTGGTTTTAAATTTTGAAACTGCAAAATATTTTTGCTTTGATTTCTGTTTTTGGACGATGCTGTGATGACAAATTTCGGTTACTTTGAACTAAAAGTGCATTTCACATGGAACAAAACTTGCCCTCAAGTAAGTATTTTGCATCAGATCTCCTTTAAGCGTTAGATGGTTTAAGATTATTTTAGATTGTCGAGTTGGCAGGTCAGCTGTTTTTTTACTCATTGCAGGCAGTTCCAATATTACTGAATGAACAATTTCTGGGAAGATGCAAAAACAACATCATTGCTATTGAAGTTTGGAACAAGCAGCAGTCATTAAAACAAGACACAGTAATATCGATTATGTAGTAATTATGGCTTAATAATTAATAGTATAGGTGTTGCTTTATTACTACAGTCAAGCCTCGTTATATCACTCACTTTGCAACTGCAAAAAAAAGTTGGCGTTTTAGCGAGTGGCATTATAACGAGGTGTATTAATGCATACATATCTATGCAGATATATACATTTTGTTTTGCTAAAAAAATTTAGCATTAATCAAAATTGGCATTATAAAGAGGTTTGGCTGTATTTTAAAAATAATTAAGAGTTTTCACTAAACATCTCAACCACATGACCATGCCGACATTAGTAAAATAAGACAAAAAGCAGAAAAAATCATACATTGACTAACTACTTCCACTAATAAGTGTCACAGATGCACTTACTAAAATAAATACTCTATTTGGAATTTTTAATTATATTTTTTAGTTAATTGGTTTGGTGAAAGTCTCACTCCATGCTTTGTACATGGCGTTTCGTCATGCGGAGATTGCTAGTACAATACTAAAAGGCCAACATCCAGTAATGGCTGCCGACGGACCCTTGCCTATCATCGACCCTGTTAGTCAAACACAATGTGGAGTTTTACATGTAAGTGCTGAAACTTCCTATGCTGTAATTGCTTATGATACTAAGAGCCAATAACTGGTTGGTGGGTGAAAATTAGAAGTAACGGGGGCAGGAGGCAGACATATATCCAGCTTGACAACAAGCAATGCCATTCCTCTTAATGTTAATTTGCCTGCAATGATATCATTAAGGTACCGCTCCACGTGAACGTAATGCGTGATGCGTGATCCATAATGCATGTACAGCAGACTTGCCATTAAACATGTAGAAGTGTTTCCTAATGTACGTAACGCGTGATCCGCTTTCATTCGCATGTGATCACTGTCATCCGAATACTTACCATGCAGCAACACGCAGACAGGAAATCGCCATTGCCTAGGTGATTATACCGAGTTTTCAAGTTTCTGGTGACCATTTTCGCTGTTTGGCGTTCTGAAAATTTTAAGACCTATAAACAATAATATTTTTTTATTTAAATTTTTGAGAGATGAAAGAAGCATGTAGTTATGTGTAATGCATATTGTTCTCTCCCTTGCAAAATGTTGGGCACCCAAAACCTGTGCTTTCTTTTGAATTTTTTCGTCTAATAGTACAGTAATAAGCTAATTCAGCAGCTGTAATTATCACGCTTAGATTTCGACAGAGACATGGCTTCCAAAAATTATTGTTGCCATTTTCACGAATAGCGACCAAAAATGGCGGGAAGCGCAGATTGTGGGTTACGGACACATGAAAACAGTAAATACGCATTTCGCACATTGTGACATTACGTTCACGTGAAGTCGTAATTTTAGTGTTAATACTAATTTGCCAGGAAAATAGTTTACAAATGTATCAAGATTGATAAAAGCAACAGCACTGAAATCTTAAACGATTTGTTTATCAGTTATCAGCCGGTCATCCATTAATTGGATGATCAATTGCACATCAGCCATTCAATACTAAACGTATTCTCAGCTGCCGAACAGTGAAGTGAGATATGATACTTAAGTAAATATTTTATGCTTTTGCTACCATTAAGGTATTATTCTTGAGCAGCCAAACTTGCTTATATTAGTGCTTACATTATTTCTGTTTTCATTATATATTATGATAGTTTCTTCCATTTACATATTAGCATGCCACTATCCAGATTTTAGCACCCAATAGGAACTTTTCTGCTAATACCGATGATGGATTGATTATTTCAGGACCTGAATCTAGCCATGTATGGCAGATGATAATCCCTTAAGGTGAACCATAAGGGTTAGATACTTAAGTTAATTTGAATATACGAAAAAGAGAAATACCCAGAGAAAAATGATATGCAGATTGAAACTGCCTAAAATGGTTTTCTTGTTGGCTACCCATTCGCTTATCAATCAGGCCTATGGTTGTTTAGCGTCATAGCTAAGAACAAATTTTGACCATTTACCTACATTCTTTTGTTTAATTTGACACTTATAGGTCACATTCGCTGTTGGTTCGTTAGAGCAGATGAATAAATTTAAAGAAATGCAGCATGATGATGACACTGTACCTAATGCTTCTGCCATTAGATCAACCAGCTGCCTGCAGACTGCTCACCTAAATGAACACACATTTGAAATTACTGTTCAGGGAATACGAGGTCTCATTTTGCCAGGAGAGATGATATGGGGAGAGGCCGATTGTTTCGTCAAGTACCTCTTTCCTGTTAGTGACGAACGTGATGCTGTTGGTAACTTTTCTTTCGTATTATTCCTATTTTATTGGCTGCTTTTTAAATATTTACTACATTGGCCGTATGCAGTGTTTGATACACCCTACACGATACACGAATGACTGCTATTTAATGCATGAACAAAATGTATAAAATTTTGAAAAACTAACAGCAATATACGGAAACTAACAGTTGTCAAAAACTTATAATAGTGTATTAAATAGTTGATATTGATTAGAATTAGAATATTTTCTACTGACAACCTCGATCATAAGAAAAACACGCATCTATCAGAAACGTGGCGCCATCCAACGGCCAAGAAAATTGCAAGATGGATACATACAGAGCGCAATATTTAAAAACTAAATCTAGAAAACCAGCAACTTTTTAATAAATGCTGATAGAATAATTATAAGAAAAAATCAAACAATTTACTGATGTCCACATTTTTGGTTCTGCTTACTAGACAATCGTCAAGCCACTTATTTAATTAGTAAAGGATTATTAGACGTAAACAGGCACTGGTAGTGTTAACATGCCACTGAAATTTTTTTTCCCAGAAAAGATAATTATGATAAATCTGAATTTGCTAACTATGGTCAATTTATAATGAACTGATAATGGCCTGGTAATTTTTCTCAGATAATTGGAAAAACAAGGTATAGATTTTTAAGAACACGAAGTATCTAACAACGGGTTGTAATTGCTCATGGAAAGAAATGACCACATAAGCCTCAATAATAACAACAATTCCCAGCCTACTTTTGCTGTTATGATTAACATGACCTCAGTCTTGGTTCGTAACATGCAAGGAAGATTTTAATTTCCTGTAAGTACCAAAGTAGATAATGTAGATGTAGATGTTGAAGAAAGGTGGATAATAATACACGTAGATGTTGCAAAAGTAGATGTAGTAGATTCAAGGCAGATGAGAAAAAAGCAGATGTTCCGAGCACTGCGTCTGTTTGTAAATCTATCTATTGTTATTTGTCATTAACAGGATCACTGAAATTACAAGAATTCAAAACTGTCACAGCACTTTGTATTCCTGATCCAACGCTTAACAGTATCAAGATTCATCGACTGACTTTGCCGTCCAACATTCCGGTGCAACGAGAGCTTCTTACTGCATTTGCTGGAACTTGCGATTCTAGCGGCTGTCTCCCATTTGAAGTTTGGTGTCGTTTCTACCATCCCAACATACGCGACCAAGTTATAGCTAAGGTGTGTCAGGATTTCTTTGTATTGTACTGAAACTTGTACTTATCCCAAAAGAAAAAACTGCTAACAGCATTACATCTTTATGCTTTTGTACAAAGGAAATTATTTTGAAATGGTATTTAGACGTTTTCTTGCTTACAAATTTTCTATGCCAAGTTTCTGATTTTATGTAATTTGGTACTTTAAACTTTCACAACATATTCTGCCCATCTAAATATTTTTATGTACTGTGACATCATAACACTAAAGTAAATTTCATTTATTTTAACATCTAATTTACTACTTTGTCTGGTTTAAGGCAACTCTTCCACTAGCAAAGCTGTGTGCTATGGTAACACTGGGGAAACACGGCGAAGTTCACGAACAAAACACGAGTCTTCCTCTTTATTACATGTCTAAAGCAGTTTCATTAAATCAGGTAGCAAATCATGTAAATCTTTATGCTTCTACTTGCAATGTTACTTGGTAAATGAATACCAGCAAATTGTACATATAGCCAAGCTGTCATGTTGTTTTTGTGTAAATTTCAAAATTTGCTAAAAAGTATCTGCTTCACTGAACTAGTAAGAGAATTTTTATATTTTCTCTTACTTTCTTTTTCCTTGCTTTAATTTTCAAACAGTTAGAACAATAACTGATTGTGTGATTGGCTAGAAAGTACCTAGTCTAGTTAGTAAATGGATAGGTGACCGTCAAGAAAACTGCTTGTGAGAGATTTCATATCTTAAACACTTCTGCCAGTGTCTCTTCTTTGATAACTAGCTATAAACAATCAACACTAGTCATAGGCTTTGTCAGAGTCTACGGTGGCCCAATCTGTATTCAAAAGAAGAAAATGCTCAAAATCAAATTACCAGAGTCATAGGGATAATAAAGGATCAGTTCTTTTATTGTACCAGGCCTTTCTTCACATATGACTTCTCCACCTTTGTTTAAAATTTTGTAATACAACTTTAATACTACTTGTATTTTTACTAGCCGGCTATTCCTGGACTTATTGATGTCAACATAAAATACACTTGCATGAAAGTCTCACTGCCGAGTACAAGTTTAAAAGCCAGTGCTTCTGATACAGTGAGCTTAACAGTTCAAATAATTCAGGCAACTGGATTAAAGGCTGCAGCCATGTCACTGGCACGAAATAACAGGAAAATGGAATATCCAAGCAGCACTGGAGTGAATGGTTATGCTGTTTTACATTTACCCAGTCTACTATCTAAGGTAAGCATGTTAACTAGTCTGATGGTATGACTGATAAATCAATTATAATCATTTTCTGCTTTTAATTCCAATCAACGATTTTTTTTCAGCTCTCGATGTAAATTGATTGTAGTACCAATGCCATTTTCACTTATTCTTCAGAAAATCCATAAAATCCATGACAGAATAGCCGTAATTGGGATAAAATAAATATGATGCTACCATTGTTCCGTTACTTTTGAAGCACTGGCATTGACATTTAGACAAAAATGTTTCTGGTGAGCACAAACATGGGGTTTTCATGTGCACTTGCTTTCGCATAAAATAGCAGAAAGCAGCTAAAAACCGGTGATAATCAATTGTTTAACTGGTTGTCTATCCGATTAATTGATTCTGAAAATGCAGTCAGTCCTACTGCTAGAGTCAAACAACTGAAACAATTAAAATTGTCAATCATCTGGTCCTGATACACATCTTTTACAGACAATCGGTTTTAATATAAAACATTGCCCTGTGTGTACTAGGCACTGCTATGCCAGTGGGTTGTCAGCACCACTTCCATTAAAATAATTATGATACGCAGGTTACTGAATCTATGCGAGTACGTTAAAAAAGGCAAAAATTATAGTAATTCTTTTTAGAAATTGTAACAAGGTGTCTTTACACTGAGACAAGAACATGTTTGTGTCACTTTTTACTTTTGTACCACTTTATACCGTTCTTTACCATCTTTTTTTACACTCATGCCCTCTTAGTAAGAAAAAGGAAAAGAGGGGGTTTTCAAGTAAATGCACTAATTGCAGTAACTTGACTATGAAGTTAAATCCATTTCGTTGCCTCAAGGAAAGTTATCAGCGCATGATTGTTCAGTGTATAATTCCGTAAGCAGGTCGCGACATGTGCTTTTTAAGTCTTTTCAAGTTTGAAGAAATTTTCTGCTGTTTTTCACCATTAGCCATTGGTTCGTACATTTTTCAATTTAAGCAACAGCTTTTTTATTGTTTCAATTGTGTTCTTGTATAGGAACCAAAGAAAACACGTGCGGTTGCCAAGTCATTTTGCCCTGAGTATTCATTCAGTACCGAAATGGCTTGTCCGCTCCACGTAACTGCAAATAATGGGGCCATAGTCAGTTTGGCAGCCATATTGGAACATTCCTGTGCCGAGATAGAGCTCTGGCATCAAGTTGTTCATGATCAGGAAGGCTTGGATGAACTTCTGGGTGTGGCAACTGTTCCTCTTTATGACCTTCTCACTAAGCAAACTGGTAATCTGTTATAGTAATATTTTGACTGACAACGAAGAACAGAATTAGCTATGTTGTCGGTCTGATATTTTTCTATTCCTCAGTGTTACTTCCTATTTCCTATTTACAGGGTTTTTTTTTGTGTACTCTTGCAAATTTTGAAGTTATAGTGGTAACTCAAACATCTTCTTGCTTTTTTAACATTTTCTTGAACAACCTATTTGTTTTTCTTACCATATTGATAGGAGCTTGCTCATTGTGTTTCGTAGGATGCCCTCAGTTCAAAATATACGAAACCCTAAGCTTAGTACAGTCTGATGAGAAACATATATTCTGTGTAAATAAGAAGTGGCATGTAGCACAATCAGTCCTTTGTGGTTCCTTTAAATACGACTGGTCAAATTAGATGTTGTAGAATAAGGAATTTTATCGATATTATCAGTCTTTGCTTTTCTTCATTTGAAGTAAATGTCAGTTTTTTTAATATCCATAAATAAAAAAACAGAGAAGCTTTGGGTTATACATCGTATATCCCAAACTTTTGCTTTTTTTCAAATTTCAAATTGTAAATATAAACTCTTTATTGCAGGTATAAGAGGATGGTTTCCTATTCTGCTGCCATCTGCCGGTGGATGTGCAAATCAGTCATTGACAGATGGCCACTGTTGTGGTGGTGTGGAAGTCACATTTAATTTCAGCAAATCAGAAGATTTAAAAGTTGTTATGGACGAAAGTTTCAAGAGAGGATGGGTGATGAAACGAACTTTGGAGAGAACTTCTGCAGGTTAGTATCGTATATAGTATATAACAATTATGACAATGCTCTTTTCTTGTAATTGTTTTATGCTTGTGTAAAAAAGCAAAATTACAAATGTGTTTAATGCATGCTGCATAACGTGAGGTGAGTTAATCAAATAGTAATTATCAAGAGAAATTTTGGTAACCATACTTTGAATCATGCAAGTTTCAGTACAGTCTTCATTCATGATTACATAAACTCAATTTACTGTCAGTGAATTTGAATGATTTTTGTCATACTTCTTGTCACAGCAGGGGAATGAATTTTTTAATTCAATGTTCCTGTTCTACTCTGATATTGTGTTATTTTTAGGGCAGTCTAGTCTGCAAGTGATGACAGTCATTATAGATACATTGCAAATGAACGTTAATAGTTTTCAAAGGATATGGCAAGAAAAGCAGCTATATATGTATGCCAGGTACAAGGTTTACAACAATGATCCAGTCTGTACCAGGCTAGTATCAGTACCGCAAAATGAGAAGAAAGTGTTGGTGATGCTTCGTGATCGACACAGTTTTCAGCTACAGTTGAACAGTGCCTCTGTGTGGTAAGTTTACTTACTTTTTGCATCTTGATGACAAAATAAAATGTTTTTCTTGTTGCCTGTATATAATTTAAAGCCAAATTAACCAGTAACGAGAATAAGTTAATATCTGCAGGTGCTGCAATTTGTATCAGCTAACGAGATCGAAGAGATTGCAAATAGATGTTAATTTGCACGGAAACATTCTTCCAAATTATAACCCAGAAATTTGATAGACTACAAGTACAAGTAATAAAACTGTTGTTCCATTTCTTGCAATTAAACTTCTAGAATAAAGTAAAAAAGTAGGCTTATATAACCTGAAAATTTTCGATGAGCAAGAATCTTCTAATGATTGCATTGAAAAGTTTCATTGCATGCCAAATAATGAAACTATATAAACAGATTCCTTTACATGTCAATGTCAACTATAACTTCTTCATTTTTAACAAGCAATGAATTTATAATAATTGAACTGAATTTTTTGCATCTTTTTCTGTTTGAATAGCTGGATAATTGATTGTTTCAAGCTATTGATTCTTGTATTTGCACTTGATAGATATACTGAGATAGATATGTGAAAAACACATTCTAAAAGCATAATTATAATACATTTTTATTCATATTTTTATCAATAATGCAGACTGTGCAGACATGTTCAAAATTAAATATCTATGCCATTTTACACATATATTTCTGCACTTGTGTTTTTCAAATCTCAGTACTACAACTGCAAATCCTTGCAAGCAGCGGCCTGCAATAATAACTAATCTATTTCATCCAGGTATCTCGGTGAAGAGAAACTTCAAATTCAACTGTGGTTAACAAACAACAACGACAAACGAATTAGACCTTCTAGTTATGATAGACTGTGCGGAACAGCTTTTATTGATATGTCTTCATTACTAAGTGAAAATGCAAAACCTATTAGCTGTGTCCAGGCTTTATTCAAGCCCGGTGTTGATGACTTGGGAGACAGCTTTGTCAGAGTTCAGTTGTCAGTTGAAGCCAGTCAGATACGCAAAGAAGATAAGGTACTACATTTTGATTCATTATTGTACTTAGTATTAACATGCATTTGTTCTTATCCGTTTCTGGTCAAGCTTTTCTGTTTAGGCAATGGGCATGATATCGTTCTTATGTTTTCTAATAAAACGAATGTAGCTTTTTTATAAATCTTCTACACTTAACCTATACTCTGAGTAGAAGTACAACTGAGCAGATATTCTTGAAATTAAATTGTATGTAATTACTGGCTATTAGTTATCTTAGTTAGTTAGTTTATTTGTTTGTTGATTGGTTGTCTGGTTGGTTGGTTGGTTGGTTTGTTGGTTGGTTAATTATGGTTTTAAGTAGTAATGAATTAGTTAGCCATTATCGCAGAAACAGGAATCGTTAGAATGTAATTTTACCCTTGTACCTAGCAAATTGGCGAGGATTTTTGGCACACAGGATCAGGTTCAGTTTCAGTTTTTCGCATTACTTTTTTGTCCCTCAGGCTGTGGTTTTTAGAGTTGAGCATCAAATGTTTGATTTGATTCAAACGAACTTTTTTAGTTTGAATTCAATGCAATTGCAAAATTATGAATTGGAATAATTCAGCACTTCAATTACTTGCGTTCTTTATAATTAAAACATTTGAAACATCATGCAATCAGCACGGTTTAGTTTCAATTTCTGTCCGCAATTTTTAAGCAAATTATTAGTGTTTTTACTGCAAAATACACTCGAGTAACATACACGATCTTTGTGAGACCACTTTTTTATTAATGATTTGAAAATCTTTAAAAACTGAATTAGAATTTGAATCACAATCAAATTTGCTTTCTGGTAGAGAATGCTTACCTCTGTTTGCTGTACTTTTAACAAATAAACTAACCAGACAATTATTTACAATTATCTGCAACAAAGCAGAATAGATTCTTGAATATGTTTCAAATTTTAGGAGAGAGAAGGTGAACCCAGTAAAGATTCTGATAATAATTACGAAGCACCTAATTTAAGTTACACTCACTTTGTCAGTGTAAATTCAGAAGACGGTTCAGAATGGAGTGAAGATAAAGAGGTATGTGCAACTTTTGTAATTATTTGTGCTTGGTTGGATAACCAATGTAAGTTTCCCATACATTAAAAACTGTTGTATGGGTACGACCTCTTTTCTTTCACTTTGCTTTAGTCCTGTAACATGGTGATATCTTTTATTACGATATGGATATCGCAAAAGTGCGCCCGTATCATGTTAATCTGCATATCATATTTAGTAAATTAGCACACTCTTGACCGTATGCTGATAAAAACGTTGTGAAGTAATTCAAGCTGCAGCTGTAGAGTGTACTGTAGATCGTTCTCAGTTAGTGCAGTGAGTGACACAGGCACTGTAAGCAGGCAAAGCAGTTGAAAATGCAAGGTGTTTAATCTGTAGGTTAGTACTCTGTTTACATATAACCTTTTGAAACGGCAAACATGAACCAGAAAATGCACAAGCAACTTTTAGACTTAAATTATTGAAATGTTTTACTTTTCTGGTGGCTTATGATGCAAACTATATTCTACACATTGCACAAGTCATAAATAAAAATCATACAATTTTTGGAGTCATTTTACCACTTAGCAATCTTAAAACTGTTGAATGATAAAATGTGTAGCATTTATTATCAAGAGCTTCATCTAGTTTTGTATAAAGTCTGTAAACATTAACTCGCTTGTATCACCATGCGTATCATATCATGAGGTTAATATCGTTATGTGTATCATATCGTGACTTAGATGTAATTTACCTAGGTGTATCATTACAGCCCTGCTATGCCTGTGCTCAAAAATATTGTTTTCATCTTAACAGGAAATTCAAGTGGAGACCAATTGTGATGTGCAAAGCAAAGGTGAAGAAAAGAACGAAAGCACAATATTGATTGATACTGAGGAACAAAATTTGTTCCAGGTACAAGTGGTTATTGAAAGGGCTTCTAACGTAAAATTGAACAGGTAGGTTTCGATAACATGATGTTGTTCGATGCAATATGATCTTAACTGATAGTTATGCGTTTGCCCAGAGATGAATAGCATCATTTCTTTTATGTGTGGCCATGACTCAGACATGAGTCTTGTTTTAAATAAAGATAAGCTAAGATAAGATAAAATTCATTCACTCTTGCAGTAGCCGTACATCACTAATTTCACTTGCCTCTACATTAAAATATACATTACTATAAACAGACGACTAAATAACATGTGCACAGGAACAAACATAATCAAAAAGTAAATGAAACATATGATACATCAATACATTAAATTTACACCTTTTAATTATCTATGATTATCTTACTGTAGCGTAATAGACCTCTATACAGATACTGCACCTTTTTACACCAGAACTGATTTTTGCTTTGGTGTCTGTTTATTTTCGTTTTTTCAATTCGTAATCGATGCACATTCTATCTAAGCCAGTACAGGCAAGCATATATATTGTGTAATTTAACATTCATTCACAGCAGTACCAGAGCATAGCCCTTTGTGCTGTACCAAATTTGCTCAACTTAATTTAGTTAAGTTTATTTATTTTATTACCCATATAGCTTCATCACCAAGTTTTCGTGATTTTAGTGGTATAGTTATGAGCCTTCTAGTACCTGCTGACCTAAACATGTCCTTTGCAAGAAAATGCTGTTCATATCTTCTTATAACGTACAACAGTGGTTGCTAACATTTGCAAACTTATAACCCTTATAACTACTTAGCATTACAATTTAATTATAATTTTATGAATGATCCAATGAAGTTTTTTTTTCTTATGCAGTGGATCTGTGTTTGTGACATTCACCGATGGTTATGGGCGGCCACATTCTACTCCATATGTAAAAGCCACATCTTTGCCTAGCTGGAAATTTCAAACGGAGACTTGTTTAAATCGAGACATTCTAGCACACCATAAGGTATATTTTACACCAATTGACACAGTGTGTTTTTTGTGCAATTGCGGTCACTGTGAAAAAAGGCTACATCTGTCTTGGCTTGTCTAAAAAGTAAATCACTTTTCACCCCTACAACAGAATTGCTACAAAAATGTAGTAATGTCTTGAATGTTTAATAATGCTAAATTCTCAATTTGTTTGTCACAAAACCAGATGTTTGTTACAAAGGTTAAATGTAGATGGTAAGTTCTATAAATCTGAGTGGTTATATTCTAGGGTTTACTGTTAAAGTTGTGGAACAAGGCAGAACCATTAAGCTCTGCATCATGCACTGAAAAGAACCATGTTGGATTTGCCCATGTTGACCTGTCTCCACTTTTACATGGTTTTCAGCACATACATGGCTGGTATAACATATTTGATTTCAGTGGAGATTGCCAAGGTCAGGTGAAGGTAAGCAGTTCTTCCTCCGTTCAATTATATTAAAAGAAAAGCCAAGGCTCCCTTGAAACTGGGTTTATTTTAATGCACATGAAAAATGTTAAAAAGTTTCAAGTGTAAAAGTGCGATAAGCACTTCATTTAATTACCAAAATTACTTTGTGCAATCATTTCATGCCTGGGCACATTTATTTTTGGATGTATAATGTCGTATTGTCAATAGAAGGAAAGCAGTGCACTGTCATTGTCATAAAAGTATAAAAATTTCTAAAAAAAAATTAGACTAGTAAATTTCAGGTAATACTGAGCAAGAGTTACCCCCAGCTGGATTTGTTCAGCAGGAGACAAGAAATTATATACTTTTGTTTTGTATATAACTTTTTATTCAATTTTAGGTTGCTGTTCATCCAATGGCATGTTTGGACAATGTAGAGCAACAATCAACAGCTAGAGCAGCTGCTAGTGTATGTTCTCAGTCAAGTCCTCCTACAAGTCATGCAGATAGTGAAACAGTGCCCTCTGTTCAACATGCAGCAGAACACCTTGAAAACGTGCGTTGGTATCACAAAGCTGTACGGTCTGCTAAAAGTGAGCACTCGCTGGCTGATCATAAAACGTTGCATACTCAAAAGCCCCAGGGCTCACAAAGTCTTCTCACCCTTCAAAGACAAAAACCTTTATCGGCTTCAGCAGACTACGAAATGCCCAAAACTGCAAATCGATTACGGAGACCTCTGACTAAACTTCGCAGGGACATCTCCCAACTTCCAAAGCATCAACCCATTCAGGTAGCTGACTTGGGGTCTGGTGATGCATCCCATTCCTTGCTTTTAGGAGATTTGAAGCATAAGCTAGCAGAATTAGACGATCTACAATTAGGTTTAAAAGAACGTTTTCACCGGCAGAATTTTGATGACTTGGTTATCAACTTCAGCCACCCTGAGTACGACCTTCTTGAACATTATGACAGAAACAATACTAAATTGACAAGGACAGCTGAATGTGAAGATGTAGTGTACGATGCATGTGACGATAGTTATAAGAATATCGCCAGTGTTTCTATCACTGAAGCTTGTCCTGGCATTATCGAACATCCCATACAGGTTGAGCAGTCACTGCCAAAAACAAGAAAAAAGCACAAACCAATGCTTGCTAAATCGTGCATGCCAGAAAAAAATTGTCAGCAAGAAACTCGTAGCAAGTTGTCAGGTGAACCTAAATTCAAAAAAGAATTAACAGCTGTAATTAAATCAAGGGCTTTTGGTTCTCCAGATGAAGGTAGCATTACACCCTCAAGCTCTGCTGTATTTCATGATCCTGTCCTAAATGTTGATGCTGATAAAGGAGAGGACAGACGAAATGCAGCACTCGAAGATATAGAAGCTGCTTCTCTCCAGAGCAGTGTTATAAACCTGACAACTACTTTGTCATTTTCGGGGCTGAGCTTAGCATCAGAATGCGAGAATGGTGTAATTGATGCACAAACTTACAGAATGCATGAGGATGCAACTGACAATAACGTCGGAAGTTGCAATGATATTCTAACTGCATCAGTAACAGGACATATAGATTATGAACAACCGTTCTGCACAGAAACCAATGATTCTTTACCCAGTCATGCAGCTGCTTCTAGAAAGGTCTCTACTAATCAGAATTCTTACTTTCTCAAGGCCAAAGAAGCCAGTAACTTAGCAGAGATTGATATAGTTGATGGTATAACTTGCATACCTGATGTCTCCCCTTCAGTGAGAGCCAGAGTTAACAAAACTCATAGAAGTAATATCAGTTCTACAGTTAAGTCAACTCGGCCAGCAAAGTCTCAAAAACAATTAACTCCGAGCACCCTGGAACGCGGTAATGAAGACAGTGTTACTGAAGTGCTGAATAATAAACATAAAAAGCCATCAGCTGCTAGTGCAATAAAAACATCTGTTACGATTTCTAAAGAACCAAAAATTGATCGTAATTTGCAAAATTTAAATATTGGTGGCATAAGTGACAAAAACGAATTGGTCGATTGTAGACAAAAGTCTTATAGCGCCGTTCCGCGCAAACTAAAAACTGGCAACGAACAGAGAAATCAAAATGTTAAGCATGCTACAATTTGTAAAAAGGCAGTAGACTCCAAAAAGCAAAAAACACACACTGAGCAAACGAATTCAGATAACTGCCAAAAAAATCTAGTTATCGACCATCGAACTGCAGTTGAAGACAGCCATAAGACTTTCAGTACTGTTTTGAAACAGCCCAACGAGAACTGCGATCACCAAGTTCAAGATGTAGGACTTATTAAAGTAGACACAACTGGTGACAATAGATTGATTACTCAGAGGCAGAAAGCTGCTGACATGATGCCTAAATGTTCCAGTTCAAATAACAATGATACGTTAACTTATCAAAGTAAATCAGTGTTTGTTAAGCAAAAAGCTTCAGGTGAATTAGCAAGCACTTGGAACATTCACAATAATAAAGATATTGAAGAAGTGATGTGTGCAAAAGTTCATTTGGCTATTGATGCCCCAAAAGTCTCCTACAATGCGAAAGAAAAATCTGATGCGGATTTAGCTGAAAATGCTATCAGTTCTAATGAAGTGAAAGCCAATTCTCTTGATAATTTAGATGATCGTGCCTTTAGTGCTGATGACCAACACCAAGATGCCGAACATAACTCAGTAGTTGAAAGTGAATCTGACACTGATGTGATGGACATTCTCAGTCACATCAGAGAACTGGTAATTCCTTCTAAATCCACGAATGGGCAGAATGAGGATCAACTTATTGTCGAGAAAAAGGAAAACTACACCATTTCTGGAGAGCCGCCATTTCTTGGTGCACAAAATGAAACTGTAAATGTGAAATTACAGGCCGAGGCTGTTAGTAATTCTGATATAATCAGCCATTCCATTTTACCTGCAGAAATAATGACTGGGCATTCAAGTGCAATCCATGATTCACAACAGTTTAGCGTGGATACGGACAATAATTCGTCGTTCTCTGATGAAGTCATAGACGATGATAAATGTCCTGTGAAATTCGCCGATGATGTTGCCAAAGTTTTTGAAAATACGGTGACTGGATCTCCAGGCACATCCTTCAACTCAAACCAAAGCTTGCATGCTGAGGAATCATTCACACAACAGGAGACCAATGCTACTGACTCTGAAATAAGTGGCACACGCCAAGAGTTAAATGATGCGTTAAAGAGTCTTGGCTTTCATGTTACTGAACTCACTTTCCTTCCACCATCTCTTCAGAATGAAAGTTCAGAGACAGTTGAGAAGGAGACAGGAAGACATTGTCCAGTTTTATCTATAGAAGGACAAGACCCAGTGTGCAATGAGTATCCTTTAAAATTGTCTTTGTTGAAATTACTAATAACTATGTGCAATTGCATGTGCGCATATGAAATGGAATGAAAGTGTGTATATCTTCTGCTTTGAACAAGGTACTGGTTCTAACAGAACTGATAACATAAATGAAATGATCAATAATGGGTGAAGGAGAATATAGAGGTGATAAGACCTAAAAAGAAAATCTTTATCTCACTTGGTATTATAGTTTTAGGTTTCCATTAAATACACATCAGTCATAACGGCTCGTTCAGACTAGCGAATTTTCAATCTCAAGTCTTCTGCCTATCAGTGAACTTGCAAGTGTGAACTGCTTTGCTAGTTACTGTCTGCGGGAAATTACAAACTCTCCAACAATTGCTGTAAGTCGATTTGTTTTGTGGAAATATAGAGAAATAATTGTTAAGTTTTTTAAGTACTATGTCTACATTTTAACATGTTACTTTCCATAACTATAAACATAGCTCGACCAGTTCTACCTCGACTGTATCAAACACTATGGAACATCACGAAGAACTGCTGACGACCGGACAGAAACTTTTCAAGGTTTACTTTTTTATTAAGTTGCATTTAGTGGGCTCATATGCAACATTAATATCTTGTTAAAACATAAACTGATCATTTTATGATAGCTTTAATTAAAATGTATCATACAACAGCAAGCTTTGTGATTTATTAATATTTTGTTGTACCGGGAAGGTAACTTTTAATCTTCTTCTTTTATATTACGTAGTTTTTCTATGGCAAAAATATAAAGTCTGTGTCACAATAATATGTTCATTATGTTAACCTAGCTAAGTGTTAGGACAAGATGAATGTACTTGTATACATACTCAAGAACTTTTTCAAATATAATATAGAGTGTCCCAAAACTCACTATACACATTAATTTCTAATTTTTTGTTTCTGCCCTTACATATATTTATTTTTCTTAATTTTAAATTTAAAACAACTAAGCAGGACCTTGTTGTAAATGAGCTTTGCTCAATCAAGTTTTCCTGTATAAACATCTTTTCTTCTCTTTTTTACTTTATTTTTTCTTCTTTAATTTCCAATGTCAGTAAGCTTTTGCCTGAATCAAAGGCATTTCTTTTCCTGGAAACGTGAACCTGGTGATGATAACAGCAGCATTAGATATGAGGTGCAAAATCTGGGATCCTTCAATTATCAACTGAAATTCAGTGGAAGTTCAAAGCAATATATGGACCACACTATTCTCTCACTATTAACAATGTAGTCTCAACAACCTACACTCTCTCCTCACACTCATGAGCTGTGAGAGATTAAACTAGTTTTAGTCAGTTTGACTAATTTGCCTAAAGTTTTAGTTCATCTGTACCAATTTTCAAACATTTGGTGTTGTTTATTAAAAAATGTAAGGTATATAGTGGCTTCTGAGACACCCACATTATTTTAAAATTGTTGTCAGATTTTATTAGGCCAAACCTTTCTCAGTACCTACTGTTATTCAAGACTAGTCGTTTTTATGGTGCTACAACATTGAAAGTGTTCTCATGCCACAATCGTTTTGTTTAGTTATTTTTGTAGCGTTCAATTAGACGTTCAAGGTACCACTTTGTCTATATTAGCAGCTTCCAAATCATTACGGTTAACAAATGCTGTGTTATTATTTCGATGATAAGTGAATGAATTTTATTACAGCAAATTAATTTATATAGCTTTTTTCTTGACTGTAGTAGTGTCATGTCAATATAGCAAGGTATGGATTATAATTGATTTAGCTCCAAAGGTGGATTATGAGATCTTTGATTGGAATTTCTTTCAATTAGTTTTCAGAAAACTTGATATTAAAAAATCTTCCTGCCCATAGCATTGCAAGGGTAGGTGCAAATGCAGTTTTGATTTAATTGACTGGCATAGCTTAATGGTTCTCAGAATCAGTTTATAATTTTATTATAACAATTTTGCTGTTATTAACTGGTTAGTTCAGTCTAAGTAATCACATACAACATTGCCATTATCCCATAACAAGCTTTACTTTTTTGCTTTCTAGTTTGGGGAGAGCCATCGTGAAGCACTTGCAATACTGAGGCAGAAACTATGGGGAAAACCTCTCGACCTATCAAAAAGTGTAGCAAGCCAACATCGACACTACGATTTGCTTCCATCATCCGATGAGTTTAGAAGGATAGAAAAAATCTTTGCAAAAAAACTTTGAAATATTTTCTTTTTGTAGGTTCATTTTTTTGTACATAAGAAAACTTACTTGTAATTTTATTCTTTTTGCATACATGTATTGACATTATATAAAATGAATGAGTATTGAAAAATTATAAACGAAATTACTTGTTTGTAAATAATATTTTTTGTACAGTATTTATGTAGAAATCACTGATTTAATTGTGTTGCTGCTGCAAATGTCAGCCTCTAATTGAAAGATCCTCATTACATCATTAATCTACTACTAGTAGCTGTAAATAATGTTTATTTATAAACTTTATATTTTGCAATAAATATCCTTGATCAAACTTTATTTCTTTGTTTATTTTTATTATAGAAATCATTGTTAAAGTTAATTGTCTTCGAAGCTGATATTTGAAAGCTCTGAAAACATAATTAATTAACAAGAAACCAGTATACATTCTGCAAATTTGCACCCAACTTTGTACAGCCTATGAATATAACATGACATGCTATTAGACATTTCCATCAGTGATTAGTACAAGTCAACAAGAACCACATCATGCAGAAAATACCCAAAAAACAATGGATGACACAACAATAGGGTCAGACCTTACATTTTTGAAATTTTCAGTGGAACATGCAAAAATGAAAATGCCAAATTAGACTGTTGACGTTTAGTGAAATGAAATTTGAATATTTATTGCACCTTACAGACTAATCTGTTTAGTAAGGTGAATAAATCCAAAAATCAACTTTTTCTGGACCTGTTCGAATTAATAAGGCTGATTGAAATTGACGGCAAAATTTGGCATGTTAATTAATGAAATTATTAGTTTTGTAATTAAATGGATTGTGACAACCGATCATTTTTCCAAGAGTCCACACTATGCTTCCCAGAACTTCAGAAGAGTGCAAAGTTCTGCAAGAAGCAATCACATAGATTATGCATTTTGTCGCTAGATGGCAAAACCATTACACGAAGTAGTCTGGTACCATTAACTTTTTCCCCTTTGTCCTTTTAAGCAAAACACGCTTGTGAGTCTCATTGGTGGCAAGTTCACACCCTCACAAGTAGCAACATCCTTTTAGCAGGTATTAAATTTGCCGGTTTTTGTGGGACTTTTTTCTGTGTAGTTAGTTGTACTTTAGTTCTGCAAAAAATGAGGCATTCTGCGGCGAGATGGAAATTCGCCGATACATATTTTTCTGACAACAGTATACAGTAAAGAATTGTAGTAACCAGGTATGCTGACCGTACAGTATTAAATAATTATAATTTGTAATGCTAAGGTGCTGCACCTAGTGCACTTCTATTACTCATCAAATTGTTTTATATTTTAGAAGCAGTTCTCGTTTAATAATTATTTTTATTATAAAATGTATATTTTGTTATTGGGATCACTAGTAAGTATAGTACTTACTAGTATTAGTAGTAAGTAATAGTAAGTTTTGACGGTCATACTGTGGATACGCTCGATCCTCTTCACCACCAGTGGTGAGCAAACCGACATCAATAAAAAGTGTCTGTTTACGAGATCAACAACACGATCAACCTGTTTTACAAATCACACCAATTATCTTTTACATCAACTTCCCTTTACTGTAGTTCATATACTGTAGTTTATATCAACTGTATTTGTATCAATATTATATTTATTCATGATGTGTTTGATTTCTGAATACCAACATTTATTAAAGTTATTATTTATTTGCACTTTTAGATTTTGTTTTGCCATTCTTTCATTGTTTGAGTTCATTAAAATGATAATACATTCATTTTTTCATAGTCTACCCTACAAATCATTGGCCAGGTTTTTGTTTCACTTAACATGCTCCAATATGGCGTACTTTTTGACATAAAATTTTTGCTAGTGCTTGTTTTTGTATGCTTTCTAATTTATCTATTTCTGATTTGGTGAGATTGGTCCAAGCTATCATGGTCCATTGGTCATGATAAAAGATCTTACTGCCAAAATCTCAGTTTCCCTAACTGAGAAGACTTTTTGCTGACGAGTGTGTTATGTATCTTCTTATTACTATCAACTCTTATAATGACTGTTTTGCTCTACAAAAAGACTTAATTGTATTAGTTATTATTACCTGAGTGGGGGCAGGACTGATTAATGCATTTTAATGTTGTGACATCATACGTTTTTCTCATGCTCATCCCAATGTTATGAACCACCAGTATGTTCTAGTTGATAAACCTTTCAATTTTTAAGTAGTACAGATTTAAATTGAAGTTAAAGTGGAGTTCACATGTTCATAAAGTAGCAAGTAAAGGTACAGACTTGTTGGGCATTCTTTGCAAAAATTCAAGTATTGCCCAAAGCTATCAAAGAATCTGGCTACGAGGCCAGGCATTTTTATCATCAAAATTAAAATATGCTTTTTCAGTTTTTGGGCCTATACGCAAGCAATAACATTTTGTAGCTTGAAGGAGTGGAATGTAGGTCGGCAAGATTTGTGCATAATGTATATCATACTAACATAACATCTATACTGGATTCTCTCGAACGGCCAAGCGACATGCAGAACAGCATTTGGTTAACCAAATCTACCACCATGTAGACATTTAATGTTATTTATTAATATATATATATCATTAATATTTACCAGAGCAACAAAGGGAGATCATAATTGCTCCACATACAATCATCCACTGGAATAATCTACTTTCACATATTGTGCAAATCTCAGGCACAGTCAAGTTTAGAAAAGCAGTGCAAAAGTCTGGAATGATATTGGACAGGAATCATATAAATGTACACTAGATAATGTTGTATAGTTGCAAATCATGCATGCTGCAATAACATTCCTAAAGGAATACTCCAGTATCTACATTCAGATTCAGAACATACTAACATTTGAGCACATTTGAGGTGGGCAAACTACTCTTATATTCGTTCTTGACTAACTTATTTAGGCCTGTTAAATAATGTTGAGCTCTTACTACTTGATGATGATGATAACGAATGGTAAAAACCGATAATTAATGTCAGTTTCCATTATTCTAATTTGTGTTTTAAGCCAGGTTTTATGCTGAAAATGGGGCAATATAGGTTAAGTACTGGGAAAGGACCCTATGCTGATATAGACAATTTCAAATAATTCAAGCTGCAGCTGTGGAACGTACTGTAGACTAGAAACCTCTCAATTACTGCAGTGAGCAATAATTGCCTTGACACAGGTATTACTAACAGCTGGTTGAAAAATGCAAGGTATTTACACTGTTGTAGTTTAAACTTGTAAAATGCAAATGTGAACCAGAAACTGTGCAGGCAACTTTTAATCTAAAGCATTGATATATTTTGCTTTCTGGTGTCTTATGACGCAAATAATAACCTGTGCACATTACACATGTCATTAAGTAAAAATCATATAGTTTGTCAAATTATTACAGCATTTAGCAATCCTAAAACTGTTGATTGATAAACATGTTTAGCATTTATTATCAACAACTTCATCTAGTTTTTTTATAAAACCTGTAAACATTGACTCAGGTGTATCCTGTGGTTAGTGTCATGGTATGTATCACATTGTAACCTAGGTGCTTTAAACTTTTCTGTGGTGTGGCAAAGTGTTAGGCCCTACAGAGTGACTTGTATAAATGTCACAAAAACTGTAATAACTACTGAAATCTGTGGTAAATTGGCAATCTAATGATTTTTTACCAAGGCTCTATTAACTTTTTTCCTCAAAGTGTGGAATTTTGTATTATATTCATTGTAACATAATTTACTTCAAGTTCTCAATATGCTGTACTTTTCAAATCAGCTTTACATCCTCCAGAATTGATAGTCAGTTCCTGGTTCGATTAATCATTCATAGACTGTTTAGATGCATATGGGTGTATTCAAACAGTGATGACTCTAACATCATGTACTGTGTGTTTACAGCCCCTTTATGAAAGCAAGCCTAGTACACTTTGACCACGAGTAAATATTCATTTGTAGAATGCGAGCGTATTTTGCTATTTTCAGAATGACATATTCTGGCAGTTTGCCATAACCGGTCACTCAAAACATTATGATTGGTCCACTCAATGATTTTATCACCAAATGTGTACATTTACCATCTCGTGCATACAGTGTTAGAATATGCGTCATCCTGTCAGGCACAACATTCATGCTTAACACAAACCCAAAACAGTTTATTGAAATGGTGGAATCTGCTTGGAAACTCATGCTAAAGCCAATGTATCCTGAATTAGCGTCTTACCTAGAAACATTCGTCTCATCATCTATGCTGCATTTACAGGAGAGCGAACCTTTTAACTAACTTTTTAGTATATTAGTCAATTTTTGTAAATTATATGGCCAAACGTCTTTACCACTTATCTGCACTTCAAATTACTTGGCAAATATATGACATATATTTGGTAAGAAACGTTAACAAGTGCAAGTGCTGCAGCATTTGATTTCAAAGCAATATGTGAAGTTTTTTTACTTGCAGTAATTATTTCTGCAAATTTTCATAAAAATTCTAATTCTGTAAATTTACCTGAGTACAGATAGTTTTGCTGTTGAATAATTTTGCATAAATATTCGTCTATATTGTAAATTACTGTTAGTAACTTTTTGTGGGTACACCGTTTATCCACCCTTTAATGCCTTGATACACCATGAGTGGCAATCGCTTTATAGCGTTTCAGTTCAGTGTAAACTAACGTGGTAACAAACAAACACTGCAAAGAAAAATGTAATCTAATCTATTTTTGGCAAGTTAACAAAGAATATGTTAGGTGATGTTTACTTAACTGATCTCAGTACTCTGTTATGAAAGCATAAATGTTTGACTTTGGAGTCGAGTGTCAAAGAAATTTTTTTTTGATCGTTGAGTGGTGAATAAACTGAGCGTAAATACATCTAGGACTTTACCTGCTCTAAAATATGAGCATTTTCTGCAGTAGGAAACCCCAATTTTCGGCACAGTTTGAGAAAGTTTAACATTTAAATTGCATATTTGAGAAAACATTAAAATTTAATAGGACACTGTATTTGCTTTATAATAGTTGCTGATCCACATGTGCAGTAGTACCAACATTGTATAACTATTTTTATGGTCCCCATTAACTTGCCACACTGTGCAAGAAACCCACTAATAAATTTTTGCTTTTTATACTTTTTTGTTTTCATTTTCATGTCAGCAACCTCGTTTTGTCTGCATAAAGCCCATTTCACAAGGAAAAATGATGCACAGAATTGCTGTAAGAAAATCAGAACATTTTCTGAAAATTTCCGACTTTTCGAAATCCCGTGCAGCAAGAAAGTTCATTTCACAGTGAAACCACTTGGGTTTTTTTTTCCACGCATCCAAATAACTACAGCTACTTTGCAAGCTTTATTCTGTATAACCATTCTAAATTAAGTTATATTTGCCATATTTCTCACATACAAAGTAAAATTAATAATGTTAGTCACTGTAATGTTAGACATGTTTGTTTTTTTAGTAAAGTTCTGCTAACCACTTCAAAACAAATCTGAAAATATGTATATATAAAATAAATATATGCGTGCGTTATTTTACTTTTTATGTAGCCATCGATGTTGCATTAAAAAACATAAAAGCGTCAGTCTGTTAAAAGAGAGATTGCATCATAGAATTTTATGCTGAAATGTGTTAATTGTTGTTCGTTAAATAAGAAAGAAGTAATTGAATAGTTAAATTTAAGACTGAATTCTGCAAGCATACTTCACACTAATGGAAAATGCGGTATTTCTACCATCTGGCAAAGTTCCTCACGAAGAGGAAGCATGGATGTATGTATGTGTATATTGAATTTTGGTTAAATCTGGCTTATAAGGTTTAAGCATTGGACTGAGAAATTACTTTCATTATAAAAAAAATGGTACCGTTTTTTGCATATGCAGATTGATACTACAGAGTCTTACAAGATACACACGCGCACGCACGCATGCACGTACGCGTGCGTTATGTCAGATTCAGTCATAATTTGGCAACTACATGAACTTGACAAATTCCACTATTTGTTGGTACATTTCTGTATGACTGTAGACTTTACGGATACTTCGCCGTAAACATCCAAAAATGTGGCATTAATTTTACCTGGAAAACAATCCATAAGTTTTCAGGCCACAACTACCTTAATGCCTTTGTGTCCTACTGTACATTAATCTGTAGTGCCATTGCAGCATTCCATTACCTCATTATTACTACAACCAATCAAATATCTTAAGTATTATGAATTACTCATGATCAATTACAATAGTTGTATCATTACTTCAGTTTTATTATCATACAAATAAGCTGATGTCTTACTCAAAGCTGTACGTAACTGAAATAATTAGTAAGAATAATTCTAGTTCTTTATTGATTGAAACTTGCCTTCAGCAGGTATATGCTCACCTGTGGCAATCATTAATAGTGGTGTACATTGATTAAGCTTGAATACCACGTCATCGACATTCGCAGCTCCAAACATTAGTATTGTGTACTCGGTTACCAGTGAGAGTTTACGATCTAGCAGTCATGGTGTAAGCCATGTTCTGATACTTGTGGTCTGTGTAATTTAGTGAGTACTTTTGAAAAACTTGTGGTCTGTGTGTAAATTTCTGAGTGCTTTTGAAAGTTTGATAGTTGAATTGTTTGATCAATTTAAATTTGTGCATTATGATGTCATTATAAGTGTGCACCGTTATTAAATATAAACTGTGGTCTACAAAAGAGCGTGCCTGTGCCATTGGCCGTCCCTTCAAGAAATGAATTTGTTGTTCATCTTGTTATGTTTTTACACGATAGGTAGTTTTGCTGAGAGAGGAAAAGCTGATAAAAACATACAAATTTAGACCAAATCATAACCTAGGAATTGTTCATAGTCGGTATAGCATGAAGTTAGCTAACTTAGTAAACTTGCCTTTGATGGCCAGCTTTTTACTTGTTTTTCCTTCAGCTGTATTCATAACATTAACTATTTATAACATTTATTAACTATTCATAACATTATTTAATAAAATATTTAAATAATCATCGATTGTCTATGATTGGATAGCTTCTATTAAGCAAAGCATTAGAATGGAATTTTTGAAACACCCACGTACCTATTCTACTTTATGATTATATTTCATTTATGTACCATTGTACTTGTGACTGATGCCAGTTAGTGATTCTCGAATATGAAGGTTGGGTTTTTTAAAATTTGAAGACCACGGACACATTACAGTCTACTAAAAGCTTTGAAGTGCATAACTACTAGTATGTTGATTCTACAATCTTGATCAACCTCATCTTGCACTCATCTGCTTAGAAACTGAAGTTTGATAAATTTATTATGGCCAAACAGTTGCCAATTAATATTTTATTGCAGAGTGAAGCATCAGAAAATCATTTATAATTTACAGATAAATGTGCACTGAGTGGTTTAAGCTGGTTGCGGTGACTACTCCAACTACAGCTCTACACAGTATTAATAGGCTGCACCTCCTCCTTTTGTGAATAAGAGAATCGCAGTTGTTGGAATTGGCTTGAAACGCTCGTTTAATAATACATTCACGATCTAATTGTGAGAATCCCATTTCACGAATCATTGAGAGCACAGTGAGTTCAAGTTTGCTTAAAGTTACATACCATGATCTACCTCATTATTCTCCCTCCTTATTTATTGTTACCCAGAATTATTACAAAATGTTATTTTCAAACTGAAATTTAATAGTTAAGTATAATTTAAGGTAATATAAGTATATTTAAGTATTCTAACTAGGATATTGTTGTGCAGGGGTATATAATTCTTCCTCATTTCAATCAGAAACATTTTATTTCCAGCAAAAGCTTATTACTACAGTTGGATAAATTTTGATTGCCATTATTTATACATTCTTTTGTGCAATTTAGATGTGGTAGTAAATTGAACTATTGTGGTAGTGATGATCTTGTAGACAACATGTAAAAAGCACTCTTATCTTTTGATGACAAAGCTATACTTAAATTCTGGATGCTGAAAATTTTCCATATACACATAATAACATTATTTTTTGTTTTACAGGTTTGACTTATAATATGATTCTTTATGTTTACATGTACTTTCAGATTTGCTTGTGACATTGTAGTTGCCTCATATAAAAGCCATTAAATAATGGCACTCAGAAGCAGAACCAAACACTTGCTGCATAGTTTTGCCTGTATAACATGCATCGTTATATTCAACATTATAGCTGGTGGCATACGATTGGGTCGCAGAAGGTTCGATGATGTTGACCCTATACAAAATTATGGTGTAATATTAACAGTTATGTTGTACGCTGTCCGATTTCTATGCGTACTGCCACTACCATTGTGCGTTCTTGAATTTTTGGGACTGGTATTTTATAATGCATTTCCTGAAAAGCCTCAGTTAAAAAATTCACCATTACTTGCTCCACTTATTTGTGTGCGTGTAGTGACTAAGGGCGATTATCCTGACTTGGTGAAAGGTAATTTAACTCGAAATATAAACACCTGTTTAGATGTAGGTGTAGGAAATTTTCTTTTTGAAGTTGTTACAGATAAAGCATTAAACCTACCAAATAATGCACTTGTGCGTGAAATTGTTGTACCAAGTACATACACTACAAAGACTGGAGCTAAATTTAAGGCTCGTGCTCTGCAGTATTGTTTAGAAGATGAAGTTTACATTCTAAGTGATAATGACTGGATAGTGCATTTAGACGAAGAGACATTGCTTACAGATAATTCGGTCAGAGGTATTATCAACTTTGTCACAGATGGGAAGCATGATTTTGGACAAGGATTAATCACTTATGCTAACGAGAATGTTGTGAATTGGCTAACTACCTTGTCTGACATGTATCGTGTTGCCACAGATATGGGGAAGTTAAGATTTCAATTTCGCGTATTTCATAAACCATTGTTCGGCTGGAAAGGTTCTTATGTTGTAACCCGGGCAGGTGCAGAGCGAAAAGTTACCTATGATCATGGCAGTGATGGCTCTGTTGCTGAAGATAGTTTCTTTGCTCTAATGGCTTATCGGGATGGATACTCATTTGATTTCATTGAAGGTGAAATGTGGGAAAAGAGCCCATTTAGTATTTGGGATTTTCTTCAGCAGAGGAAGCGTTGGATACAGGGAATTTTCCTAGTTGTCCACAATCGGGAAATTCCTTGGCAGAACAAATTTTGCCTAGCTTTTGCACTGTGTGTGTGGATGTCCATACCATTTGTGTCATTCAATTGGCTATTGAATCTTTACTTTCCTATACCAATTCATCAAGTTTTTGATATTCTTTGCGGTTTCGCTGGAGGCATGAGTGTCTACATGTACATGTTTGGTGTTATTAAGTCGTTTAGTGTCTATCGCATTGGATTGTGCAAGTTCATTTTGTTTTGCTTAGGTGCACTTTGTACGATACCATTTAATGCCATGATAGAAAACACAGCAGTCATTTGGGGGCTTTTTGGAAACAAGTATACATTTTATGTAGTAAAGAAGGACGAAAGACCTCTTATTGTTGTCTAATCAGGCAATGTTTAAGCTTCATTTTGGCCTATTCAAAGTAATGCCAGCAGGTAGCGTTTTGCTTATATCTGAAAATTGCTCTGGTCACCTGGACAAAACTTGCTATAAATAATAGCAGATGTATCATAATCATTTTTTCTGATAGTTTGGATTTTTTAATCACTTTTATGTGCCTTCTATGCGCATAATATTTGCATAGACATGTACCTCTAGAACCTAAGTTTTTTCACTGCAACGTTTATAATTAATAATATTTTTATAAGTACACATAGTGAATAATAGTCATAATACATAAATGTAATGCATGCATTGAGAAAGTTACCTGCTAGTCTTACTCTATTATTTAAAAAAAGTTCCGCTTAGTACTAGAAGTCGAATCTTGTGTTTCGTAAACAGATGGACGTAAATGTATTTAAGTATTTATATTGTAAGGAATTTAGATGGGGGTGTCCCATCTAAGTCATTGAAGTCCAAACAATGATAGCATATAAAGAACAAAATGAACAAAATAGAAGAAATAAGTGTGAGCATTAAACTCAAATGGGCAAGTCCAGAGAGTTGGCTATAAATGCCAACTCTAATTACAAAACTAATGTACACGTTAGAATGTACAAATCCAATAATGCAGTTGTAATAAAATGCAATCTCAAATTACGAAATTGCATCTCAGCCTACAAAGCTGGATTCACACTACAATGAACAACATCAAGGATGCAGGCTGCAGTAATACTGCTATCTCGAGTTACAAAGCTGCTTTCACAATGAGCACTATCAAGGATGGAGGGTGAAATCAAGCTGCTACCTCAAGTTATAAAGCTGCATTCGCACTGCAGTAAGCAACCTCAAGGATGCAGGCAGGAGTAAAAGTCTGTCTCAAGTTATAACAACCCAAGGATGCAGACTGCTATATAATGCTGTCTCAAATTACAAAGCTTTTTCATCGGATGTTAACATCAACAAAAGAAAAATACTTCCTGCGGTGTCCATATGTGGTAATGTTATTTAAACATGTGTGCCAGTCATTCTCACTGAACTGGTTTAGAGTGAAGCACGTGAGTGACATCGTTCACACTGAACAGACTTCTTAGAGTGCGGCACATGAGTGACAATCCAGTGTAATGATCATGCTATTCTATTTCTAATTTCTGCTATCTTTCCCGAAGTTCCCCCCTGCATTGCATGTGTGTATGGAATAAGACATTTATTGTTTTTGTGATTTATTTTTCTGGTCATATCTTACATCTTTCCTATATATTAGCAAATGTGACGTGATCTCTGGCATAGTCAAAATTTTTGGTATTCAAAAGGTCTGATTACCGTTGTACACAATGCAAGCAACGCAAACTATTTATCTTTAAATAACTGTATTTTGAAAAATAGACCCACAAATTTGACTAATGCCAACACATCTGATGTCTGCCATTTAGTATTCTGTTTCATTATCCGTCACTGGATTCATTTTAACGCTCTTTGTTTACTGTTCTCAGTTTAACTACAACTTTTGGTAAAATTAACTTTCAAAATGACTGGGTTCAAAAGCTCTAATATAAGTTGAGGAAATATTTATGTAGATTAGATTTTTTGGGTTTTATGAATTTTGCGTTTTTATTATTGCCTAGAGCTGTAAACTACTTTACATGATTTGGACTGAATACAAACTGGATTTGAGGTTTTTTTATTATTATTATTTAAGAGCTGCTTATCTTGCAATTTATATATAATAGGTTGAAAACATTCTGCTGCATAAAAGTGATTTCATCCAACTCATAACAAAGTTAATTTCGTCAAACTGGACAAATTGAATAGCACTATAATAATTTTTAAATTTTAAAATTAAGAATGCTGTTATCTTTTTATCTAGTAGTTTTTGGAAATTCTTACAAATGTTTAAAATTTGATTTTTACAATAAAAAAAAGAACCGTGTATTTGTGCTAGTACGTGTAGTTTCAACACAATTTTTGCAAGCCTATTTAGTTGTTGCGTGGATTTATTGTTTGTGTGTTATGCGTTTTAGTGAAGGGTTTTGACAGCAAATTTTTTACATGCTGTTATGCATGATTACACTTTGCTGTGGTCATATTATCATTCTGCATTCACTTAATTAATGATTCAAGTTTGTTTTTATGGGAAATAAATAATGAACACAAATGTTAAATTACTTTTAACTGCCAGTTTCAGAAAAACTGTTCAAGTCGTAGCTTAACAATCTATAATTTCTTTATTTTGTTTACCGATTTGCTATCCTAATTTCGCAATCCGTACATAAATTAATAGTGTTTTCAATACTTTCTGCAACTGTAAGATATTTATATGTTGTCATTGTGAATGTTTTTACAAAAATTAAAACCGAATCATAGAACTTATTAAAACTCCTACACAGTTAAACCACTTTTTTGTTTTTCCATAAATTTCCTGTTTAGCTGTTACAACTGAAACATAAGTTATAAAACTGTACTTGCATTCAATTAAACTCACCTAACGTAAACATAAGTTCGTTTATAATAAAAGAACTTCTTTATATTAACCTAATTTTGAAAAGAAACTCATATGTCACTTTCTTTTGCAGGTCTGGCATAATTTGGTTCAGCAATCTACACTGGTGATTTATTGTGTTCCTTTGTGGTATTGCTTGTGTTGAATAATAAATAATGGCACTTGGAAGTCGAACTAAACATCTCTTGCACTGTTTCACTTGCTTAACATGGATTATTGGTTTCAATGTCATAGCTGGCGGCATACGGTTAGGACACCGACGATTTGACAATGTTGACCCAGTACAAGATTATGGATTAGTGTTGACGATCATTTTGTATGTCATCCGATTTATGTCTCTCTTACCACTGCCACTATGTGTGTTTGAATTTCTAGGACTAGTATTTTATAATGCATTTCCAGAGAAACCTCAGTTGAAGAATTCACCATTACTTGCTCCATTTTTCTGCGTGCGTGTAGTAACTAAAGGTGATTATCCTGACTTGGTGAAAGATAATTTAACTCGAAATATAAATACTTGTTTAGACGTAGGCGCTGACAATTTTCTTTTTGAAGTTGTCACAGATAAAGCATTAAATCTACCAAAAAATGCACGAGTACGTGAATTAGTTGTACCGAGCACATACACTACAAAGACTGGAGCCAAGTTTAAGGCCCGAGCCCTGCAGTATTGTTTAGAAGATGAAGTTAACATTTTGAATGCGGATGACTGGATAGTGCATTTAGACGAAGAGACATTGCTTACAGATAATTCAGTCCGAGGTATTATCAACTTTATCACTGATGGCAAGCACGATTTTGGACAAGGATTAATCACGTATGCTAATGAGACTGTTGTGAATTGGCTAACAACATTGTCTGACATGTACCGCATCTCGTCAGACATGGGCAAGCTCAGGTTTCAATTTCGTGTTTTTCATAAACCCCTGTTCAGCTGGAAAGGCTCTTATGTTGTAACCCGGGCAGGTGCAGAACGCAAAGTTACCTACGACCATGGCAATGATGGCTCCGTTGCTGAGGATAGTTTCTTTGCTCTAGTGGCTTATCGGGATGGGTATTCGTTTGACTTTATCGAAGGTGAAATGTGGGAAAAGAGCCCGTTTAGCATTTGGGATTTCCTTCAGCAGAGAAAGCGTTGGATGCAGGGAATTTTTCTAGTCGTGCACAGTCCTGAAATTCCTTGGCGGAACAAATTTTGCTTAGCATTTGCCCTGTATGTGTGGATGTCGATGCCTTTAGCAACATCTAATCTGCTGTT
The DNA here is from genome assembly GCA_030141605.1 of Tubiluchus corallicola. Lineage (NCBI taxonomy): Eukaryota > Metazoa > Priapulida > Priapulimorpha > Priapulimorphida > Tubiluchidae > Tubiluchus > Tubiluchus corallicola. The sequence continues at coordinate 146,256 of JAQGDQ010000135.1, read as the reverse complement.
AAGTTACTATTTTCCAATACCAAATCATCAGCTTTTTGATATTCTTTGCTGTGCTGTTGGAGGTATGAGTCTCTACATGTACGCATTTGGTGTTGCAAAATCTTTTAGCGTTTATCGTATAGGCGTGTGTAAGTTCATCTTGTACTGTGCTGGTGCGTGTTGTACTGTGCCATTTAATGTACTCATAGAAAACATAGCAGTCATATGGGGCTTTTTTGGAAACAAGTACAAATTTTATGTTGTGAAGAAGGACCTTAAACCACCTGTGGTTGTTTAGACAGAATTGTAATGAACAAAACAGAACTGCATTAAAGAGCACTGGTTCTTATTTTAAGAGATGGATTCAACTTAATTTATGACGTCATTGTAATAATCAACTTGTTGAAGCCAAATGAACAATTTATTAAAATCCTATACAAATATTAATCATCCAAGCATGTTTAATCTTTAATCTCACACTTGTGACTATTTAAGACTAAATTGTAATAAAGGCTGTGCGCATTCTCCAAAGTTATCACCCGTTCTTTGGGATTACTCTACGTACATACGGACATTTGACGTGGCCTATTTAAGAAAGTTTATTTTGTACATGTCATGTGCATTGGCAATTTTCAAGTGCAAAGTAGCAATGTTTTTTGTGCAGCTATGTACATTATTGAATTATTCAGCACAATAGACTTGAATCCTGAGTCTCCACATCCGTCATTTAATGGTTGGCAACGATTTTGGTTACATTTAAGTTTAGCTTTCAAAACCAGTTAGTTGCAAAAAGCAATGTTGACTAGCTAAAGTTGTCTACTGACATTCCAAAAAAATTTCCCCAAAATTGGCTTTCTTATAACTTCGTTAATTAATTTTATTTCCATAATGGTGATCTCTTTTTTTCACAGTTGTAAACTTGCAACTAAGTCTAACACTGTTTCATCAGTTTGCAGTTCTCTTTCTAAAAATTGATTGTTATTATTATTAATGATAGTAATAAATTCAAAACAGGAAATTTTAAAAAGTTAAGACATAGTCTGTGTTCAAAGCAGCAACCTTTTGTTTACAAGGCACATCTTAAACCACTATGCCAACTTTGGGATGCCTTCATCCCTGGATGAATACACTGGCCTAGTCATCTAAGGCATGTCTTGTAAGGAGATTGACCCTGGTTTAAATCCATCACACACACAGTCTGTATCCCAACATTTTCATATTTTCTGTCTTTCTGATGTTTGGTATCAAAATTTAATTAACTGTAGGTTGTGCATCTTCGTTAAATTACCTATTTAGAATCATATTAGTTTAGAATCATATTAATTTTATAACCAAGAATCCTTTCTTGCTTTTTCTTGATACTTAGTAATTGCAGCTGTGAATGTAATGTATGACATCAGTTTTATAATCATACAGTTTTACACCAAATCAATTGAGTGACTAAATAATCACTAAGAGAAGCTGTTTTTGATAAACCAGGAACGAATGTTTTCACCATGTTGCTAATACAGCTGCTAAATTTGTCTGTTCACGAAAATTCCACTGGAACATTTATTAGGTGGGTAGCAGTTTTTGCATAGAGATCCATTATTTTATGAGTATTTGCACCTTAAAGGCACCTAGCTACATTGTAATATTAATGATAGTGTAGTGGCAGTTACATGTGTTGAATATATCGAGCACTAGTTAATAATATTATAGTTACATTTGTTGCTGATATGGAGAATTAGTTAATAATACCATAGTTAGATGTTACTGATACCTAGTATTAATTAATATTGTTTCTCAAAGGCTGTAAACATTAATTAGTAACTGCCAGGTTTATCATTATAGCAGGCTCTGCTCACTGCATGCCCTTCCCTTGGACAGTATAATGCTTACTTGTTTGAATTAGCCATTTTTTCCAATCCTGCGTTGGAAGATTCAAGCTGGGCGAATGAAACCAATTTTGAAGTTGTTTTATTTTATTAACTGTAATGAAAACGATGGATGAAAGCCAAAACAAGATATTTGCAGAACCCAGCGTGGTGTCTGTTCACTTTATGCTTGTACTTCTTTTGGGTTTGTAAAGATTTTATAGTTTTCGCCTTCGTTTTAGCATGACAAATTGGTTGATGTAACAGAGCTGCATTTGAGGAAGGATGTTGTTCATAAATGTATTATTTATTGATTTTCATATTCCACTATAGTAACTATAGTAATGTGAACTGAATGATCGTTTTGGCGAGTCACAATTAGGCAAGCCACTTTCATGATTGTTACTACTAGTTAAACTGTGTAATTGAAATGTAATTAGTTAGTCAGAGTTAATTATTGTAATACGTATAATAGTCATTATTATTATTGCTGTCATATGTGTGTTATCTTGTTACCAACGCATACAACTACTGTAATACTGTATTTGTATGCTTACTCTTATTGTGCAGCTAATCTAAAACGAGTCCATTTATTGGTTTTTTTAGACAGCAAATTATTTAAATTTTACAGAAGAATGATGCGTGAAAAAAGTAGAAAGAAACGACCTCGTTTAATAGTACCAATATACGGGGCTGGCTGTGAAAGCAGATGAGCAATCTGGCTTGCGAGGTGTTATATAATTGTTTCATATTTTTATTCATTTCCTATAAAAAAAGTTATAAATACGTATCAGTTTTTAAAAAATGTCTGTGACCAAAATTTTTGTTTGAAATTGTTTTCATACTAATAAAAAATGTAAGACATAAGACTTTTTAATTTTTCTTTTTCATTACTTTTAAGAACTGAAATTTAGTGATTGAATTGTGTATGTATAACAAAATGATGTGAGTTTTAAACACAAATGCATCATAAAAATAAACCAGCATTTTTTGTTCTTTTGAAAAGCTCCTAAAGATGTACATAGGTCGTTGATTCTGTTTATCTTGCCTTTTTGTTACATGTATGAACTGCAATAAAATTAGTTCACAGTGCTTTGCTATAAAACTTACATATGATCATTCTAAAAGACTTATGTGAGCAATATGGGATTGAACAACAGACAGACCTTGTAAATATCCATTAACAGGTCTGCCAAACGTTGGGTAGTCAAATCTTAACCAAACTTTCAAATTAATGCTGTTTTGTGATGCAGAATAGTGTGTCAACATCTTGTATTTGGTAACAACATAAAACTTAAATTACAAGTAATATGAAACTAATCAATTACTTTGGAACAAGCGAGGTTTTTAGTTAATGGTAAGGGTTTTGCTCATGTATCTCCCCAAGCTGGAAGAGACTTGATTCCTGCAGTAGGTTTGTTCTACCTTGGAGAAACTTATAAATCTGACTCTTTCTATAACCGTTCCAGGCACTGTACATCTGCATTACTATTACCCAATCACAATGTTTCACCACTTTAACGTCCCTGTTTTACTACTAAATAAATTTTAGTTCCAGAAATCCTGCATGGCACGTTGTTATTACCTCAGGATCGGTAGTTGAGCCATAGAGCGTAAAAAGTGTCTTTGCTAATATTAGTAAATTCCGTATAATTGCGCTGATTGTTGGTAGTTTTTGAACTCAGTGGACTACATTTTCATCATATCTGTGATCCTGTAGCAGTTGACCAGACTCATTTCTTATACGAGAACATTCGAAGAGTGCTTGTATTGTCATATTACAAATTAAAAGAAATATTATGTAAATCATAAAATGAGTGTAAAATTGTTGTAATAATAGCTTTTTGTGTTGTCTTAGAACTGTCGCGTTGTAACTTAGCGCTGTAAACTCCTAAAGCAAGGTCCGGGGACGCATTTGATACATTTCTTAGTGACAAAAATCAAAGAATTTATTAATAACCAGTATATGTGTTATTTTTGGGAAGTAGGCTTGACCGAACTGAATCGTATAATCCGTTATTTTGTTGTATTGTGAGTAAAGTAATTAGCATAATAAAATTTATTTAGATAATGTTTAAAGCAATCATATTTTTACGAATGCCAATGTTGCTTCCTGCATTGCATCAATGCCATGTTTTGCAGATGTTGTATATTGATTAGCATACCCTGGTATCTTTAATTGTCTCTTACTAGTAACTGGAGTAATTCGTATTAGCAACCACTAAAGAAGAGTGGGCGTTTCCAGCTGCTATTTTCAGGCTATCTCTAAGTTTAGTTTTATGAGTATAAACACCTCTTCTGCATTATTTGAATGTGGTATAGCAATGATTGCTCATAATAACGGCAAGGCTCACCCCCCCTTTTTAAAAAAAATAGCTCAGGACAATGTAGCAGGTCCCTTGGAAGCAGATAACACTCATCTACTTGCTAACTAGACTCAACTGTGCTTAAACGACAAAAATTACTTAATCGCTCAACATTCGTAACAGAGAACATACTGTGACCACTGTCACAACTTTTTTCCCTCACATGTAGTATCTGTATTCATGTATGTATGTTCCCGGAAAGGAACAAATAGACAAGAAGTGATTTCCGCATTAACATTTCCTTTTTTGTAACAAAATGCTAAATTTTCAGGTGCCATGTAAAAGTTATTATGCCACTAAAACACTGAAAAAAGAATCATATTGGCCAGACTGAGTTATCATCTATTGAGTGTTGATGTCGGACGCACTACGGAAACGCACACTTTTGGGAAATGCACCTCCACCATACCCTTCTTATCGTTTTGCACCAGGGTTAGTAAAATTAATAGATCTGATGCGGCGTTTGGAAAAAGATGTGGCAGTTGTGCTTGTAAAAAACTATCTTCTTGCGAGTTTTATTTCTTTAAACGTGCTTTTTTTATTTGCTTTTGTTTTATCATAGATTGTATAATAATTTGTCTTTTGTGAATTTCATTATTTTGTGTTTATCAAATGTCATTTTCTAAGACCTGGTATATTTATAGAGCTTTGTTACTTATGAAAGTGCTTTATTAGATTGTGTACACATCCAGAAACTTTCTGTCTGTGAGAAAGCTTGGAATCGCAATATTTTGAAATGCAGCACACAGTCGCTACATGCTGCTGAAACTGCTCAATATAATATAGATGTATATTGAGTATATAAGTTTAATAGTCATAACTTTGGTTTTACTTTGTGGCTGTAATTAAGGTTCTGCTTACAGCAGAATCTTCTTGATTTACCCCCAGTTTTTATTTTTATTATTATTTGTGACATTTTGTTTCTTTTATAACTCACACACACACACAGGGCTAGCTTCACGAAACTCACAGGACACTCTCCCCGGGCAGGGGATTATGTTTGCACATGACCCGTTACCCGTGGGTCAAAGGTCACAGAGCAGGCTAGGCTTTTTGTTTTTTTTTTCGCTAGGCTGGATCTCCTCCTACAGTTATCGAGCTAGGGCCATATTTTGGTACGTAGCTAGGTGGTGTCATTTTGTTGTACATGGTTGAATATGAGTCATTTGCGTACCGAAAAACTTGTCAGTAGGTGGCAAAAACCAAAATCGAGGGGGTCGGGGACACCAATGCTTCCAGTTTCGAGTAACAGTGACGTGTAATATATCAACTGAAAGGCCTCGATTAGATGAACCGAATGGTGTCTCTTTCGCTGATTTTGGTGAACACTAAACCTCAATATAACTGGTTAAAGGTAAGAGTCGCCAATTTCAGTATTGAAATGTTTGCAAAACATCGTCAACAAAAGTGTTCGTCGGGCTTGTTGCGGGAATGTTTAAGGGAGTTTTATAACTCTTTAGAAAGAGAAAGAACTGGGCTACAAGATGCTCTACGTTTTTCCGGAAAACACTTAAGTGAGCGTGAACAACAATCAACTAATTCCGGGCGAAAATAGTGGAGATTTCTCATCTAAAACATTGTCGAGAAAATACGTTTGTCGGGCCTGTTATGTGAATGTTTAAAAGTTTTGTAACTCTTTAGAAAGAGAAAGAGCTGGGCTACAAGATGATGTAAATTTTTTATGAAAACACCTAGACAAGCACGAGCATTGATCGATAAATTCCTGGCTAAATAGCAGAAATTTCACATCTCAAACTCAGCGTAAGACAGATGAAGTCACACACACAGTGTGCCACATTATATTTTGCCGGTTAAATCAGTGTAACTACAAGAACAACAGATGGCACAACTGTCTAATACATCGCATTTTGCAGCTAAAAACCTGAGTTAGGTTTTTTATATTCTTTTCCTGTTCACACTGTTTTTTTAACATTATTCAAAATGCTTATATGAGGTTTTGCTAGCTTCTAAAAAATATGCTAGTTTGTATTTTCCTTAAAAAATCGGGTTTGAATGTGCTAATGTTAAAATGCTTGTGAAATTAATTATTTTCCAGTTTTTTGAAACTCACTAATAACTGGGGGAGGAAATACTTGTGTGGTTATATTGTGTGCTTGTTTGCTAAGAAAAGCAACACAGGGACTTAGTTAAGAAGTAGGCTGGTGATTTGTCAAGAAGCTATAGTTTTGAATGATTTTATTAAAACGAAATTGAATTCATAAAAATCAAGCATGACAAGTTCAATGGATTCACAATTATGCCCTTCACAGCCTTGAATTACGGACCACTAGTGAAAAAGTGACAAGTTCTGATTTCACTGAAGCTTTTAATGCCAAGCATAACAGTACATACAAACATCTTAACTATGACTATGATCTTAACTACAAAAATTTTTCATTTGAAAAGCTGTCACATAAAGCATTTCCAGTCATAGAAGCAGAATCTTACCACAGTTTTTGACACAGCCAAAAATGTCCACTATTTCTGTTTGTAGTACACATATTTATCTTTTGGACATTTAAGAATGTAGTATTTGAATATGCAGTTGACTTGCAGTAGGTTTCTCAGTAGTAAAAAGGTAAGGGATTCATTAAAACCCAAATTATGATTGCCTTGTTGCACGATCTGGAGGTGACAGTTAAAATTTAGCAGTTGAAAACCGGCAGCCATAATTGCTACTGACAGTTGGTTGCCTTTTAACTACTAAAGCTATTTTAGCATCGGAAAGTTCACACTATTTCTTGTGTTTTTGTATAGCACAATAATTATTGCTATATGGATTTTTTACAAATCATATCTAATAATTTGTTACTTTCACAGTGCCGAGGGAAGGCGACATCTAATTCGTAAAAAAGATTACACACCAGTTTCTTGGGACAAATATTTTGATTCAAAGCGTGATGTAGCAAGTTCAGATGGCAGCATATCCTTTGATTTTTATTTTTAAGAGTTTTTAATCAAGTCTGTTCCAAGGTTAAGTAATGATTTTTGGAGTACTACTACTATATATATATATATATATATATATATATATATATATATTATATGTGTGTGCAATTAAACTCGCGTTTATATGGGTTGCAAACATCAGACTCGGGTACCTTTTTCCTTATAACCTGTCGGGTACCCGCTTGTTAAGATTCAGTGACAGTGAAGAAACTGCGATCATTTATATTCACAAACAAAAACAACCACTGATGCATTTTAGTAATTGCCATTTTGGTAATTTACTAAAGCTTGCATTTTTTGCATCATTGGCCCTGAACACACGAGCTGTAAGTTACGAAAGTTACTGCTTCCCTATAAAACACATGACTGATTTTTTATCTGCCTGACTTCTTAATTACTTAATTGTGCACTTTATCAATGCGTCAACCTAGGTAGTAGTAGTGCCGCACTGAGCACTATTAATACAACATAGAGATTAGGGGAATAAAACAATCCATATTATTTTTTGTGTGCTGTTAAAATTAGTCCGTTTATTCGTATCTTTTTTAGTGGCCCGAAATAGGTTTTTGAAGGTTAATAAACAGTTTCATTTGCATAATTAACCTCTTGGTAAAGAATTTATAATCTGTGTTTTCTAAGTCACCTTTACGGCAAAAATGATTTGGTCTGCCATTTCCTTACTGGCTGTTAACCTCGCACACTGTCAATGTACACAGCACAAGGTTGCATTTAAAGTTATAATTCTTTAACAATAGCTATCGTATTATAAAATTTAATAATGACATTTTCATTGTTAGAGCCGGGTGGAAATATTTGGCTCAGGTAATAAACAATGCGCGTAATTACTCGGTTAGTCATGTACCCAGGTACCCGACGGAAATACTAAATTAAACCTCAGTATAACACCCCCTTTATGATGCCAACCTCGCTTAATACCCAAATTTTTGGCAAAACAAAATGTGTGTATTTGCATAGACGTGTATGTGTTAACGCAACTCCTTGTAATGCTAAACTCGCTTAACGCGAACTTTTTTGCTGTCCCAAATAAAGAGGTTTAATTCTATTACATTTTTGTATATATTTTCTTGACTAGTTCACTCATTTAGAGTATATGAATGTGGAACGGAAGGACCTGTGTTGTTATTATTACACGGAGGTGGTTTTTCTGCTTTATCTTGGGCACTTTTTTCTGTAAGTTATCAAATACTTCAAACTGTGTTTTTCGTTAACATGCTGAATTAGTAGGATGATGCAATTCACTATCTCATTAGAAGTTTAATTTGTACCAACATTGAGTTAATTAATGAGGGTATAGATAATACACACGCATCTGGAATATGCAGCAAACCAACTAAGAATTAATGTGTATTTAATACATTTATTCAGAGTAGAAAGAAACGTTTAAGTCAGGGGTGTGCAAATTATCTGACTAGCCGGGCCACATTAAACTTTCTCGCAATTCCTGCGGGCCACAGGCAGTTTGATCAAGGAGCCAAGTACAGAAAGGACTAATAACGATTTTTTTCACATCCGACCTGCGTACATCATTACTACTACACTAAAGAAACTATTTTAAAAGTTATTAAAATTTATATTACAAACCACATATTTCTACTTTCAGGACAGATAGTGGTAATTTCATTACAATGCATATTAGTAATTTGTATCACACAGTCTGTGAAGTACAGTGACATTAAGCTACAACCGTCTTGTAAGGGTTAATGGCATCCGATCTAGTAGAAAAAACTACCCGCACTATCTTTGGGATTGTGGCACGGACTTCAGCTGGATACACTCAATTAATCGCCCGGGCCGCACTTTTATTAGGTCGACAAATCTCTTCGCGGGCCGCACAAATTCTCTCGGCGGGCCGCAAGTGGCCCGCGGGCCGCAATTTGCACACCCCTGGTTTAAGTGATGCTTTTTTGTCGTTGTGAATCTGACGATATCACCATCATTCATCATACTAACATTGCGCTAATTTGCCTAGGAATTCATTCTCGCTAACTGGTCACTCTCTAATTCTTTTGAAAATTTTATGTTTTTTAATTTTATATGTAGTGTAATTCAACCTTTTCATTGTAATGATGATAAATAAACGTATTATTATTAGCATGTCAAGACTAATAAAGATGGCATGTCTGAGTGAAAGTGTGATATGATTAATTGTTTGTGCAATTGTGTTTAGATACGTAATAACTTATATGTTACATGTTATAATACGTTATAACACCGAAGGTGCATCAATAACATAACAAAGTGTAAATAAATTTACCTGATTGTTAGACTCTTGGTTTTAGGTAATTATGTTAGTTCTTTAGTAACGAAAATATTTCCAGTGTTGTTTAATACTGCATTGCTTTGTAGAAAGCTCTGACTCATATTGTGACATGTCGATGTGTTGCTGTGGATATGAGAGGCCATGGCGATACGCATACGACCGATGATACCGATCTCAGTGCAGAGAGACTAACCAGGTAATCTCCATTTTTTTTTGCACGGACTGCCAAGTACTTACTCGCCTTGTTGTTGTTGTTGTTGTTACACTTTTCATAAAAACTGCTGGGGCTTTGTAATGAGTGATTGGATCTCAGTAAGGTCTGGTAGTCGTGTACACTGGAGAATTATGGGTACAGTAACAGACAGTCTTTCTCAACTTTCTCCATTTAGTTGGGGGTTCTTTTGGGGGTTAATTCTCTCCGTTGTTTCTTCGTGAAATTGAGTGTGATTAATTGGAGAATGGAAAAATATTCGCGACTTGCTTCCTCCAAGACTTACTTTTGGTGATAACCTCTGAAATTTTCAAATTTGCTGCTTATCTGCGATTTCTTTGCGAAATTAAATGCAGCTTTTAATGCTAATGTCTGTGCATACAAAGGCAAAGCAAAGGCCTGAACACTGAAATGACTGGACTTCTTAGATGCATATAGATTTTCCATCGATAAGATATGTGAAACGACATTGAAACATTCCTGTCGGCAGTTACTCATCAGCTTGCTGTTGTTGACCTGTAGTTGCTAAGGGCATAATTTGATCACAAAATATGGCATTTGCTCCAATTAATATTTCATTATATTGTATTTAATGAGAGGAACAGTAAAGTCGTAACTAAAATTTAATTATTTAACCGTCGTTAAATTCTTGCAAAAAGTTATTCTTATCAATTCAAAATCCTTAAAATGTAATCCACACTCTATTGCCAGATGCCCATACTCACAGATATAGTACTCGCCACCATCTAAAATACCTTTTACTTGTGTAACAGAGAGCAATATGCCTAAGTTTATTTTTATAGTAATGTGCTTACACATGCAGACACTAACACATTCCACATCGTTTTTCAGTGATGTCGGCAATATTGTGAATACTTTGTATGGGGACGATCCACCAGAAATTATTCTTATTGGACACAGGTAATGTGCCATATTCATTTCATTCATCATGAATTGTAATTGCAAAAATTATTTTTAGTTCGAAACCAGCATAGCAATTAATTTATGTGTGTTGAAGGATTGTGCCACGAATGCATGTAAGGATTTATTCTGCGTATTTCAAATTCAGTGGTTTAAAGCTACTCTTTTAGTAACAGGTTGGTGGATTCTGTTTTTTTTCCTGAATTATTTAATGTTTTTGCTTGTAAATTGAAATATGCAGTTTAATGTTCAAGTGCCTTCACCTTGTTATGTGTAAATCATTACTCAATAATCTACAATACATGGGCTGCTATTGTCAGAAATTTGTTACCATTTTGCAACCACTTGTAACTTACAATTATGCCCACGAGTTTTTCTTCGTAATGCTTTGTCAGGGAATATATTTTGTGTACAAATTATCGGTTTTGTTTTTAGTATGGGTGGAGCGATTGCTGTACAAACAGCTTATAAGGAACTAATACCTTCTCTGATCGGGCTCATTGTAATTGATGTTGTTGAAGGTATGTTGTAGTTAATAATTATGTTTTTTCAATGTTTGCTGAAATGTCTATACATACAAATGTATTGAACTTTTGACTTTTGAACATTGAATATTGAGTTTTTGAACAAGTGTATTTTTTTTTGTTTACAAAACTGTCCAGCAAAACTGACTTATTTTCATTTATAGAAACAATGTGCTCATGCTTATGAGAAACCATTTTGTCTAAGCAGCATCACCAGGGTGATAAGTTACTGCAAAAAAGTGGTGCCATATTGCTTGATTTCGGCACTTTCCAAAAAATAAGTGCAACATGGAATTGGTAGTGCAATCGATTTGCTTTGGCAGCTGAAAAAATAATCGATGATAGGAAATAAAAACCCAAATTAATTATAATTGGTTAAATAAATTAATCAGCTCCACCACTAGTGCTCACATTTTCACTGTTTTTATCTATATGATTTCTAGATTTTCTTGTGATGTTGTTAGTCTATACGTCTCTGTCTATTATTAATAACGTATAAATTACCTGCGACTAAAGTTTACAATACCCCATATACAAGAAATTAGTTCATGAAGCAGATTAAGATTAGGGTTAGGGTATTTAAATTGTGTGGGGAATTGTGAACTCCTTCATTACCTGCTTGTGACAGATTAATCAAAATGTTCTTAAATCATTCAAAGTTGCCTAGTTAAATTACTTGATCAAAATTTTGTCAATAATTAACTTGACACCTGTTGCAAACTTTCCAGTCGTATTAAAAAACTTGAACTTGAATGTTAAATATTACTCTTTTCAAAATTTTTTTATTGCAAACAATGGAAATAGTGCATGATTATTACTTTGTCAGTATTTCAGCTCAAGAAACAAACTTATGCTATATGTAACATTCAGAACAAGTCTAAAACATTACTGCGCATAATGAGGTGTAAGAGCTTTTTGCAGCATTTTAAAATTTTGTTTTTATTTTTAGCTTGCTGTGTTGTGGCACCTCATGTTGCAAAAAATCATCGTATTATCAATTCTCTAGTATTTGCTAAACAAACTTATCCTTCTAACTTTTTCAAATTAGGTTCTGCCTTAGAAGCTTTGAAGTCAATGCAGAGGCTATTGCAGACTCGCCCTACTCAGTTCAAATCCCTTGAACTTGCCATTGAGTGGTGGTTAGTACTTAGTGTATTTTGACTGTACGTGGTAGTACTTTCTCAGACAGCTAAAACATCTTTTCTTTGTTTTTTTTGTAAGCCAAATTAAAAGAAAAACTAGTTCGGTAGCCATTTGACAAATGATGAACTTGCACATTCGCTTGAGTGTTTAAAATCATTACCTCACCTAGTTTTATTGAAAGTAGAACTTCACTGCATTGTATGAGTGTGATTCGATAAAACCAGTGAGTTAAATTAAATTGGTATATTAATTTTTAAGTGTGCGTAGTGGACATGTTCGGAATCTTGAGTCGGCTAAAGTGTCCATGGTCGGTCAAATTGTAAGGTAAGTTTTCCAACTTGTAGACCAAACTGCGTGTCTGCCTTGATATAATAAACACAATCTATCAACGCGAAGACAAAAATATAGCTAATTATATATTCTTTGTTGTTGAACAATAATGTTTCAAGCTATAATTGGAATAGAATTTTATTGCCGTTCGAACAATTACTCTTTGCTACCTACCATTTTTTATTTCTAAGTTGTTTCTACAGCCTGGTTATTTTCAACAATCTAAGTCATATCTTCAATGTCTCTTTAAGCTATGGAGTATTCCCCAACCTAATGAAATAATCATTAGTTGTACATATCTTTAAAAATGGTGATACTATTTCTGTAAGTGAATCACAGTGCTATATCCTTTACATCGATTTTCTCAAGGCTGTTAGAAAAATGTGTATGCAGTCAATTTGATGATTATTTAAAGAAATGGGTATCCTAAATAAGAACCAGTTTGGATTGCATAGCCACAAAAACTCAACCCCAAGTAGTGCAAACATTAGAGTGCCGCAAGGCTTGATCCTCTCACCTGAACTTTTATTAATCTATATTAATGATTTATATAAAATAAATAACTCATTGCAGCTAGGTCAATTTGCTTGATGATATTCTTTAATGCTTCACTTCTCTCCTTGTTTGCACCACTTTTTGCTCTTAAATTGCTTAATACCTTACATTTTTTACTCTCTTTTTTTCAATTATTTGGATTTGTTTACATTTTCGCGAACACCTAACAAGTTTTACTTCTGGTTCTTCCCAGTAATGATATATGCATGCTGTCATACCATAATCATTAAAAACTATAATTTTTCAATGCTCTCCCTTCAATGCTTTCCAATTATAAATTGTATAATTGCATCTTCAAATAAATTACTTAAAATTAAATAACTTCTTGCTTTAAGATTTCTTGCGCATGAACACTAATTGTTCGAAACCAGTCAGCAGTAAAATTCTACTTTGAAGTAAAAGTGAGAATCCACAAAAAAGTTTTTTCTCTCAATCACGTTTTGCTTTCAAAATTAAATAAACATGAATTCATACCATTATAGGCAGTTTTCTTGAAATGAACGTTACAAATAATTAAGTAATTATCCACTTCATGCTAACTTGATTAGGAGCACTGAGAGCCAAAGTCTCAACTCCCTTAAGTATTTTAACATCTGTAATACAGCTAAGCAATTAATAATGTATTTATGTTATTAGTAATATTATAGTATATTTGTAGTAATAATTATATTAGTAATGTATATTACAGTTAGACTAAATTACTTGTTATCACTTTAAACTGCTGCATATCTACTTCAAAATTTGTTAATAAGTAAGGGATTTCCAAACTACACGAAAGTTTGAGAAGAATGTCATGGGATATCAGAATAACAAAATTTAATTTAATAATCTCAGGACTGCCTTTAGTGCATTAGAAGAAATTGCGTAATAAGTCACTGGTCATGGAATTCATTTGCGCTCTTATTTTAGGACGGACACAAATGAACTTGGCAGCACCGAGGTAGAACGGGAACAACATTTGCATGAGGAGAACAGTGGAACCACAGCAGACAACTGTGATATTATAAAGGAAGAGTGTGAGAATGGTGAAGAACCTGTGTGCACTAAATCTCCCAGTTCAGAAATTTTAGAGAGGCAACCTTCACACATGTATGTGTGGCGAATAGATTTGTCAAAAACAGAACAGTTCTGGGTTGGTGAGTTCATTTTCCGTATGACGATTCTTCATAATTCCAATCTTTGTTTTTATTCTTTGTTTAGTACATATTTTATACACTTTTCAAGTTTGGTCTAGCACTCAGCAGTAGGCCTGCTTAAAATTGATGGTTGTGATATGATTGAAACCTGTCTTATTGTCAGGAAGAATGTTTTAAAACTGCACACTAATTAATTAATTGCATCTTAACTATGCTCTTATTTTTATAATTGCTGATACTGCGCTAAAACTAGAGTTTGAAATATTTGACAGCATAGGTAGTAGGTAATGCACTAAGCAAAAATCAAGGAACTTGACTAAAATAAACTTCTGAATATCTGCAAAAAAGAAGGCAGATTGCTGCCTAATCTATGCATAATATATTTACTGCACCACCAACATTGATGGAATAAGTTTTTAAATAACATAATTTAATTTTTCTAATTCTTTTTCGGCTAGGTTGGTTTCAAGGTCTTTCCAAAATGTTCCTATCTTGTGGTGTTCCAAAAATGCTTGTTCTCGCAGCAATGGACCGACTAGACAAGGACTTGACCATTGGGCAAATGCAAGGTACTGTCATTTTACCTTTAATTTTTGCTTGGTTTAAATTAGTACTTCATTTTAAGTTTAGTTTTACATACAGTAGGTGCCGCTTAATAGTCTCACGGCTAATAGACTCAATCGCTTAATTGACTCAAAAATGCCTGATACGGGCCGCTTCTATACAAATGTGTGCAAAAACTGTGGATAATAGACTCAAATAACTCCTCATAATTGACTCAATATTTTTGCTCCAATTGCTTCAATAAGACACTTTCGTGTGACCAATAAGCTTTCATGATTTGTATATCATCTTAGTTTGCTTTTGTCCTGTAATATACATGGAAACAAACATGTTAAAGTATCGTTTTGTTTGTTTATCAAACAGCTAATACACTAGCCTAATGGTTTGCTTTGACCCGCCAGTACACTGCAGTTAACCTCATTACCCAAGAATTCCTAGAAGCTAAACATTTAATCACTTGCTTAGCCTTTGCTTTTGAAATTCTAGCTGTCTTTGACAGAAAGTTTAATCAGTTAGTTGCTGCTGTCAGGAACGCAGATACAGTACAGTAAGTGCATCACAATAGCAAGCGGGAGTTTAGGCGAAACTACAGATGAAGCTACGAAGGGGGAAACACCGGCACCACAATAAAGCATGTCGAACACTAAGTATTTTACGAGACTTTGTGAAAAATCATAAAACAACAGATTTGCAATGTTTTTATCATTATGAGAACTTTGTGAGCCAACTCACAACTCACAACTCAATTATAAAGTGAAGCAACCAACGTGTGTGATTTAGAAAAGCATACTTTTTAATTTATAGCTAATTCACCTATATAAATTAATATTTTAAAATATTTTTTCTAATTTTTAACTGCACAAAGGAGTTTAGGCATTACTTCGTTTGTAAAATTCATTAAAAACCTTTGCAGTGCATAGTAAGCTGACGACTCATACTTTACCAGTAGTACAACAATCATGGGTTAATAGGTTCAGAAGGTTAATTGGGTCAAAACACTTCGGTCCCAAAGTGAGTCTATTAAGCAGTGCCTACTGTAGTTTTCAATTTTGGGTTATATAGCTTGTTGTTATTGTTATTGTTGTTGCGCTGTTGTTTTTGTGTTGCTATTGCTGCTGCTGTTGCCACCATTGCATCATAATTGCTGGTTTTCAAGAATGATATTATTGGGTGAGATGAGAGTGGTGTTGATTATAACCAATTGCTAATATTTTCAGGAAAATTCCAAATCCAGGTTTTACCACAAGTTGGTCATGCTGTGCATGAGGATAGTCCCGATAAGGTACATGTGTTTCATCCTTCGTTTATAACTTTTTTCATACTCTTCAAGTTTATTTTTATAATTTTTTTTCCTTTTCCATATTTCCACATTTACTTTTTCTTTGAAAATGAAACTTTTATATAAATGCTGTTATTTTCTTGTTTTTGTGTTTATTGTGAACACAGTTTTGTGCAAAAATCTTTTAATCTAAAAGTCAATGTCTGAAATTTAACTAGATCGTGAGTATTAAAATTTTGAGTTTACTAGATTTTTTGGACATTAATCATAATTGCGTCTGTTTCATAATTTGCGTAAACTATTGTTCTGTTTTAGTTGGCTGATGTGTTGGCATCATTCATGGTTCGCCACAAATTTGTTGAGCCGACCAGTAATTTTTCACCGTGAGTTTCTTTAGTATATACTTTTCACATATTATATGTAAGTTTATTGTGAAACTATATACGAAATCCATAGATTTATAATGTGTCTGTTTAAATAGCAAAGATAATTTGAATTTAGCAGCCAACTTTCATTTAAAAGACTTATATCTACTAAAACGTATGAGCTTTTATGGATATAATAAGTGGCGAGTCACACATAAAACTTAAATCACAAGAAAACACTCTTCATAAATAATATGTTTTTGGTAAGATAGTGGCGCACACTGAGGTGACGATGCTACGCCATTTTACCAGGTGGTACAAATGTTTTACATTATTAAAAAATGTTTTTTCTAATTACATGCGTCTTTCAAACAGGTGAGCTTAATACAAAATAATATGACTCTGTGTGGGAAGTTTTTTTGGGGAAATGCTTTAAAATAGCCTTTTCTTCCCCTTTAAATAAAAACAACACAAGTAATTTAAATTTTCTGTGTGGTTTTCTGTTTATTACATTAATAACATGTCGGGTCAGCTTTACCATATACAAATCGGTTTATTAGAATAGTTTTCAATGATTTTACCATTCGATCTTAAACCTTTGTTTCTGTTACATAAGTATTACTAATATGCAGATTGTTATCAGGGTAGTTTTGTTAAAAACTTGTCTTAACATTTAGAATGTAGGCATTAAGGGGTTGAACTTTGCGAACCATTGAAATTCCATGTATGTACGTATTTACAACCCATTGATGTTGATTGCCCATCTGTAAACTATAGTTCAGTGTGTTGATGCAATATCGGTTATTCAAGTTATTGAATTATAAATTGAGCTTGCGTTTTTTTGTTGTTATGTGATGTTGTTGTTTGCTTGGTTGTTTCTTTTGTCTATTTATTTAGTGTTTTTTATATAATAGCTATTGTGTTAATCATTTTAGACATTTTGATATGCACTGATCTGATTGCAATTCCTCCCTTCTGCAGCTATTTGTGCCCTCAACAAAATCACGCTATTGGGCTGCTAATGAAATCCACATGTGATGAATGAGAGCACTATCTAACTAATTAGCATTATAGCAGTTTGCTGCTCAAAGTGGTTTTGCTTACCACATCTTTGTATTATATCCTTCACCTTTATATCTGTCAATAGCACCTTAATGTATTTTTAGGACATTCCCTGCTTGCTGATGTATGTGTGGTATCCAGAAGAAATGCCATGAATCATGTTCACTAGGGAATAACCATGATGGCTACACAAATACAGTAAAATGTAATTATAATATTGTGCGAAATACTTTGTCTGTGTACAAACCATGCCCTAGATTCAGCAGGATGCATACGCCATGTCTCGTACTAGAACTGCCAAACAAAAATCTTAGTTGTGCTGTCTACATGCAATTTATGTAGTAATCTTTGGCTTATATGTCTGTAACTAGATAAAATTGTAAATTATAAGAAACTGAAATGGTTAAAATTGTAAATGTAAAATTATACGTTTTAAGGAGGCAAATTATAAGATTACCTTAAAAATCATAGCTTTGCAGAATGGTTGTTTTGGTTTTCTTACCTAAAGGTCGGGGTTGTGTTAGTTTTCAGTTCTGAATTCTGTGCACTTGACAAGTTAACTCTTTTTGAATTGTCGTTAAAACTTAAGTACTATTAACTTGCATGTGCATAATAAATTCTTCTGCAAATGCTAATTTGCTGCTATTGCATTCTCTTAGCGTGCTACATATCATATTTAATAAAAAAAGCTGTGCTTCATACTAGAATTAGTTTCATAAGCAGGAGGTTTTCCCTTTTTCTATTTAACTCCCCATTCAGTTTCGCATTTCCTCTGTTAACATGTATTGTAATCTTGAGGTAAAATGACTTCAGGCATTGTTGAAATGGGATTAAATTAGAAGTTGTAATTAAAATCTTTCTGGTTCTTTTTAAACCTGGTTGTTTATTAAACGAGCAACTACTTTTCTGAATATTGAGGTTAACAAACCTTATTCAAACTACTGTTTAAACATTTAAATCACAAAGTACTAGTAATGTTTTTGGACAGTTTGGAAAGTTTGGTATTGTTAAAAATGGTGCAATTCATACATAGTCATAATATTGCTTTAAATTAACTAATTTCTGTTACTGTTCTGGTGAAGATTCTAATGGAAAGTCATGTAATGAATCGGAGAAATAAACTATTTATTGGCATTCTGCCAAATGTGCAGCAGTGAAATACGAAATTTCTTGTCCGCATATTTAATGATTAAAGGGGTTGAATATTTTTTTAACTGCAAAAGTTGGCAAACCAAACAAATAAGCAACTATAATCCTAGTAACCACATTGTTGCTAGTGCTACTTGCATAACTGTCTTGTTACCTAACTGTGAAATATCTTTTTGTTGGCATCGTCCATTAGTTTATATATTTATTTTTATAGCTCGTAAGTGTTAATGGTGGTTACACATGAATAACAGACTCATAAAACATACTTGTGCAGGTGAAATAGTCTTTAAGCGCACATTAATTTATTTTGTTCTTGATTAGTCAATAGCCTATGTAACTCAGTCAGACACAAACTGCAGAAAAATGTTAGTTATTCAATAGAAATATTTCAGTTGTTCAATAGAAAAATTCCACTTGTTCAATAGAAAAATTTCAGTTACTCAATAGAAAAATTTCTAGTGTTCATTGTTCAGTACTGTAGTTGGATGCATATACTAGCTAGAAAATACATTAAAAAATAGTAGTTGTACATTTGTCTGCTCCAAATACTTGATTTTTTGTTCATTGTTGTATTACATGACATGCAAGACTTTGGTAAGAATGTTGTTTCAATTTTAAATTATCGTGTGTATTCTATTGTTTTTCTGTACTTGACACTAGTTCAGATATTAGTTTTGTTAACTCGTTTTTTGGTACAGTGCACTAAATTTGTGAGAAGAAAACTCGTTTATTGATGGCTTATTTTTCGCTCTTGCATTAACAATAAATATGTTGCTAAAGTACAGTTCATTTATGGTACTATGTTTTCATTTTGGTTGTAAGACATGGTATTCCTCACACAAGCATAATGACCAGATACATCTCTTCATCATGCAGAGTTACTTTGGTGTTGCAGCTTTTGAGATAAACGCTGCAAATTTTATCGGTTTTAAAAAATATGATGACGGTGTTTGGCCCTAGGTGAGGATGCCACTGCCCTCGGATGGTTTTTTTGCAAAATATTTTTGTTGGAGGCAGGAGCAGGTCTCTCATGGTGTGTTTGCTTGCTTGAAATCAAAATCCTTTGTCACACCACCACAAGTTCATATTTTTAGAGTTTCAATAATTAATTCTTAACATTTATCACTACACGTTCTGTGCTCTGTTCATCATCATCATCATCATCATCATATTATTATTATTATTATTATTATTATTATTATTGGTGGTGGTGGTGGTAGTAGTAGCAGCAGTAGCAGTAGTAGTAGTATTGCTGTTATAGCAAATAGAGTAAAAAATACATGTATAACAAATTGTACGATATAGATTTTGCTCGTGTGCTGCGCGCTTGATAAACATGCGGTACATAGAGTTTTGATTAAATTTCATACAAACTCACCGTGCTCCCGCGTGCACGCAGTTTACATCACTAAAAAAAGGTGATCAGACCAATAAAAAAACGATCATTCAGTCACGTGTCACGTGTCACGTAAGTGTTAGCTGTGGTTAATCGTACAAAAGATGCCTATATTGCATACTGAAAATTTTGTGTGCGTGGCGGGATTTGCTTTGCGTCGCACGGTGTGCTGTACACAGATTTTTTGCCATGTGCGACTAGTGTCAGACCAGCATTCCGAAGCCTTGTAATTATTTCCTTTGATCTAAAAACTTGCTTATTAATTATCAGAAGAATGTCCGTGACGTAGTTACTGTCGTATGTGAGAAAACACTGAAGTGACAAACATAATTATAATTATAGGCTTACTATCTCGCTAGTAAAACTGCTGGTGCCAGAAATCTAAAATTGCTCAAAACCTCCAACTTCTTCTTTAACAAAATAAGGTAGTTTATTAGAGTACAGGGCTTCTTCAATATGCACCTCTTTCACACGCGTTTGCGAACTCTTTTCCTTTTTTCGTTTGCTAAATTGTCCTTGAAACAGAGAGTAAAATGCGTGCTGTTATTTACATGCATGCGCCCCAATTTCTATTCTTCTCCTACTCCCCTACATTTCGTTGTATAATCGATAGGGAATTGCGGTGTAAATGTATAAGCAGAAAAAAAGCATCATTGTGGTGCTTATTTAGGCTGGGGTCGTATATAGGTCATGTAAACGGGATAATTTTCCTTAATTGCTGCAGTTTAATTAGCGGTAAACGAGTTTTCCTCGTTTGTCTATGGGCAATCACTTACATTTGTACCACGCAAGCTAGTTTTTTTAAAAGAACAGTATATTAACATGAGCGCGCAGAGCCGAACTACTCTGGTCATTGTTTAAAGTTACGAATTGAAAACATTCAATTTGACGGGAAGCTTGTTAAAGATAGAGGAGAATGATGTGCGGAGGAAGTGGCAGGAAGAAACCGCGGAAATTACTGCAATGAAATTCACAGAAGTGAAGAACTTTTTCTTCGTTTTGGTACGTATAGCTTTTCTTTCACTTTTGCAGCATTCCTCGCTTCTACAAGTGTTTTAACTGTATATACTTATGCAATTAAGATTGCTAATGCACTATGAGCTGGCTATTAAGCTTTGTGAATCTGGCAAACTACCTAAAAACCTGTGTGAAGACCGCAAAAACGTCTTTTGAGGAAATATGGTCTTCTTATGGACTATGGTATTCTGAAAAGTAGACGCCTTGTTATTGTAGTGACCAACAATAGCTCTTGTTTTTTAGTTCACTGTTACTTCTATGTCAACTCATTTTTATGATATACTAGTATGATATTCCGGCAAAGATACATCACTTTTGTCCTGTACCTATGTCCCTCAGCGCGTTAATGTTTTTGTTAATTCTGTGAATAATACTTTGGAACTAAAACTAATACTTTGGAACTATTATGCTGTAATATGTGAAATGACTGATATCTAAGGACAACTAAAAATTATTAAAGAAGTTATTTTACTTCATAGTACGTAGCAACAGTCGATGCATCAATTTCCTTTTTTATTCCAAAATGGCAGTTTGCGAGGAAGAACATTTCGAAGCGATGTTACGGTGCTAGTTGGTGAATGTTAAACTGATGTGAAAGTCTCAGTAGAACATACTGTTTGCCATCTGCTTGCTGCTTATTTTTAGCTCTTGAATCTATGCACGATTAAAAATTTTCATTATAAAGTCGAATAAACTTCCATCAATTTTAATGCGTACTTGATGATCGTGTATGTTTGTGTATGTCCTATTGTCATTGTCAACATCATATTGGCAATTAGCGCGCTTGTGCTTGTACATTTCATCGTACGCTACAGTTTGTTTAAAGCTTGTGTTTTATGCATTACATTCACCAGTAGTTTTAGTTTCTAGCACTTGACGCATTTGCCAGCTAACAGTGTAAAATTTTTAGTTAGGTACACTGACTGATTTTAATGCATTGTATAATGTTTATAGTCATTATATATATATATATATATATATATATATATTGTAATTTCATTAAAAAGTATCATAAAATTATTATATGTGTCTGTTCCAGGCAATATCATCGATCATTGCTTTGTGCGATGTGTACAGCAATCCTTATGGATACTACGACCACGGAGGATACAGACAGCCTTTTGGATTTCCAGGACACAACAGACATCGAACTGGATATTTCTACAGACGTAGAAAAACAACAACTACAACAACGACAACGACAAGCTCGTATGATGATGATGACAGCTACAGAAATGGTTATCACATTCACATTCATCAATACAGGAGCACCACCTATTCTCCTTATGGTGCATTTCCGTTCTTTCCTTATGGTTTATACGGTGGTTTCGGCTTTCATCGAAACTATACAACTACTACTACGACGACAACAACGACAACTCAATGCTATGGTTATTACTGCGATAGCGACTACACAGAAGACTACAAATATCATTATGACTATGGATTTGGGTATAACTATCCACCTGTTGCACCACCACTACTACCAGCAGCCCAACGTCAATATTATGGCTTGCAACATCAGCCACTACAACAATATCAAGCAGGGCCAACCGCGTACTATAACAATTATAATCCAGGTCCAGATCCAGGTCCCAACCATCCTGGTGGATACTATCCTCAAAATGTATACAACAGGCAAATAGTGACTCCAGTTAACCATCTCTATCAGCAACAGCAGCAACAATATAATACGATCCAGCCGCTCTACCAGCAGTACCCACAGCACGCTACTGCCACTACACCTTATTATAATCCTTGGACAACACTGCGTCCAGCGCATTCCAGCCACAATGGCGTGCGAGTGTACGACCGTCCAACGACAAACCACCACAATCCTCAAAAAAGCTATGGTGGACAATATCTTGCGGCATCTGGGTACTATGTCACACCTGCTTATGATTCCAGCATCCTGAAAAAACAAAACTTTGGTTATGTGCAAAACTCGCCAGGAAAAACGATTAATTATTTACCTGTAGTGCCAAACGCCATGAAAACGGTTACCAGTACAGCTCTGCCAACTTCAGCGTTTACTCAGAGCACCACTACGCGAGCAACTGAAATGCGTCAAACTAGACCAGTTAGACCAGTAACAATGGTTTCGCCAGTGGCTACACCAGCACCATCTACGACGTCTACTACGACTACTACCACCACCGCTGCACCTGAAACTGGCAATATCAAGGGAGAAATTCACATATTCCCAAGTAAAATGGGACCACGGGTGTCATTTGTAGAAAAGACTACCTCAAAAGCACCACATTGGCCTTTTCTTATGTACATGCCAAGTCCTTCTGCCATGCCCACTACAACAGCCACTACAACAACAACTACTACCATTCCATCAACAACGTCAACGACAATGCATACAGCAACATTAATGAACGAGAAAACAAAATCACAATTTTGGCCATTTATTTTATACATTCCCACATCTTTGACTCCAACGACTAAAACAACAGCAACAACAACAACGACGACAACTACCACCAGCACCACAACTACAACAACCACTACGACAGCAGCTCCACCTACAAAGATGACGACCATATCAAGCTCACCTCGAATGCCACCACCAATGTCAGACTCTGCTATGCCAATAGAGAAACTAATTCTTCAAGATTCGAATGGAAACATCATGATGATTCCTAGGGAGCTATTGATGATGATGTTAACTGACGATGGCACATCTGACGAAACCTCTAAGGATGGTCCTGGAATGAACTTCGTCATAATGGCAGTAATGACGAGTACAACACCAGAAATGATGACGACAACAACGTTACCACCTACTACCGCTATGCCGACGACCACGACCAAGACGACGCTTGCAAGATCTTCTTGGAATAACATCCAGGGTGCCCAAGCAATTTATCTTCTAGTGCCAACGACGACGCCCCAAGCGGAGACGACTGAGGAGATAGTCATGAGTGGTAACAATTTCGTATTAATAAACAGTGGCATGCCAAGAAACGGCAACAATGTTCCGCGCCGCAATACTTTAATGTACAACGGAAGAGGAATGCTTGTGCTGAAGGAAATTGGTAGAACGCCTAGTTCTGGAAGGCCTAACATGTGAAACAGTCACAGTGATGCATGGTAGCAAAATCACGTAAAAACGCTACTTAACTGTATTCAACGGCATCACTTAATTGCCCAATGATGTATGTGAACACGCTTGCGTCTGTGTGAACGTAAAATTTACTGCGTGCTGAGAGAACGGCTTGTTTTATGGAGATTACTGAAGTAATAAAGGATATGGTGTCTTAAATGTGTGGCTTTTCAGACTGACAATTTCTATCAACGTCGTAAAACTGAAATTGTCACTAGTGACGCAAAGATTATTGTTATTAATGGTGTCATTGTCAGAATTAAGGACAACAATAACATCGTAATGAATGCTTTTATAACTGATACGGACAATCTCTCTGCCACAGATGTGATAAAAAACGGAAGTAGCTCAACTGTGCTTATCAGTTTTGCACAAGCTGTGATTGCCATCATGATTTTAATCACCACTCTGACGATTATCACCATTTAAATATCACCATGATGATTTTACATGACAAAACAAGGTCACCAAAAACTTGTGACGCGTTGATTTTGATATAAAGAGTAGATTTTTTTTGTAAGAGTGATGGTTTATTTTGTTAAATAAATACCTTATTCATAAAAATTTTTGAGTGGTTTGAAACGAGCTTTAATTGTTCAAAAACCGTGACTAGGATTACAGTCTCAAAAACTACATGAGAGCTCAATTGAACAATGTCACAGAAAAGCTTCCATTATTGACAACATTTGAGAAGAAAAGAGAGGAAAAGTGAATGAGTAAGGAGAACGAGGAAGGAGAGATGAAGGAAAGAAAAGAGACGGAGAGAAAGAAAGGAGAGAGGGAGTGTGATAGAAAGACAGGGAAAGGAGGCAGGAAAAGAGAACGACAAGAGAAGAAGAGCGGCAAACACAGAGAGAAGGAAACACACACACACACACACACACACACACACACACACACACACCTTGAAAAAAAATCGCACGATGTGTGCTAATAAAGCTACTACTTATAAATTTCGCCATTGAAAATGTTGGACGTAGGGAACGTAAATGAAGTAATGCAAGCTTGTAATCAAAACGTCCGATTTACTGGCAACGGCGATGAACGACAGTTTAATTTCAACATAAGACACATGACACTCAATCAACCAGCTGAAAATTAAAAGAGAAACTTTGGACACATACATCGCCTGGACATAGTGTGCTTTCCAGTTTCAGTTAAACAATTATCAATCCCGTGCCATTTTAGACGAATTCACATACAATAATACAACGCATCTGGGCACGTACAATAACATTTCAGTCTGCAACAGAGCGCAGCACAAAATAAACAACAAAGTACTACATCTACAAAAAATCTCAAGATTACTAATTTTTTGTATTCGTTAAGAGTCGCTTATAGTAGCCGACGGCCAATGTTGTCTGTTGTCCCAGCGACTGTGAATAAGTGTCTTTGTCCTTTTGCTGTCCTTTTTTTTAGCAATTATCCTTAGCAATTTGCTAGGTGTCAGTCTCGCTACAATCATTCAACTTTAATAATAACACCTGCTGTTGGCTGACGAGAACTAGATGCCGTATTCAAAAAGTCAATGTAAATAAATTAGAAAACAAAATATTGCTGAACTTGTTGAGGTTATTAGCCAAGTGGTTGCTTATGGGCGTATGCCGGTCTGTTGCCTCATATTATTACTATTATTTTGTATAAACATATTTTATTAATCTCAGAATTAACAATAAGGTATTACAAATACTTCACTAAAGTTTCTTCTGAGGTAATAAATTGAACTTGACACACACAAAGTTATTGCTATTATTATTATTATTATTATTATTATTATTATTATTATTATTATTATTATTATTATTATTATTATTATTATTATTATTATTATTATTATTATTTATTACCAATTTATAAAGCGCATTAAACACGAAAAATATGGACCAATGACGCTGTGCTACCAGAAAATTAATTAAAATTACAAACGATAAGTTATACAAAATATAAGATGTTTAGCACTAACTAAATCTAGTAAATAAGTGTTTAGTAAATGACATAAAACACTATAGTCGGGTCAAAAAAAGCAATCACAAGTAGGCCATATCCTCTTCATGAATACTTAAGACTACAATCACTGAAATTAATGATCAATTTATCGCGTATTTAAGCATAAAGCGAGGAGCTGTAAGAAGTGCAGCCAACAAGTAGGCCTACACTGTATAGATAAAACATTGTACTCGCACAGGATTACTGATCTTTGATCGAGAGATAGTATCCGGTGCCACCACAGTCATCTATTTTAAGTATACCCTGCCCATGGTTGACAAACAGCATAAAAATTATTTGCAAGAACAGTTATGAGAGATTTGAACGACAGCGCGTGAAAATAGTTGCTAGGCTTGTTAATTTATTTATCTGCGCCCAAAGTGTACTAAACTTACTGGCCCTATAAACACTGCAAATTTGCAGTAGCATTATATAGTCCACCAAGGCGTCAAACAGTTGAACTTTAATGACTTGTTTATAGATCATTTAACTTTAAAATTATGTTCTTCGAACCACTTCCATTGCTTTCAATTGTTATGAGGAATGAGGAACCACTTCCATTTCACGCTATGACGAATTCATAAAAACCTCAGCTGCGCTACCTAGCGTGGAGGGAAGCATGCTATAATGGGCACAACGCGCGTTTCATTTCTTGTGCTGCGGTAGTCGGGCAATGCCTCCACATCGCAGATGGAAGTTGATCATAGTTATTGTTTTTCTCGTGCAGCGGTGACGCTTGTTATTTTTGTGTTCGTGATTTACACGTTTTCCACCAACGATAATTGGCATCTGAATCGCGAGGAAATTGAAACAGTTTCTAACAGTAAAAGGACAGACGTGGGAAATCATGGAAATGTTACGTATTTTCATTCTCAAGTCGAAGCAGATGAAATAAGAGCTGACAAAGATGAGTTTTTAACAAATTCTTCATCCTCGAGTGATGCTGTGAATCGTCGCCCTCACAACGATGACATTCTTCGCGAGGAAAAGACTGAAACAGACTCACATTCGAAGATTTTCAACCACAAGTGGCAATACGTGGACATGCGGTATCCCGTTGTCGTTTTTTCTGCTTTTCTTGAAAGGCGCTTTAAGGCCTTAGGTAATATCATCATCATCGTTGCTGCCGCAGACAGAAATTTCTCATTTCCACTCTTTTGCCACTTGTGGAATGACGGTGACACTGCTGTCACCGTTGTGGCTGCACAGCGACACGACGTACGTGAGAATCGCTATACGAAGAATCCGGATGTCTCCGTACTGTTTCTTTGTTTTATTGGCAAGACTGGTTATATTCCTGAATTCGTTAGTGTTTCTTCGTCTTCTTCTATCGTGTCTAATTTTACCATGCGCATTCTGAACAGACGGACTAATCCAACTCCGCAGTATAAACTTGGTGCGTGCGTAGCGCCAATTGTTGGCAACTACGAAAACAGTGTTCATTTGATCGAAGTTATTGAGACATATAGATTACTTGGTGTGGATGTGGTAATGTTATATAATGGCTCTGCGGCTCACGAAGTGAATCGAGTCATGTCGTCGTACGCGTCAAGTAATTACGTGCGTATTACTGACTGGAACATACGCGACGCAAACGTAACGCACAAGGGCGTGGTCAAACCACCGGAAATGAAGCCATTTCGGTTAAGAACCGCCGCACAGTTGTCTTCAATTCATGACTGCTTATATAGTAATATGTTCAACTTCGAATATTTGATAATCTGTGATATGGACGAGATGATTTTCCCTCATGCTGAGGGTATTTATACCTTGTCTGAACTTTTGCACAGACTTCCCAAGCAGCAAAATGGCACCAATGTTGGAAGCTACATGTTCAGAAATACTTTCTTCAACGTTGCAAACACGTCCGTACCGAGCTTGGCAGAAACTTTGCACAGTGAGCGCTTGGAGACGCTGTCTTTTTTCCTGTCGAGCACTCAAAGAACGTCTTTTTTTCATCCACGAAATCACAGGTCAAAGGTCATAGTCAGACCGAAATTCGTGCTTTTACAAGGTATTCACAGAGTTTGGAAGCATGCTCGGTTGAAGGACAAGCCATTCTTGGTCGATCCAACTGCGGGATTTCTACATCACTATAATCCTAAACACTGGCAAGGTGTTGTTCAGTACCAGTTAGTCAAAGACGAGAGAGCTCTTTATCTAAGAAATTCATTGCTGAACAGAATGAAGCAGAGAATTTTGTTAATACTAAACAGTTAAAGCACAAGAAAACCCTCAACTTGCATAAAGCCTAAAAAGTTCGTATTGAAATTTTATACCACTTACATACTGCCTTTTTGCATATTAGACTTGAATCGGCAAGAACGCTGCATAAAGTATGTAAATTTAAACTCCCGCGATCACCGTTAGACGCAACCATTTTGACAATAAGTCATTTGAAACAAGTTTAGGTAGCAGTCTATAAAGTTTGAAAAAATAATCAGAGCATTCGTAGTGCACACGAGACTAACTAAGCAAAATTTAAAATTACCGTATCGTATCAATAACATTAAAAATACATTTTTGGTTAGTGAGTAATGCATCCTGGAGGGTGAGCAGTTGATGAACATTTCAACAATTGATGAAAGCAGATTAAATAATTAATAGTTTTCTTTTCTAGCTACATAAGTCTTTCAAGCAGGTAAGCGAAATGCTAAGTAACATAACTTTGCCTAGAAGACCTTTTGAGACATAATTTAAATTTTCTTTTTCTTCCCCTGATTTACGTTTGCGTAGTAGATGACGTCGTGTAATGGCCCCGTCGGAACTGTATTGCGGGAGATTTAAAATGAAAACAAACAAAAAGTCCTTTCAACGCAAGTACGATATACGCATAAAATTGCTCTTAAGTAATATAATTTCTTAAGGCGATTTTTCTGAAACCTACTTTAGGTACCCCTTTTATTGTCCTTTAACGGTAAACTGACTGAAACAGACCCCATATAAGATTTATACTGATAAATTTGATGATGATGAGAAACAACATTTTGTTGAATAAAGCGTTTACGCTAGGACAATAAACAAGACAAACAGATTATAAGAGAGAATATAATAATTACACACAAAACAAAGCAACAAAAACTGATTACGAGCTAATCGTGGGAGGTGCTAGTTTCAGTTCGCACCCTCTACTTTTGAGCTACTAGCCCAAGAGTAAGTCTGAGATCTCATCCTAGCTGTACACGCAAACACGCATGCGCACAGAGACACTTTCCATGCCGTTCTTTCTCGATTTTTTGCTACTGTCTCAACCTGGTGACCTGTATAATTCGCAGAGGAATCAACTGACCTGACCAGCGACGTGGTATACGTGAAATCGTAAACTCGTTTCAAAATTTCTTATTTAAAGAGAAACTATAGTGTAAACTATATGGTACAGAAAAACTGTATCGGTTTTTCTAAAATTAGTGTTTGTTTTGGCATTCTGTAGGAGCATGTGAGGATGAATGAACTGTGCTTTTCATCAGATTTGTACGTGTATTGCAAATATACCATATTAATCAATGAGTTGGCCAGTTATAAACTTTGGACGCCCTTGACTACGGAAGTACGATGGCCCGGTGATCTAAAGCACCCTAGTTCAAATCGAGGTTGTATTTCAACTTTTTCAGGTTTAGTGTCTTTCACGTATACCGTTTGGGCCATGATATAAATGCTTTGGGTTTATACCGTCATTGGGAGAAAACGTTTTAAATAAAAAATACCGTTTTGTTACACGCATTTTGTTTCTTTTTCTTTTCTTCTTTTGTTAAGTTGATGTTAAACCTATTAAAGGAATATACGACTTTAATAAATTTGTCACATAAAATAGAAAAACAAATAAAATAAAGTCTATATAATTTTTGATAACAACAAGATAGCTCGACTGTTAACAATAACTGCGTCAATTTTCCTTGTTACGTTACAGTTTTTTGACGACATACAAAATCTGTAGGAATAGCTGCTTCAAATTCATTATTTTCCTCCTGAGCTGATTTTTGTTGTGCTATACTGGTCCAAAGCTTTTTTCAACACGCAGCAAAGCAAACTTTCTCTGCACGATATCTCAACCTAACAATCGAAATTTGCGATGCACAATAGAATTTTGTGCCACATTAAGGGCAATGTACAGTCAAGAAAACGCATCATTAATCGTGCGTTACGTATTCTTACTCTCATCACAGTATTTTATGGAAACTTTGAAAACTACATGAACACTACGCTTTCGTTTGTTTTGAAAGGAAACAGTGACACCTCCATAAGGTAACCTGACGTTGAGAGAAACTTCTTGGCAGTTGGCACTCAAAATGTAACCGGTTATTTTCTTGAGAACTTCGCAATTCATTACAAATTTTCTTTTGCTCTCTTGTCCAATTGCGACTTACAAAAACTAGTTTTGCTCAAATTTTGAAGAATTAATGTAGAATAATTCTTTGTGAAAGGTGTGTTTTCCTAACTGAATTAGAAAATAGCCAAAATTGAAAGCAGGTAATTGAAAGCAAAATTGAAAGCTGCTGTACGCACATGAACAAGCCTACCCCCAAGCACTCAACTCTCCCACCACGTTGCCTTAATAATCATGGGAAAGCTTAACATGTAATCCCGTTTCTGACTATGCATGTATGATCACCTTATAATTAATAATATCTTCTTTTTTTATCAAATAATTATTAGTTTGGAAATCAAATGAACCACAGTCATTTATTGTTAATGTTTCTAGTAGTTTAGGGGTTATTATATATAAGTGACTTAACTAACTAAACAACTAGTCCTAACGCAATGCTTTTATTTGCGTGGAGGCGGGTATACTACAATGTAAACACTAACTTATTTTCAGGTTAATCTCTTATCTGGTACAAGTACGCGGAAGTTTTGAAAAAACGGTCACAAAAAGAATCAATCCTTGCAAGAGACCGTAAGCAGACCTAGATCAAATCTTGTATCGGCTTAAAATAATTATGTCAGCCAAAGTGAAAACCTTGTGACCTGATACATTTTTCAAATTCAAAGAGACTATTGTATACATATACTGCGTATATGCATAATATACATATACGTTAAATAAAATTACATTTTAGTCTGTTGTGTCGTTTTTCAAATCTTAAGTTTTATCTTTCTGATTTTAGTCTTTTTTAATCACCTTATTATTGACCTTATGTTTTTTTATTCATAATCACTGTTTTGAATCGGGTGTAACTTTTATTACTACTTTAACTTTTGGCACTTTTAATCTAACATGTCATCTTACCAATATAATTTTGTTGTATTTAGTAAATAACTTTTAACTGGTTTTTAACTTTAACGTTTCAAATTTTTCTTTATGATTTTTATGAATTTTAACTTTATGACTCCTATTAGCCTTATTTTCTGACACTAATTAACAATTTAAAATTCCTAATTCTTAATGCTTAGGCTTTTAGCTAAATGTTCATTTAATTTAATGTATGCTATTAATGTGAAATTTTCATTGTGTAATTATTTATTTATTTATTGTGTGAAGGGTTAGCGACTGATAGGACGGTGGTTGGGTAGCATTAGTAGTTTGTAGTTAGTAGCATTAGCATTAGTAGTTGACAGCGCGATGGTTGGGTAGAGTTGGATAGAGGCCTGTTACGACATTTTGCTGTTCTGACTGTTGTGACAGAAAATGTTACTTCTTGCGTTTTGAGAAAATTGCGACAAGCCTACGGAGGTGAAAAATGTTTTACTTATTATTGCAAAACGTTTTAAATGGCAGCGCTAGAGATGTATATACGGCCATGTCACTTGAGCGAAGCAGTGACTACTGTCATAACTCAGGAGACAATCTTGGCAGCTTATGAATTAGCACCAGAAACCTACAGCCTGAAAAAAAACAGTAACCAAAAATACGCATAATTTGCCAAAGAAAAAGTCCAATTCAGGTGGCTCAAGTCAAAAGAAGTTGACCAAAATTAACAGTTGATCTTAGACTTTTAGTGGAAGAGTTTAAAAATTGTGTCCCTCTGACTTCAAGAGACACCCATTATGGCAGATGATTAAGCACTCACGCGCAAATTAAGTCACACAAGTACTCACACTGCACTTATGATAAACTGGTGCACCGTGCAACAACGATAAACCCGCCGTCAAAACAGATTTTACTGAAAGAAGTAAACGTTCTTTCTCTGCAAGGCCTAACGATGGTAAAGTATTTAAGCCTGAACCTTATGCCAAAGAAAGGATCATTGCGTGCCAACGCACTGCTCGCTAGGTCGAAATACGTTAATTATTCTGTGATTCTCTCAATGATAAAACCTTCAGTCATGTACTAACAATAAGTACTTTCCACGTGGTGTCTCTTGCACTAGGCTATACATACTATAAGTAGATGTAAGATAGACAGTAATTTTTTTCTTGAAATTGAAATAATTGTTAGAAAGAATAATTATGGACTTATAGGTATACTGACTAAGAAACTTAATTTGTTTGGGCTATATTTAGGCAGAAAAGAATCAAAGGATACTAGTAGCAATACTGTGAAATAAGAATAACACGATATATATTCTTCGTATTCTTCGTAAATTGTTCCAACATTATTGCGAATACACCCCACCAGAAGCATCACACTCATAGAGGGTCGAATACACTCGGGGCATTGAAAAGCCAATCATGCATTTACTTTAAAGTATTTACAAGGCATTTTAAAAAATAGAGGTAGCAATCACGCGATGCAGTTATATTTAAGAAATTTCAATAAGAAATACATTATCACGAAATTTAAACAATAAGTAACTTGATAAATGGGTAATTTTTCTTCACATGCCTCGAAAACCAAAATAAAGGTTGCTTTTAAATAGTATAAGCTTCTACAGTTCGGGGTTGGCATCGGGGACGGGACGAGATAAGATGCTCGGGAACGGGGTTTGGGATGGAACATGATGTTCGCCATAGCGACTCCGATCCCGAACACCCATAAGTTGACCACACACAAAACTCCACGAACTATCGAAAAGTTGACAGTTATCGTTTTATAATTCACACTCAAAATAAGAAAACAGTTCTAATGAGAAGTTTCAGTTTGCATATTTATTATTTTTGTTATTTGCATTGTAATTATTATTTAATTCACATAGACTCTGCGGATTTATTTAAAGTTTACAGAGCCCGATTAAGAAATGAGTTGTCTTAAAAAAGCTTCCTGTGCGAAAATAATTCTCTTCTCAATAAACCCCAAAGTTTTTAATTACATCCTTCATTTTGGGTATTCTTCTTGCGCTAGGTAGTTTCTTATTTAAACATAATTCTCCTTGCCGTACTGAATCATCTTTGCTTGTGCGTGACATATCTTCTATACTTGCGCTTTCTCTAACTGATTTTTCAGGCAGCCTTCGGTCTCTCATCTTTTGTTTGCCACATTTTAGGCATGTTTCAATGTTGGTGTCACATCTTAGCTGTTTGAATATGTTACTCTTTGTACCGTCAGGTTTCTCTTTTCTCGTCGCAACCCTTCCTCTCTGGATTGACTTTGATGTCCCTTTTTTGGACATATTTTTCTCAATTTTGTTGGACAAAACGGCGGTTCCGTTAATGGGCTTTCTAATTTCATGTGCGCCAATGTTTTTGGTTACTTTCTTCTTTTTCTGAGACGTGCTTACAACTCTAAAAGTTGTTCTTCCACCTGAATCTTGCCTTTTTTCTAGGCGGCTTTTTCTACTATTTTTAGAAACGTTTCTTTTAACCCTTTGTTGTCGCTGAATCTTATTCTTTGAGTCAGACCTTGAGCGTCTAGTGAAGGACCGAGATCGGTTACGTTGCGGTTTAGTTTTAACGCGATTGCTGTTCCTTGTATGAGGACTGCGAGAGCGCGACGAAGCACCTTTAAAAAACAAAGATCGACAGTAATTATTCACCATTTGTACATTTTAATTTAACTCGACTAATAAAAGCATTGTATCACCATTTATTGTGCAAACACTCTAAAGATTTGGACAAACTTGCTATTCGTCCTTGCAATGTATAAAACGTTTTTAACTGTGACAAATCAAAAGGTAGAAAATAATAATAATAATAATGATGATGATGATGATGATGATAATGATGATAATAATAATAATAATAATAATAATAATAATAATAATAACAATAATAATAACTTGAAATCTACATGCTACAATAAATTTGGACGCGCAGATGAAAGACTAATACACGCAATACATTTTACGTATAAAATATAAAGGTTAGTCGCAACTTAATTGCATGTAAATTAATTCGGCTAAATAATTACAATTTAATAGCCATTTAGAACAGAAAGCTTTTAAGTGGTGTTTTAAAAATGGTAAGTGTGTTTCTAACTGGCTGGACAAGCCTATGATTAAAACTGAATAACATATAAAGATCAAAAGCAGAGTAAAGCAATTTTTGCCAATGGCAAGCCTAAGCTGACATCAATTTTGACTTGCCTAGCGTTTTTTGAGCAGTTCTGTTCAATTTCAGTTTTCTTAAATGTGTTAAAATATTCAGTAAAATTTGGCTCAGAAAAACTGCTGTTGCTTAATTATTACTCTATGCTCTCTAAATAGTATGTAATTTGTAATTTATTTGGTACGCCGTTACGTGAGAGTCGCACAATCATATCACGTGTATAAACTACAAATAAATGGAAGCGGTAAAATATAGTCGAACATATAATAAAACATAAAAGATGCGTATATAGTCTAAAACACTATAATCTAAATAACAAAAAACAATGAGCTGCAGTATTTTTTTAAAAAAAATGACGAAATCACAAAAACAAGTCAGACTGAAAATAAAATAAAACAAAAAACTAAAATGCTTAACTAAAGATACACAGAATCATAAATTAGTATAAAAGAGCAATTTAGCTTAAAGTTTCGTTCTATCTTCCTCAGAGGGAGTTAAGAAAGATGGAGAAGACAACGGAAATATCCGTTTGCGTTTTAAGTTTCTTTTAACGTTTTTTTAAACGGTGTCCGTCCAAAGTTTTTACAAGGTGCGAGTTCCACGTGGAAGTCGCTCTGAAGAATCTATTATTTGTTCACCAGGATTTCATATTTGTACTTTAGCAATAAACATACGACTTGCTTCGCTGCTACAGTATGTGAAAATAGTTAAATAAATAGATAAATAAATAAAATTTTAGAAAACCAAGGCTAACTAAAGTGCAAGCTAATTTGCTGCTAAGTTCTATCACTAACCTGTAAAGTTTGAAGTGGGCCTACGTTGTCTTTTCGGCTGTGGCTTAAAATATGCGATAAGTCTTTGAATAACTGACATTTCAATTGGTGCGTGTCGACTACTTCGTTGTTTATAAAATGAGATTAAGCCGATTTATGCGATACTTCTGAGAAACCGTTTCATTCTTCTAGGCAAACTATGTAAGAAACTTCAGCTGCTATATTAAAGATGCTGGTTTGTTTGGTTGTCCTGGAAATTAGAACGCTAAGGAAGAGAGAAACAATAGATGCGTTCCTATAGTGATAATTGCCTGCGCCATAATAGGTCTATGTCAAGAAACCTGTTAGTCGACGTCACTAACTGGATGGTCATCACTGAAGCAATTAAAAACGGAGAACATGGATCTTGCTACCATAAATCATGCGGCAGAGACTGCGATGGTCGATCATTTATAATGATAATATCACACAAGCCTACAAGTTGCGGACAAAAACCATGTGGTTCAAATAGTTCCTAGTAGTAGTAGTAACTATAGCAGCAGCAGAAATAGTAGTAATAGTAATAGTTATTAGATAATATAAGTAAATACGAAGCTCTACAATTTATTTGGTTTAGCAATTAAGCCTTTCTTCGACTGCTTTACAGTCCTAACTTTGGTTTTATCGTAGCTGTCAAAACCACACTGACTGTAATCATTCAAGAATGATTCATCAAACTTTGACATGAGTATTTCCAGGGTAACCCAGGTGCATCCAGCTATGTCCAAGCGCTTTGCGGCGGCATCTATCGAGCGACAAAAGCTTAAATCTGTCTGTTAGAAATTGAATTTCGGTTTATACAATAACATGTAGGATCGCAGAGCCTCTGCAACATAGAAAATTAAAACGAATTAATTAGAATAAATAAAATTTGTATAATTAAATATAATTGAATTTAAATTTTGTAATTTATTTATTAAAAGAAGTTGCATTAGGTTTTTATGTAGCAGTAATTAAAAACAACTACTCACCATTAATTATTATAGCAGTGAGTACGCATCTGTATGGAGCTCGTCTGTAAATCGAACTCAAACTGCCAGTATTAAAATATTAAATTTTTAATAATTTGCCACGTAATTTTTACCTAAGATAGTATTTCTTATGATGATGCTTTAAATAAACATAACTTGATTATCCTACAAAATTGCAGACAAAAATTAACCTCTAATTTTACTTCCAGCATTATCTAATACCGTCTATAGACGCTTGCTTCCTCTTTTACAGCTTAGTGAGAGCAGTTGTACTACTCGCAGTTCTAACAAATCAGCCACCCTAAAATTCGAAGAAAGTATTACAAACGTTCAGCATTACCTGTTATCATAAATAGTAATACTGAAAACTACATTCTAAATTACAGTAAAAAGATTTTTTGTCACATTTGGTCTTAAGCTGCTTAAACATTGTCAGTTCTCTCAATTTTTTTGAAAGCCATGTTTCTTATAACAATATTACGTCTTATTGTTTAATCGTCTTTTTTCTCTTTTGTATTTTTATTACAACAGCTTGTATTCAGTTACTGCTGTTGTATGGTGTGACTCACAACACCATTATTGGTGTAAAACCCATTATTTATTTAGTTATTTACTTATCAATAATACCGATAAATATTTCGTAAGCAAACGAATAATGTTACTCCTGCCAAGAATAACGCAGAGTCTTTGGCCAATGTAAAGCATCTGTAAAACCTTCTGTATTACAGCAGTGATCTCGCGATGCAAAATACGCAGTAAAACCAAATATTTTTCAGGTGGTTGGGGCCGATGATGGTTTCTTAGCTCACTTAAATTACATTCCTAAAAATACTTGTATGATTGAGGCTACAGTTGGCTTAACGCTTTAGGTATACTTAGCCGAATTTAGGAAACATTAATATATTAGAATTTTACGTTAAAATAAATTAGTATGTGCTGTGGGAAAGTGAGATTTCTAATAAATTTCTAGCGATTTGGTTGCTGATGTAGCTAA
The DNA here is from genome assembly GCA_030141605.1 of Tubiluchus corallicola. Taxonomy (NCBI): domain Eukaryota; kingdom Metazoa; phylum Priapulida; class Priapulimorpha; order Priapulimorphida; family Tubiluchidae; genus Tubiluchus; species Tubiluchus corallicola. Next base: position 108,937 of record JAQGDQ010000135.1, on the reverse strand, counting down.
CTCAAAGAGCTTCTTTTTTCCAGTCGTCCACTTGACTGACTGGCAATTTTTTCTTAATAACTTATAACTGACTTTCTTTGATTACTTATCTTAGCGAAATATTTATACTCACTTTATTCAGTATAGTAATGTACGTCATCATATCATATTATTTCGTGGTTCGACCCGGTTGATAGCCTTACGGCCCGCCATCGGTGATGCGGGTAAGTGCTGCATAACGACAAGTAAAACAAAACCTGACGGCAATGCTTCAAATACGACAGGACCAAGGACACTCGGCAGGCAGACAGGAGAAGTGCATCCGACGACAGAACACAGACAACTGACGATGTCATTGTTCGTTTTTTCCGCAGGAAACTACTGCTCAACTAATCGCAAGTAAAGTTATGTGGGCTTCCTGGTTTAAAGTGGAGATCATAACATTACCTGTAGGTTGGTTGGCCTGGTGCATATGAATAAATGTACAATGCACATTCACCTGTTCATCACAGTATGATATTATATCAATCATCCAATGACATTACACCGCCACCTTCTGCCGCCAAACGGTACGTTCTGTTGCTACTCTCCACGATGAAGTATCTTTCAGAATTAAAGTTGAGGCGTTTTGTGTGAAATCCATCCACGTGAACATTCTACCTCCCCTAAACATTCATTGATGATTGAATTCAATTGATTCATGAAAAGCTTTAGTAAGGGACTGTCTTACGGTAATCTCAAAGCATGCCCCACCCAGTTAAGTCTTCTGCGTTTTATCTTCCTACGGTCCATTTTTCTTCCTTGACTTTGTCGTACAAATCTATGTTACTTATAACAAAAAAAATAAACGTCGTTGAACAGCATCAATCTCCACCTATTATTTACTTTCAAGGTCCGTTATTGCGAATTATATAGAAAAATAGAATATATGTATGTGCAGTGTTGAAGTCCTAAGTTTACAGCTTAGCATGATATTACCGATAAAAATAAAATTACTGTACTGAATGGTGCTGTCATCTGGTGTTAAAATTTGGCACATGCGATGACAGCACGTCGGCCGCAGGTTGCTTGAATGGATTAGCACGTTTGCGTCAGTGGTGATCAGAAAGCGTTACAAGAGTGTGTGATGCTGTATTTCTCACAATACTAGCTAATAGCTGAATGAAATGATTCGTGTAAAACTCAAGACGTAATGTGAATGTGGTGCCAAATTTCTTTTTGTCAGGATGTAATAAAGGTATGCGGAAAGGTTTGATTTATCATTAAAATTAGCTTTTTATCATGGTTATTTCAGCTGCTTTTGTTAATTTTCAATAGCTACAGGTAACGAGTTTCACAAAGACATTGACGGCTATTAACGAATTTCGTAAGCTGTTCGTGCAGTGTATATCAAGTGGGCACAAAGCCACTAGCTCAACACACGTTAAATATATTACGTTATTAAAAATTACCTAAAACGCGCTAGTTCTCTATAGTACCAAATGGTATACATGTACATTAGATGTGTGCATAATAGAAGTCTAATTAATATCGTGTTCATTCGCGTAGACTGTATATCAAAAGCAGGTTTCAGAAATTTCGACAGTTGATTATAGTTACCCCGAACGTAATTAAAAATTGTATTCATGATGTGATTGCTGACTTTCTAATTCAGGTGTTACTTAAATCTTGGTGAGTGCCAGTTTCGCACAGTATAGGCTGACACTACAATGTACTTAGTTTAAACGAGTTTTATACAATTTATGATATCCAGTTATTACTCTTTCTCTCTCTTACACATTTGATGTCAGAGCTGTATGGCAGTATTTTCTCTGTTCTCTTTGAAAATTTGGCTCCGTTATTCTTTGCATTTCTGTTCTCTGTCCTGCTCAGTCTTTTTCTGAACTGTTCCATCCTTTTCGTGCCCTTCTGCCTTGTTCTATTCCATTGTGTTTTGTACATATGCAAAAAATTCAGCGTTTTTATTTTATTACTTTTCTCTATTTTATTTATTTTGTTCACATGAAGAACTTTCAAGTTTTTAAAATTCTTGGCATCCATGCTCTGTAAAAAACACTTCTAACTTCCACTTGTAGTTTTCTGTAGTTTTGATGTTAAATAAAGCTGATACCTAACTGATAATAATAATTCTTACATGTGTACATAATAGATTATTTTGAAACTCTGCATTTGCACAGTTGCCATCTTCTCTGATAATTTTTTTGTACAAGACTGGATGAAAAACAAAAGAGGGATTCTTTAAATGAAATTAAAAATTACATGTGAAGTTCTTGTTTTATTCTTCCATAAGTTGAGTTAACTAGTGTGTTACGCACTAAATAAATCATTCAAAAGTTTATTTAATTTTAAAAAGCAAGCTCAAATTAATAACAGTTTCGTCAAATTAATACTAATTCATCACCTGTGTTTGAGTAGTTAGTAAACGCAGACAAGTCCAATATATTTATTTTTTAGGTTTGTAAAATTCTTTTGATTTAAAAAAACATCTTCAAATAAGTATGTGTCATTTAAAATAATGAGACGATTGACTCTCGTGGTCTGGGATTGATGGTCTCATAAGTCAATTATTTTTTTTTTGCAATTAATACATCCTAAATCCCTGATTAATTGATAATTTGAGTATGCTACGATTTATGTAAGTGATGATGTGTGTGATTTTACCTATCAATTTTTTAACTGCAACAAAGACATACATTACCTGATGTTGATGTTATCATAGTGTTATTATATAGGAAAGTTCTATAATTTATCATAATATTACGTTATAATAAAGTTCTGTAAACATAAATCCTGGCGAAATATGTGTTTTAATGATTATGGTGTTATATAATAATTAAATGTTTCGTAAAAGTGTGACAGTATTAAATTTAATGAAGATACAAATCCACTGCTAATTAAATTTTGAGAAACAGATAATGTGAAAAAGTTTGGAGCATAGCCTGGATTTGAACCAGAGACCTTCTGCTTACAAGCAGGTGCCGTAACTACTAAGCTTCCATGTTCCTCAACATTGTGCAGCTCAAAGCTCATCTCTTGTAACTGGTTACCAGCTTAATTGCCAGCCAGTTCGGTATTTCCACAGTTAGATCGCTCGTGCTAGAGCAAATCTAACAAATTAGCTTATATTAAGTTTGATTAATTGATTTAATTTTCTCCGAGCTGTGATCCAGTTTTTTCACATTTCTACATTTTCTTTCAAAATTGTTGATTTGTACCATCATTGATAATTTATAGTTTTGATATTAAGATTTAAAGTAAGTAACATATTATTTTATTTTTAGGTCCTTGGGGAACAGCTAAGTATCGGCAAGAAAAGATGAACAATTTTACATTGTGAAGTTGCTGAAAAAAGAGTCCTGATGCCTGTGATGTGGAGCAGCTCATGCATGCTATTTACCTGTGTCTGTCTTGCCATTGTAAAGCCCACGCACTTGAGCTATATCAGCCATGTCACAGACAAAGTGGAATTCCACATTCCGGAGAATCAACCATCCGGAACGCTAGTTGGGGAGATTCCGACAAAGCTGGGTTTCACATATCGCTTCAGCGAAGAAACCAGGCTGTTTGCACTGAATCCGACGAGTGGGGAAGTGACAACAAGTATTGTGATCGACAGGGAAAAACTGCTAACCGATGAAATAGATTTGGTTGTTCTAAGCAGCTATCCTACATATCCAATTGAAGTAAAAATAACTGTTCTTGATGAGAACGACAACTTTCCAATTTTTCCTGACAGTGTTATTAACGTGCGGTGGTCAGAGAATGCTGCTGTTGGCACACAGCACATTCTACACACAGCGACGGACAGAGATGCTGGTATCAACGGCATTACAACCAAGTACGAGATCATATCTGGCAATGGTGAGAACAAGTTTCGACTTGTTGATACTACTAGTCCTAGCGGTGACATCGCCTTTCTGCATCTAGAAAATGTAGAGTTGTTAGATAGGGAAACGACTGATCACTATTTATTGAACATTTCAGCCCGTGATGGTGGCACGCCACCATTGTATGGATATTTAATTGTGAACATCACAGTTATTGATTTTAATGATTCCCCTCCAATATTCGACCACAGTGAATATTCTGTTAGCATAAAAGAAAACACGCCTCCTGGCACGAGTATTTTGCAAGTACGTGCAACTGATAGTGACATTGGACAAAACGCTCAGATTAGCTACTTTCTTATTGACGATTCAAATAATTTTCAAGTTGATGCTCACAGTGGTGATGTGATAACCGTGGCTGAGAAACTGTCTTGTAACAGAGAGTGCATTTTTACTGTGCAAGCTCGAGACCACGGCGTACCTTATTACACTGGACGTGCCTTTGTTAAAGTGCATTTAATTGATGAAAATGATCACAGCCCTCAAATCACGTTCCGCTACATACCAAGTACAGCAGAATTTGCAACTGTGGCCGAAAATGCTCAGAACGGTGCAGTCGCCGCACTAGTCAGTCTTGTTGATGAAGATGAAGGCGCCAATGGAGAGTGCTCTCTGACAATCAAAGAAGGAAATGATGATAAAGCTTTTAGGCTAGAAGAAGCATTTGGTTGGTACTTATTGAAGGTAAATAAACCCCTAGACAGAGAGATTACCGAAGTATATAATTTGACATTACTGGCCTGGGACCATGGAGACCCACGTCAAGAGACTGTTGCTAATATTATTATCGTCGTTAGTGATGTAAACGATCACAAACCGGTTTTTGAAGAAACTGAATACTTTGCCATTCTAAGCGAAGATGTACCGATTGGCAGCTTTGTCGCTAGTGTGCGCGCGACTGACGCCGACAATGGTATCAATGCCAAAGTTTCTTACAGCATTATTTCTGGCGATAAGCACAATTGGTTTGAACTTAACACTAATTATGGTCTCATCACAACTAAGTCACATTTAGACCGAGAAATCATGTCTGTTGTAGTGTTAAATGTTACAGCATACGATGGTGGACCAAATCCCTACTATGCTTACACTAAGCTGACAATACAAATTCTCGATGTTAATGACCAAGCACCCGAGTTTACTATGTCTTCCTATAATGTGAGTGTAGCTGAAGGCCTTCCCTCTGGCTATGAAATTTTGACAGTCAAAGCAGTTGATAAAGATGCAGGGGAAAATGGATCAGTTGTGTATTGGATAAATGCTGACTCCTTCTTAAAGTATCCTGACACATTTCGCATTGATCCTATTACAGGTCGCATCCGGAGCCAAATTTCTTTTGATAGAGAGACTGTCAGTCATTACACCTTCGTTGTTCATGCTCGCGATCGTGGATCTCCCCCTTTGTCATCTTCTTCTTTTGTCCATGTTACCATTGATGATGTGAACGATAACAGCCCGGTTTTTTACCCAGTTAATTACTTCTTTAATTCAAATGGCAAAATACATCCTGGACATGTGATAGCTCGTGTACAAGCAATGGATGCTGATGATGGCGACAATGGCAAAATACTTTATTCAATTGTAGAAGGTGATGGCAAATTCACGGTAGACGAGACAACCGGAGAGGTTAAAACGTTGGTTACACTAGAGCCAGGAATACACACATCTTTCGAGATTGTGGTGACGGCGAAAGATTTTGGAGGACGTGAGGCTGATGCACCTGCAACCATCGAAGTAAACATTATGAGCACAAATGCAGGCGGACTGATGTTTTCAAAACCAGATGGATATGTATTTGTCATTAATGAAGATGATGATTTGCCTAATATTGGACAGTATGTTGGGACCGTGAAGGCTTCTGGTACAAAACAAAGTAGAAATGTACTCTACTCTATAATTGCAGGCGATGCTGATGGCGACTTTAGAATTGGTGGGAAAAATGGTGTCATTAGAACAGCAAGGTCAATTGATAGAGAAAGACAGTCCATTTATAACTTAACAGTTGTTGCAAAATCTTCTTTGGTTGTTGTAACAACAAGTGTGACAATAAATGTTCAAGACAAAAATGATAACGCACCAGAATTTCTTCAGAAAGTCATTAATATTGATGTCGATGAGAATTGGCCAGTTGGACGTGAGGTGAGCATCATTACTGCTGTGGATGCCGACTATGGTGGAAATAGTGAAATCGTGTATGAACTGATAGACAATTTTGATAACACGTTCGTTATTAATCGTACATCTGGCACCCTCTTCCTGAATAAGGAGTTTACTTCTTCGTCCCTGCAAACACACAATTTAAAGATTAAAGCTTCCGATCTTGGAGTGCCCAGTTTGTCAAGTATAGTCGACATCACTGTTACTGTGCATGATGTGAATGATCACACACCTATGTTTCAAAAATCTGTCTTTGCGACGTCCGTATTGGAGTCGGTCCCTGTTAATACTAGGTTTTTCCAAGTTGAAGCAAATGACCTAGACACAGGGAAGAATGGCTATATTTTGTATTCAATTTCAGCAGGAAATGATGATGGTGCCTTTGGCATATTTCCCGACGGGTTCTTGTACGTCAAAGGTGAACTAGACAGAGAGTCCAAAGATTTCTATGAACTTACAGTGCTTGCAACAGATCAAGGTCTTGATCCCAGAATGTCTTCAGCCACAGTCTTCATACATGTTGAAGATGCCAACGACAACTTTCCAGTATTTAGCAATGAGTCCTTTGTTATGAGTGTTTTGGAGAATTTACCACCTGACACATATATTGGCACAGTTGTTGCAGAAGATACTGATTTGGGTCGCAATGGTGAAGTTCTTTACTCCATCATTACAAGACAAACCCTGTTTTTTATAGATGCATTATCTGGCAGTATTTTTACACTCATTTCTTTTGATCGAGAAAAGCTTTTACTGGACACTGGACAGGACTTCATAACTATCGAAGTTTCTGCTTTTGACAATGGCAATCCACGTTTGACATCCCGGGCATTTGTTAATGTTTATATTGCTGACCAGAATGACAATGCTCCAAAATTTGACCAGCACTTTTATCAAGTTACTGTTTTTGAGAATGCTGTAATAAACACTCAGGTAACGAGAGTGTCTGCCACTGATTTAGATGAAGGTGAAAATGCTGCCATAATTTACTCAATTGTGCATGGAAACGAAAAGAATACATTCGAAATAGTTGCTGAAACCGGGCAGGTTATCCTGTCACAATCACTGGACCGTGAACTAGTTGAAGAGTATGAGCTAACAATCATGGCAGCAGACTTGGGCAGAGAGAAAAGCTTAAATTCTACAGCACGTTTACGAATTATTGTGGGAGATTATAATGACAATGCACCAAAGTTTGAGCAAAATGAGTACCAATTTATACTGTCTGAAAATACAATGACTGGTGTTCAGATTGGTCAAATAGAGGCTACTGACAGTGACGTCGGTGAAAATGCTGCCATTCGATATGCAATTATTGGTGGTAACGAACAAGAAAGATTTTCTATAGATGAGCTATCCGGCATTATTTTCCTTTCAAAAACAGTTGATTACGAGAAGCAGAAGGAATACATCCTCAATGTTACAGCATCTGATTCCGGTAGTCCAGCGCTCTCTTCTGGCACCTTGGTGACTGTTATTGTCAAAGACGAAAATGACAACAGCCCCATATTTTCACCCATTGCAACTGTTCGACAAATTCTGGAAGGAATCCCTCTGAATAGTGCCATATTTACCGTGTCAGCCACTGACAAGGATGCTGGAAAGAATGCAGAAATCAGGTACTCTATCGTGAATCAAAAGCCAAGAGGAAAACATTTCAGAATTGACAGCATCACTGGTACTGTCTATACTAGTGCAGTCATTGACTATGAGGAACACACAATGTTTAAACTTCTTATTCAGGCAACAGATCTTGCAGAACCAGCATCAAGTCGCCTTACATCAGAAAAGCTAATTACCATACTTGTCGAAGATGTAAACGACAACCAACCAAAGTTTGTATCGATGAATGCAGTTATAGCTCCATCTGGTGCAAAATCTAGCCATCCCATAACAAAAGTCGCTGCTGAAGATCTAGACGACAATGAATATGGTGAAATTTTTTATGAAATAGTCAGTGGTGACAGCGATTATTTCACAATTGATCACAATTCTGGCTACCTGTATACACGTTCTGAACTTGCAATTGACATTCCAACATATTCTGTTACAGTACGTGCTTCCGACCGAGCGGCTTTACCGCAACGAAAATCTGCTGAATCGAAACTCACCATCATTTCGCATAATGACAACATCAAAGGACCAGAATTTACAGAGAAGCGATATCGGCGAAGCATTCCTGAAAACGAACCCATCGGCACCTCAGTTCTCTCTGTTGCAACTACTGGTAACTACGAAGAGGTGGAATTCTTCGTTACCAACGTTACATCCAACAGCATCGTGCAACCAAAATTGTTTGATGTTGGTGAAACGTCTGGACTATTGAAAGTGCACGATGTACTGGATGCTGAACTAGGACTGGAAGTCTTTTTTGTTGATGTGACGGCAGTGGAGAAGACCTCTCGAGGAATTACTACTACTCAAGTGAGTTATTATTAGCCTTTTCTAGTAGTTTTCATTATATTTGTCTTAGCAATATTGCAATTAAGTTGAAAATTTTACTTGCCTTGTAGGGTTTCTTTCAAGTTTTCCTACCAAAAATCCGATTTCATTGAGTACCTAAGTATATTATAGTAGTTAATTTTGCCTCTTACAGTTCCAAATTTTGGAAATTCTGCCAAAGTTACATGCACTTCGTATAATTTTCTTTATGCAACCTTATTGAAAAGTGAATCAAATATAATTATTTTATTTTGAAAGAAACATTATCTTGGCTGCATATCAGGATACAGGCTTGGTATATAAGCAGTAACACTCTAGTTTGTAGCTAATATTAATCTTTATTACTTGGGCTGCTAAATTCCATTCGTTGTTAGTAGTAATGCGTAGGGCTACATTTTATGACTTAATCATTGGAGTGTTGTATTGAATTCTGATACTCAGTCTGACTTATTAAGGTGCTAGAAATCCAGTTTTACTCGTTCAAATCGCTGGTGGTCGATGATGTTTTCTTTGCCAATCTATGCTGCCATTGTCAGATGATTTTTTATTGGCCTTGTAAGGATTTATAGCACGCATGCTCATCAGTCTGTGTAGGCCTGTTTATGATAAATTTTGGTAGATTATATGTGCGTCTGCCAGTAAGCACATTCTAAACAGATACGTAGTCAGTATTTTAGTTTAAATTATTTAACAGCTTGTCACTACCGACTACTCTGAAAAGTACTCCAGCAAAATTTAAATTTACTAATTAAAATTAAAATCTACTTATTTGCATAACTTCTAAAGATCTACATTTACGCAGTTGTTACATCGCCAAGCTGAAAATAATTTTGTGAACAAAATAAGCTGTCCCGACGAAATTAACACTTGTGCAAAACCGATTACATCTAGTTACCTACACACAATTACTTCAGTGCATTTCGTGATTTTTCTTTCTTGTGTAATAAGCTATCTTTGGTTCTTCCTTGAGTAGGTCATTGATCTTAATAATCACAGTCTCTGTTGCTAAAAATATTTTTTATTTTGGTGACCTGACTTGGCTGTACGTTGAACATTGCTGAATTATCTTATTGTGGAAAGTAGTGGGACAAAAACCTGTGTACTATAGTGCTTAGCATTAGCATGGAATATTTAACTGGATATAATCCTATTCTCCAGTCAGTGGTATTAGCATTATTACGTTATTATAATCATGCGAGCACATTTCCTTACAATTGCTCTGATAATACTTCAGGTAATTTTGTGTATATGGGTTATGCGTTAGGTTGCTGCAAAGAACTTAGAATCAGCAAAATATTTAGTGGGGGGGGGGTCGCAACTCTTGTAGGAAAAACGCACACTTGCGGAAAAATCTGGGCTTTTGTAATCCAAGAGTGATACCACGTTCAGCCATTTACCCAATGACCTTGTCATCTCTGTTGTGCACTGTCTCCGTAATCTGGCTCTGTGCACTCTCTTGCACATAGTCCTGATACAACATGGACGTACATAGTACTGATACAACCATGACTGTAAACTTCTGAGTCTGAAAAGTCAGAGTACCTTTGTGGTGTAATGGTTAATTGTTAGCATTAGCTGCTCAGAAGGTTTTGGGTTCGATTCCTAATGGAGTTAAAACAAATTCTCATCTTTGTAATTTAGTACAGCTTTCGTGTGTTTATGTGATTCAACTGACGTTATGACTATGTACAGTGTAGTTGTTTTTACTTTTTCCTTGCTGTGTAAACTGCATGCATTAGGGTGATTTTCGGGACACCCTGTTCTCACATACACACATACAGCGTGGCTGCTGGGCTAAGCTGGTTGATTTGTCTACAGACACACATTGCCTTTGTGACTGCAACCCCATCATTAACAGCACTTGACTCTTCCAATAGAGACGCTGTACACTGCCACAATGGTACGACTAGTCTACCTGATCAGATCAGCCCGATTAACTGATATAGGGATTAGGATTAGCGGTATCGTTAAAGAAATTTGTCACTTCCTGGACAACATGGCATCAACTGTGCATGCGCTTAGTGCAATGTTGTTGTCAAACCGTGATTTTTAACAGTTCTAGGCGTGTAATTTGCACACTGAATACCGGCTTATACAGTTTTCTTTGCCATGTTCTCCGCAAACAGTCGTAATTTTTCGCGAAATTGCAATGAAAGGTGTTGACACTGTAAAGTTTAGGTTACCGGTCCATTGGCACTCCTAACATACACTCGAAAAGAATTCTTTACGGCGCACAGACTGCTAGAAATTACTGTGCAAAAATTAGGCTTTGCTTATGGCTGTTGTTGGAAGTTAGCTTTCATATTATAGCCGGGTCATTGGAAAATCTGTAAGCACTCTGAACTCTCGTAACCTAAGATGTGCAGTTTTTACGTTAATTCCTTAATTATCGCGTGAAATAGTAAAAATATTTATTTTTGTGACGTATTTAATAAAAATAAATTTTAAGTGGCGAAAGTTTTGTATATTCTGAGTAGATATATAGCTAAAAAGTACAAATATGATTTCGATGCTTTTGCTTGTAATAAAAAAGGACAACGCATTCTTATTTTAATGTTAAATCGGAGACACCAGTTCAGAACACAAGTTTTGGGCAATAGCAACCCGCAGTTATTTGGATCACTAATGAAGGGTTTTGGGGTTAATAATAATTAATTGAGGATATGGTTGACAGGAATTTAATTATAGGCTAGCAATGAATTATCTGATGCAGATCTTGAAAACTTTTTGAAGTATGAGAGTAGACTAAAGATTGTACGTTTCTTCGTTGGGGGTGTTCGATGCTTGGGGTCGGGATCATAACGACTCCGATCCCAAACACCAGGATCTTCGTACGTAGATATCGGAATGGCATAGGGAGGACCTACCCTGAACCGGTACTACCATACGTGAGCGTTCATAGTTTACGTAAAACCAATTGTCATAGAGTATTGCTCGCCAATCCGAAATCCAGTTATATTGGGCATTTAATATTGATCGTATTGAAAGTCTCCATCCATATTTTTTCGTCATCTCTTTTTAGATGTAATTTAATGGACATGCTGTATCCTAAGCGTCTGGAGTTTTTAAATCTCAAGTCTTTAACATAGAGGCGTATTCACAAAGGTTTGGCGCCATGATACCAAGTTATTCGTAAAGAAGTTGATGTTGATTTTGACAAATTTTTTATTCCGTGTATCTTGTAATAGAACAAGGCAAAATCATTCTCTGAAGCCTTTTCGTGCTTCGAACTGCTAAAGTATCATTTGATCTTTTTTTTGTACCTTCCTTTCCTGCATACGGTGCATCTCTTATGACTGCACAAAATATTAAGTTATTTAAAAGCCGGTTAAATAAAGTTAACTTACATACGTTTCATGTACATCTCTTTGTGTCTCTACCACTACCACTTGTAACTACTGTATTTGTAAGCGTTTTGTAAAATGTGTGTATATATATATATATATATTGTTTTTATTTTATTTTACTATTAGGTGAGAATAAAATGAAATAAAAATAAAATGTAAATTCAGAATACATGTTCTGGTGCACTATTAATTAGCAAGTTTGTCAAGTATGTGTAATAAAAAACTATGTTCTGCTTTGCAAACGTGATAAATGCTTGGAATTCCGATAAAGCAACTATTGAAAGCCTCAACCAGGTTAAGGTCTTACTTTAAAATGCCATTTGTACTTGCTTTTAAAAGCGCTATATTTTTGTGCCTTGTTACAGAAAGACTATAAAAGAAAGTGGTCGTCATTGTTACATCGCACCACCTGCGAAGGTACAGTCATGTCACACTCACAAAGGAATTTTACTCCGCCGTACTGAAATACGCAATATTACCCGTGCAATACAGACCGTCCCACTGATCAGTGTACTTAATTACGCTATTTATTTTCCTAATTTAGCTAATTATGCTAACGTTGATATCAGTAAAACAAGCTATTTCAATTGGTCCCGTTTACATCGCCCTTTTTAAGCACATCAATTTAAAAATGTGACCTGACCAAGTGACCGAAACTAAATATTCTGGAACATATTTATTCCAGCTTTCCTACCATTGATTCATGTGGTTCGTATATTCGTAGTGGGCGTAAAGAAAAAAAAACAACTTTACCAAAGGAAGCCGAAAATCTGAAATTTTAAAGCTTCCCACACTACTGGGCCACTTAAAAGTTGGTGAATTGTTGTTACATCAAATTTTGATGTCATTTTACTTGTACATTTGTGTAGTATGTTATGTATAAGTCACGTAACTTAATTATGTACAATGTTTTGTTTATCTGTGTGCTTAATATTATAATTTAATACTAGGCAGCGATTCGTCTTTTTATCGCAGAATAGCTCATGACTAAGCAAAAAGAAAGTTTGCCATGCACTTACAACTCCTATACTTATGTTCGTTTGAATTTTATGTTAACGAAAGGTGACACTGACTGGAATTTTGAATCTAAAGCTGCAATGTTAGGCAGAAATTCCGACTTCAGGTATAATAAATCAAAATTTGATACACGTCAACCGTAACAAAGAAATATGCGAAGGCGAGGTCGTCCTACTCAGTCAACATTAATAGTAGCAAGGTTATAGGACAATGGTCGTTTAATCCAGGCAGATTTGTGAAAGGTCACTGGACATTTAATCGCTGCAAGGCCAGACATTTCAACGAATTTCCCTCCTAGCTCTGCATTAATTGCTTGCTTGCATAAAATGATTAATAACAACTTGTAACACCAATTGTGTAAGCACTGGAAATTATCATTTGTAAGCTACGCAAACCAAGTGCGTGTTTTGGCAGGTGCAAGCAAGAGTTGAATTGACAAATGTGGTGTTCTCTCAAGTTTAGTTACTGTTTGCCTGGTCGACTTTTTGTTTGTTGGCTTATATTGATGAGATAAAACTTCAAACTTTTTTTATGTTTTAGTTTGTTTTGCTGTTAGTGCTTTGCTTAATTTTGAGGTTGTGTCCGAATGTCTTTCAGACATGATATATTCCTTTTTGGTCACATCCGGCATGGGGTCCATAGGTTTTCGACCTCGTGATTAATCACTGCATATGACAGCTGACCGTGTGTAGGTTTCACACCATGTATGAGGCTCTCACACATGTTCAGATCATGGGAAACAGATCATTCTGTGGGGTTAAACCGGTAGGAGGAGGGGATCCCGCAGCTACTCTTGTGACCGACCACATCTGTGACACAAAAACACTTGACACCAAGCGCATCCAGAAAGTGGAACCACTACTTGTAACACACTGCTTATATGTGTATATTTCTTCAAAGAAATAGGGCCCCAGAAGTGCACCTTGCGTGACGCCCTTTAAACCTTGAAAAATGAAGATATTCTAATAGCTAGCATACTGTTGCGGCCGGTAACTATCTTTTGCTCCTTTTTCGGAGATATAATCGCGTAGTAAAACTAACTTAAAAAAGTGCACATGCGGTTGGCGAGTGACAAGCCTTGCTCGTGCAAGAGCGCTTTCTTTCTGATGTTTTCACTGCGTGGCTTGTAGATAAGAACGACTTCTTTTAACACAGGAAGCCATTCAGAAGTTAAGTTGCTAGTTAAGCTTTAATGACCACAGGAAATAGCAATAAACTAGTACAGTGTCCCATGGTTGTTCCACATATGCCGGTTTGGCCCAGGCACGTGGAAAACAGTAAACACGTCTACAGCTATTTGACACTGGGATGCATTTCAATTAGTTCGTTCAAGAATGTTGACAAATTCATGGGCGTCGTCTGCAAACGCCGGCTTTGAAAAATGTAGCTGAAATTGAAAGATTTGTAAATAGTTGTTGTACCTTAAACGTCGCGTATCAATATCTTAGTTTCATAACATTAACAGACTTAGTATATCAAATTGTTTAGCTTATTAGAATTTTGTTTTACAGTTTGGGAATGTTAAAAGGTCCTTCGGGTATTCGGCTGTTCAATAATAGTACGATGTCAATATTTGTTACATAATGCCACTCGCAGATCTTCAGTTTGCCTTTTGTTGTTTGTTTATTTGTGTTTTGTTGTTTGTTTATTTGTTGGTTTAGTTGTGCACTATTAAAGGTTGTGCAAAGGACATCGTCAACATGTGTGAGTTAGAAAACCTTGTTATTGGTTTATTTTTAAGCTTTAGCAAGGCACTTAAGCTTTGGTTTCGCTGAAAATGCACAGCGAATGGCTTAGACAATTAAAAACTTTTGGCATAATTATTGTACAGCGGCGCTTCAGACGTTTTGCATTCCACCAAGGAGAGAAAAGTCTGTCAAGTTAGCTCGCGACACGTCCCAGATCGTGTACACGTGTTTTTGCTCTATTCCAAACGCCTCTAAAACACCACGTAATTATTCTAGGAAAGTCTGGACTAGGCGGTGCGCTACAACGCATCGGAATTGACCTGCAGCTGTCTCGTGTTATACATTGCCGGCGCTGGTCAGTCGTTTAATTATTTGTATGTGTGTTTTAGCTATAATGGGCCAAAGTTTTAGTCCTAGATAAACACAAGTTGTCTTAGCCAAGCACTCGTCGTAAAGTAATGGCTGCTTTGTGCAGGCCGGCCGGTTCGGCACTTGTATGCATGCCCGTGCTGAATGCCTGTTTGGTGCAGTAAAAATTGAATGAAGTTACTGAATTAGATTTAGTCTACTTTTAACTGTTACGTTTAAAAATAAACACCAGTATAATGATCATGAGCAGCCTATAATGCTATATTATCACCGAGTTAGAAAATTAAAAACTTTAAGCTATTGGTTACACCGTAACCGTTACGCTATATGCTTTCGATCAAAGTTAAGCAACGTTGGATCTGCATAAGGACAAGTAAATGTGGGAAAAAATTTTCTTTGCCGTTTCAGCTGCCATACTGTTCCGAACTATTTATCTGGCTTGAAGATTTACCCCAAAATCTATGACCTTAAACTACGTGTCCGTTCTACTACAATCATTCAGCATTTGCCAGTAGGCCCTGTCTACTGGACCCCAGCATCTTATGTACGAAACTGCGTCGTTTAGTTTTTTGCACCCCGTCATCATGGAAAAAGTCAGTATGCTTAAGATATACATAACCACTGATGATGTTTGTTACTTATTGTCCTCAAGAAACTTTAATTAGTTACCTGTGCAAATACCCTTGAGTCTGCAGTCTCGACATTCGTCAAATGTATTCTTTACTTGTCCGCGCTGATATGAGGATGATTCGTAATTTTGTCATGTCTATTTTTAATCATAGAATCAAACCTTCACTAAAATGACATCTGCGTGATATTAATTCAATATTATAAAAGGCAGTTTATCATACGTATTCCCTTTTCTTACGTAATGGCGGAAGTTGAAATGAGAGTTCTCACTTTTTTCCGTGACGTATGTTCACATCAATTAAATTAATTACCTAGTGCTTTTGGTGTTTAATTAATTTTCTACGCAAGTAATTTCCTTCCGCTTACGACCCCTTGGGAAGGTTCCCGACACCAGACAGTTCCGTCTCTGGCGCTGAATCTGGGATCGCTGCCGAATGTTTGCACGTATAATACAAACAAGCAGTTTATAAATGAAGGAAAATAAACGAAGAAATGTAACCAGCGATAAAATGTGTGTTGAACGTGAAATATTTTGTGAAAATAATCGTATTTTGATGTTTCAATGTTGAAGCCAGCTGTGAAAGTATAACTCTAATGTGAGATTAATGATATTAGAAAGACATGACGTGTTGGGCAGTGTAGTTGTAAGAGAGATGTGGGATGATGGGACATGAGAGAGGGGGAGAAAAGAGAGAGAGGCTGAGAAACGGCTGAGAGCGCAGGTAACAGGTATGCGAGAACAGAAAAAGATTTAAGATTTAGGAAAAGGATGGCAGGAAACAAGTTAACTAATTTGAAGGCGGAAACCTACATGCGACAAAAGATGAAGATGAAGCTGAAGTTTTAAATGAGAAGAAAAAAACAGTGGTGGAAGACTAGAGATGCACGGCAAGAAAAAGCTAAGAAATCTACACTGCATATTAAAACTATGACGCCGTTTTTGTTTAACAGAAACAGAGTTTGGCAACGATACACAGTGAATAGGTATTGGCTGTGGGAGGAGGAACACGTGAGATATTATGCTAAGCATATAGTGACACAAATGGAGTACTAAAATCAGAATAACTGATTAAAAACGAAATGGTGATTAAGAAAGAAAGACATACATACATGACCTTAAGTATCACATTACGACTGAACGTCAAATAACGTTCCTTTTGTGAAATAGGAGAGGCAGTGCACGGACACTGTGTACAAAGTAAATCTCTTCCTTGTTTCTGAAGCTTGCTTGTAGGCGAAACCATTTGCTCCTGTCTTTCAAACATCAAGTTTTTTTCGCCTGAAAAATTACCCTTCCGCCGCATTATAAAAAATGGCTAAGCTGTTGAAAATTAACTCTCTAAGTAAGCCGCAACTGTCGTTACCGCTAGGTTATAATTACAAAATGAGAGAACTCTGGCCTCTCAGATTTGTTTAAAGGTTGATTTACTCTCTGTGTACCACGCTGGATAATATACGTGGTATCAGAGATGCTTATCACGGTGAAGCCATACACTGCTGATGTCATGACTGCACCGCCCGTCAGATTCCTAGGAACTTTGAGCATGTTTAGACATGCGTTGCTTGAAAATGCTGCCTAATTTCTTCCTCATGCATAGCAGGTGCGCCCGGGTCAGAGGCGAAAGCAATCAGCATACTCCTGTAATCTGTTTGTCCGACTGTACGCCGATCAGGTTGCGTGACTGTGGGTCGAATTGCATGTCCGGCCGCCCATGGGAGGTGGACAAATTTTAAACTGCTGATTGAAAGTACCGGTACTGGGGAATTTGAGCAGACATTTGCAGCTTGTTAGCTTGTTACTTGTCAGAAGAAAAGTTTCACTAATTCAGATGTAGTTCTATATATAGATATAGATATGGATATAGGTCTAGGTATATGTATTGGTATACACATTAATTTTATGTGAATCAAAAATCACAATGTTGTAAGTTATTCAAGTTAACAAGAAGCTTTAAAAATGTTTAATACAAGCGGAAAAATGCCTGAGCATATATTCCATAATATATCAAGCTTAGTAGTCATATTGTCTGAATAGTTTTTCACATAAAACATTTTATAGTGATGAATATGATTACTTCTTCTTTAGAGACGAACTTTCACAGTGGAAAAACCAAAATTGCAAGTGGAAAATTGTATACATGTTTTTTTTACAATTCTTTGCTCTTTGAACTGTATTACGTGCTAATATTTCGGTAATCTTTTTCTCTGTCTGTACGGCATTTTTGCCGCCGGCAGGCAATTTATTTAGTACTTTAAATGCAATATTCAACATTTCAAACGCACATAACTCACAAAACACTACAGCTAGAACGTCGAAGTTTTTGCATTTCCATTTTGTAGGCACGGTACCAAGTCCTTTGATGTTCACTTGTACACCTAGTATTCGTGACCTGTTTATTAAACTTTATTAAGATTTGAAAGTTTTTGCTGACACAGTTTACAGCGTACATGTACGTATAAGAGTAGGTTCACAATATATGACTACTAAACTGTTGTTTTCATCAATAGGACGACCAAGTCCTATTCCTACTCCAATTGTATTCAACTCATGCTGTATAAACAGTGTATATATAGGTTATTGTATCATCCCAATTTTCCCAGTTGTGTAAAGTTATTAGTATTCTCTGGATGTAGATTTTTTATACCTAAAACACGTTCCTTTGCCGCTCCACCCAGGATCATAAATTCCAAGTGTTTTGACGTTACGGGTGTAGCTGGACTAATTCTATTATTGCATCGTGCAATCCATGACAATTGTCCTTTGTCAGAGCTATAAGATTAACTAGGGAAATATTTGCAGAAATTGGAACAAGTTCATTTATAATGCCGGCCATGATATAATGCTTTCTTTGCCTACTTAAATGTATAACAATAACCTATGGTCTAAGGCTGACACGTTTTATTTGGCTTATAATTATACGGTTTATTAACTTCCACGCGGTTTTTTATAATCTTAGTTTAAAAGTTATGTAGAGCGCTGAGCGGTGTAGTAGTTATCTGACGGTTTTATTTGAACTTCTAATTTTACAGATAATGATGTTATAGGTACCATAAAGAGTGGTAAAAACTTTTGCTGTTACTCAACTGATAGAATTTAAGGCGCTGATCACTGTCGACTCAACTAATCTAACTTTCTAGAGTCAACCCAACTAAGATTACTTGACAAAAAAGTTGTACTTTTGTTATGATCTGTAATTGGCTAAAACTGGCCAACTCTGATTAACCGGTGGATAAAATCCGTTTGCATGGCAGTTAATAATGATAATATAATTATATGTGATTGGTGATGCTGGTGCAAGTTGAATATATAAATATTGCAGTTGATTGTGCTGCATTTTGCGTCCTTTAAATGACAGTGTACTGTTTCTGGGTAAAATGGCTGCCCACGTCCGTTTTTTGTGCGTATTTCTTATGGATATTACATTAAAACAGCTGCTGGCTTCCGTTCAGCCTTTCAGTGTCATCTGCATAAAAATGCTGGCTGAGAGTGCGGTTCACTGAATTTCTTTATTGGAGGTTCGTGAGCAGGACTGAACATTTGTTCAAAAGCCATTTCCATCATGAGTCTACCTTGCTGAAAGAGCTTGGACCAAGCGGCTCAAGCTAAGCGTTCTTTTCACGCTCTCGTTTCTTTGTTGCGCGCGCCACCTGAAAAATCACGCACGCCGTCTTCAGCATGCGAATTTAATTCCAATAATTTGAACCTATTCAATGCCCTCTATGGCCTGTTCCTTATCGCTCGCTATAATAGCCCCGTTCATATATATCCGAGGTGTGTAGACTTGGTAACAAATTCAAACTTCTCAAAGATCGCCTATTATTCGCGGACCGGTTTGACTCACATTATTAGGCGTAGTTTGTTTGCCTCGTAGCACTCAGTGTGGGAGAGTATCATACCTGTGTTTTATACTCTATTTGCCTGGTCCCATTTACTGTCTGCCAACAAAGGAAGGATGCTTGTTGAAATTTAGCACTTAAAGATTGCCAAATATTATACTGTATCTGTTCTAGTATAGTTGTCTCCTTCCACAATAGGCTGTTCTCGGCTTAAATACCTTGTTTACTGAACTGGTTGTGAGAGTACACCTTTCATTGATCAATTGCATCTTACAGGTTGTATTTGTGAAATTGAGCTTTTCATTTTCATTAACAGGCTAACGTTTTAACAGTTTATGGTCATGCTTCAAGATTACTGGTTAATGTTGGAATGAACCGATAATAAGAATTATTCTTTTACTTTTGAAACCTAGTTTCAACGAAAGGAAGGGAATGTGAAAAAAGTATTCCCATATCTGCACTTGAACCGGTACCTTTCAACAATAAGTCTAACCTAGCCCACACAGCACTTGTGATTGTGGCAAGTCTTAATACCAACCGATTCAACAGTTCCGGGAGTATTTGACTCCAACTAGAGCATGTAATTACTGCTTTTGTTATTAAACCAATTTTTAACAAAAAAAGAGAGTCTGGCAAAATTATCATACCATTCAAAATAACTCGCACGTTGCTATTTGGCTATTTCTTGTGGCAGAATAGAGATACTGCACTCAATTTTCTGTAATGTCTAGCCGTAATAATATATTAACACTATTTCTTGTTTGTTCTTTAGTTAGTAACATTATGTTGTTTATACAGCGTTAAAACAATTGGCAAACCATCAGCAACCGTGTAGCTAAATAATTTGTATTCTCCACTTGCGTGTGGTCATCAGTGACTAATCGTTTTCGGTGTAACAAAGCAAAAACTCTTATGCTCCTTTCGTAAGACCAAATTTAAATTGAAGAGTCCAAAGATGATTGTCCTGGAATATCACTGACACAGTTAGTGTGTATTATATATGTGGAGAGGCTTGAGAAGCTTTACAAAGATAAGTGGGATTTGTCATCACATTTTATCTGAATCAACAAACATCACTCATCATAGCAGTTAAACAAATATTTATCGATCTCTCATCAACCTCAAGCAGAGAAAATCCCCGGGATTATCGAATAGTTTTGCGAATTTTAAAGATGGCAGGCCAAATCCCAAACGATCTGGCGCTTTTCCCGTAAGCATGATACATATCTGATGTTGAAACTTATCATTGGCTGGGGAAGATTCATGTTCTCGTTCTGTCTCTTTACCCACCTTGCTCCATTAAAGCACATTATACATAGATATGTTTTATTCGCAAACTTGTAATCCTTAAAGTTTTAAAAAAACAAGTTAGCAATCTGTGCTAAACACAGACCGTTTGCTCTACTAGTTATCTACTCTCACTCCCATCAGTACTTGTCACAAATTCTCTGGTTGTTGTGCAAGTGAAAACCAAGCCGAACCAAAAGAAACCAAACCACTTATATCATCTCAGGAGTTATGTAATTGTAGGAAATTTTATGTCATCTCACTAAAAACAGAGCTTCCGTTACCGTGATATGAGAGAGAATTGAGGGGGTAGTTATAAAACAGACTCTTCCTGTCTTTCCTGATTGTCCAAGTAAATGGTATTCACTGTGAGATAGGTATTGCCTAAACGTAATATGGAGTAGATGCTATTCACTGTCTGGCATTTTGTTGTAGTGATCTGGGGTGTTGATTCATGAACTAGATCCTCCTCTTCGTCGAGTAAGTAGAAGGAGGGTGGTAGCCACCATCTGTGCCTCTCATTCACGCAGTTAATCTTGCCGGTTTGCTGTTTGCCGCCGCTTCTAGTTTACGCGAATAACTCTGGGCTAATTTTAAAACTTACTCTGTTCCCTCAGCCTGTTTACCTCTTTGAACTCTGCCAGACAACACTTCTCTGTTTTAAAGAGATGCAGATGTGTGTGTCAGCATCGAGCTTTCCTCCTCGTTGCCTTCTTGTATCAACTATTTTCGCGCTCATGCGACTTGAAAATTGCTGTTTTATGTTTGTTTCCTGATCTGGATGCCTGTCTTCCGGCACTTCCGTTTTAATCCTTTACTTTTTGCGATTCTGTGTCATGGCAGTCGGGTTTCGTTTCGCGCAGACACCGTCTAAACATCTTCAGCTTATGTTATCAGGCTTGCTATCGTTTTCTACATTCGTCATCTTTTAAACTGCGATTTGTTCAGTGTCCAGTGCGTGGTAAACTCGTTATACCTTCCAAATGTCCGCTGTATCACTCCATGTTTCCACCATAAATCATATCCATAAATGTGACCAACTTCCTCACTTGTGAGAATTTACTAGTTCAGCTCTCTGGAAGCTGTGACAAAGATGGTACTGCCGGGCTGACAAATACACGCACAATTATGCAACAACAATCAGAAGCCTTAGATGAGGGAGTAAAGATTGCAGTCAAGATATTGCTAGTTATACAAAGAATGCATGTATAGATTTGGAGTTGGCATCGTGGACGATAAATTACGTTTAGCTCATTAACGGGCACATTTTCTTGTTAAAACATATAGCAAAACAAACATAAGGCCCGTAAAAAGTGTTAACGAGCACTGCCAAAAATTTAATGCTAACTCACTCTAAATTCTAGACACAGTACGTTGACTGTGTCCTTGAGACAGAGCACTACAAGTGTGACTATTTTTGCAGTGAGATCTATAAAACCTAGTAAAGTGTGTGGCAGTCTACCCACATGTCCAAAATACATTTTCAATAGAACTTTCGGGTGTTTCTTGACTTATCGCTTAATTGGAATTGCTCAATAGTCAAAAGCACATAAGCAGAACTCCTTGTCAGTCAAGAAATCTTACTCATTTCGTCAAACAAAGTGGCTAGTAATTGGTTTTTGTCTGATCTTGAGGTAATTTGTTTCTCATTTGTTGTTGATATTGATCTAAATGTTTACGTAAAAGTTGTTTAAAGATCCTCAGCAGTTTTCGCGGAATCCTCGTGAAAAAATGTCACCTCACGGCTAATAAATTTTTTCCTCGCTCGTATTTACTCATTTCGTTTTTATGTTCGCGTAACTCCTGCTTTAAAAGTTTACACAAAAGCTAAACCTGTGGCATGGAAGTTATTTGTTTTGGCTCGGCCGAGTCGGCCACATAAATATTCTAAACTGAGCTTAACCACCGAAACGCAGCCCGTAAAAAGAATCAGCTTCATACGCAGTTGCAGATTTAATGAGCCATTAAATGGTTTTATGAAGACCGTTTATCAGTGATAATTCACCAAAAGTACACGCTGCAGATTTCTGCGGCGTAAGGGGTTGCATCAATCCAGGGCGTACCTAGCGCGAGGGTGTCTGGACACCACCTCCGCTACTACGTGTTGCGGGAATGCCATGTACTCGAGTGTGGCGTAATGAGGGCCCAGAGGAATGTGGTGGTGTGAAAGATATTATGTGCAACCTGCCCTAATTATCTCCTGTAGTATTTATGGAAACGGATCAGATCAAAACCAGTGGTTCCTCTCTTGTCAATACATTGCATGCAGCAGGGTCGGCCTGGTGCCTTTGAACCAGCTGATTACGCTTACCTGCAGACAAACAGAGTAAAGTGATACCAGCATAAGACAGTACTAAAAATAGTACTGATTACCTGAAAGGCGCGTATACTTGTAAAAAATAAGTTCAATTCTTCAAGAAGAAATATCAGTTTTTGTTGAAACGTTAGCAATTCTGGGGGTACATTAAATCTTTGATTTCATTGATTGATAAACGCCCAAAACCTGCAGCTGACGTGTCAACTGTCTAATAATATAGTGAACTTTTTGATATAATTTTGTGCAAGCTAGTAAAGTGCAGAATGCAGATATGTATACTATAGTCCGTTATAACAAAAGGTGTCGCGTCTTGGCTCTAGGTCTTTTCATCTTCCTCCTCCTGTGACGGTAATTTAACCTCCGGACAAACCAGGAATTAATTTCTGCCATAATTGTTCCTGTACAGGTGGTCTCTTTTTACCGCCCTCCCATAATCCTCAATAATGACGAAGAACTTATTCCTTGCTTCCACTCGCTCATAATGGAACTAAACATTTTCAATTATAGCCCGGGCTCGTGTATGTGCAGCTGTCCATGTCAGCAGTTCAACTTCAACGAGCTGCTAATACGTTTTCCTGAACCCCCGAGGCTGAAAACTTTTGCTAAAAAACTGCGTAGGCACAATTATGTGCACAAAATAGCTGAAGCGATATTAACTCAAGAAGTGCCAAGAACAATAATGATTGTATGGTGACTGTGTGTGTGCGTACCTGTAGGCAGCTAAGAAGTGGTCGTGGTTACAATGGTTTTGCTAGTTCATTCCCCTTGTCCTGAACGTCTTTGTGCGCGTGAAAATCCCAACTGAATGTCTTACCATATAATGACATTAAACAAGTGTATATTAATTCATGTTGATGTATTAAAGGTCAGTACAGTGGAAACGGGAATATGAATAGTCTACAAAAACTTTCCTCAGCGCATTATGGTGATGCAGTTTTAAAAGGTCCTTATAATCTTGAATACATACACGTTCACAAGTCGTTTCTTTTTTATACAGTTCGGCGGCATTTAGGTTCGTGGCTATGGCGGGACCGAAACCCAGTTCATTATCAAAGATTGAGATACTGAACCTGTTGGTCTTTACCAAATATTGATATGCAGATATGTTCCTGTAAAAACTGCGATCTTTAGTCCTCTATTTGAACTGCTATCCCGAATCTGCCATTTCTGAGATGTTGCATATTTCCTAGTCTGTTCGCAAGATTTCGTTACAATTAGTTTCTACTAAAAACGTCTTGTAACCCTCCAGGATATTGTAAACTTGAATTTTTTCTACTGAACTTTAATATGGTCGTTATGGTTCAGCCTTATAGTGTTTTCCTGAGTTTCCCAAACGATTTATGGCCCAGACGCTTTCTTTCATCATAATGTTCCTTGTCACTCCGATTTTTGTTAAATCTGTTGTTTTGTCGAGTTTGGGTCCTTGTTCTTGAATATTATTACTGCGTATAAATTTAACTCATAAGTAGCAGTATAGTTAACCATTACGGCGAATGTAGAAGTTTTATTTACACTTGGCTGAGTATTACCTATCTGTAGACAACTCCCGCTGATTTTGGAATTTGTGTGCTGCAACGTAGAGGCTAGAGCACACTCATCATTAAGTATCCAACTTTGCATAACCAGTGTACAACTTACACTTACTAAAAATACACGCAGGCTGCGTGCACTAATATGGGGTTATAACTGTCTCTTCAGCTATTGCCTTCAAGAAAGAGTAGCGCCACTGACACGAATTTAGGAGTAAATTAAATTTCGCTACACTATTACGCCACGTTGCTTAATAGCCGTTTGACCTACATCAAATTCCATTGTACCTTGTGCGGAGTGAGCTTTGCCAAACTTGAGAAAGTGAAACTGGAGCAGCATCACTGTCTCATTTTAGTTTTGCACGGTGGTCTCTTTTGACTGACCTTGTTGCTGTAATTACTGTAACCACCTGCCAATACAGCCATGAATCTAATGTATATATGATTGCAAAATGTCTCCAATTTGTCGCTGACTTGATGCTCAGGAGACATCTTTGTCCACCATTTACAGGCCAAGCTTGCTCATTGCTCACACTAATTATATTCATGCTTCTGAAAGCAACGTGAATTAAAAAGTTACCTGATTGGCCTATGTTTTCCCCTCATTTTTCCTCTCCACGTCTCTTTGTTTCTCATCCAGTTTTTTCTGTTTCTTTTCATCTTTCTGGAAGACTTCTCTTTTTCACATATTTTATATGCTTTTTAAGACCGCTTTCCTTTTAATTTTTTTCCCTCTAATTTGTTTGCAAGTTATCTGTTTTCTCTCAGACGTGGTCTGTTATTCCATTTTCCATCAGCTTGTTTTCACCTTTCTGTTTCTTCTCTTCCAACTGCCTTGCCCATTCTCTCTTTCCTGTTTCTCTCTCTCTCTCTCTCTCTCTCTCTCTCTCTCTCTCTCTCTCTCTTTCTCTCTCTCTCTCTCTTTCTCTCTCGTTTGTCTGCTGCCTGTTTGCCTGTTGCTTTCTTTCTCTCTTGCATCTCTCTTTCGCCTTTTATTCTGTCACTGCTTCGTTTTGGCCTTTTATTCATGTGCCTTAAATTAACTTACAAGATTTTACAAAACAAACATCAGGCAGTCTACTTATCAGTTACATACATAAAAACCTGACATACGTTATTTCTTAAATTAATAAACTAATAAATTTAAATATAATTGACGCTAACTTAAGCTTATTAAAAAAGAATCAGATTTAATTTTATTCAATTTAGTTTATTGTAACTTTTTTATCAACCTATACATCCATTAATATAACTTTATATTTCTTTCTCTAGCAGAATTATTATGAAGCGCATCCATTTTCTACCCAGCGGGTCGTTATACTTATTACCCTCATTTCTGATCATGAATCATTCGTATTAAAATTGATAAGTAAACACTCAGTGCTTTTTCAATTTACTTGCTGGCATGGAACAAAACCTATTACTCCATTAGCCGTTTTATTATTTCACCATGGCCACTCGTGACACAATTAAAATTGGCAATTGTTTACCGTTGTTAATTAGATACGGTATGTTGCATAACTAGTTTCTCGTATTTAAACGTGAGTAAATTTATTAGCAAGTCTATTATACTAGACAAGGCTTTGTACACAACCCATTAATTATTCACAATTGTAGCACCGCTTTATTAAAATGACAAAAGTTATAAAGGCATTTGTTATCAACATCAAAAATTGTGAATGGCCGTCAACAACATTAATTGCGAAATTTGCAAAATTAATTTTAAGTTACGCTTATCTGTGAAGTTGATTCAGAAAATTGCCGACTTTTTCCATTTGCTGAATACAAAAGTATTGTCAAAGTACCATCTGTAATAATGGTTGTCAAAAAATTGAATTTTGACTGCCGCAAAACATGTCATAGTTGGCGCATTTTACCGTGCTTAGCCATAATCACATCCTTCTGTGTAGATAGACTTGCAGAGCTAGTTCTTTCTTTTTTGAATATTTTTCCGAACTAGTGAAGTTGTTTTAAATTGTGGTAAATCCCTTACAAGAGGGGACTGAGTTTAAAAAAGTCTTTCCATTTGAGGAACATGTGATTTTATGACTTCCTGCAGCTCCGCAAAACTAAGGAATGCTTGTGTGTAAGTGCATGTCAACAGAACTCTTTGGGGAGCTTGTCCGTCCAGCAGATTTAGGCCATATCTGCCCAGGGTACCATCCCCAAACTGACGCAATGACAGTTTATGTCGGTTGAGAGCTAAAATCTTAATAAATTGTAGTTAAAATCACTCTACGTCGTTTTAACTGCTAGAATTCGTGTGTGAAAGGAATGTAAATGCTTCCTGCATATTTGATGATATAATACAATGATGATCATCAAACCATGTCGCTTTAACTATAATGGCTGCCATCATAACGCTAGCTGTAGATTAATTATCCACCATCCTGGTGATGTGGGGGTAACGTACGGTTTGATTCCAGTCATCTAAATGTATCAAATGTAAATCTTAAATTTGTTTACAAACTTCAGATTTTTAAGCCCATCAAGTTGCAACTTTCTACTGTTGACAGGTATGGTATTGTGCTGCGGCTTTCTACTGGTGTATGTATATTAGACCTTGTTCTTTTCTTGTCATCATTGCCGACGGGTAGGTGGGATAAAGACAGGTTGACAGGTAGAACAAAGGTGATGAAATCTGGGAACCTGTTAGCTGCAGAATCTTGCTGTTTGGTAATAATCTCTGACGAGAAACGCAAAGAGGGGAGAAAACAGGTGTCATGAGTGACAACCACACCGGGGCTGCGTGGACAGGGTGAACGGCACAATGAAAATCTCATTAGTTTATGATTGATTAATGTTTAATGCGGGCTAGACGATTGGGAGCTTGGCCAATGATTAACCGCTCATCGTTTAACATTAACTGTGCATTCACCACGTGTCTTGCCCATCGGGTCTGTTTGGTTTGTATAAGAAACAATGATCGGTTAGCAATTAATGACACGTTTGGATATTAAATAATTTCCATAGCCAATATAATTAAGAATTTCTTGAGGGTCAGTGTCCTGATGCCTTCGACTGTGGTGGCGCTGTGTGTGTATAGTGTAAATGATGTGTCGCTTAGCTGGTTTAAAGTTTTTTCTTTGATCGAAGCTAATTTAAAGTAAAGTTATTGACCAGATTTATAATTTGGTGATCCATGTTAGCCAAGATGTCGTCTGATATGCACGTGTTAGGTGTATTACCGCCGTGACGCCATCCAAGAATAGCATTTGCTGTTTCCCCTTGCTGCTCAGAGAATAGTTTAGAGAGTAAACCTTTCTGAGCATTCCACTAGCATGATCATTTGGGTACCACCAGTACCTTGTTTCGTGTGTTTCTTAACTCCACAAAAAATCCCACGTGCAAGTTCTTTGTAAGCGTTTGTCAATGACGACAATGAATGGTTTCCACTGGCACATTGCATATTCCATGCGGAGATGTCCCCGATGAAAATAACTATTTGCAACCCAATAATTATAGCCGTGATGAATTGATAGAGACTTGACCTGACAAACAATCAGTTAAAATTTTCTTGTAACCTCAAGGGTTTCCACACCTTTTTACATTAGGGTACTAGCCGACATACAGAAATAGACAAATCGTCTGGCTCTCAAAACCCAAGGGCAATGTGTTCTTCGCGTAAACGAAGTTAATGTGATATTCACTCCAGTTGTGAAAGATGAAGAATCTATAAAACGCTGATGTTTTGAAAGTGAAAAGAAATCACAGCATTTGCTACTTTAGCTCACCTTTAAAAACGTAACGCCAGCGAGTGAGGAAAACATGATTTCTTATGACATATGAACTCGTATCATAACATAGGGATGTCAATTTTTTGTAACATGAAAATGTTTAATCATGCCAGATTTTCCCTTCCGTGATCTGCTATTGCTAATCTATATAGACTGACCTTGAATTCTAAAGCTAGCCTTTGTCGTGATATATGTATATATGCCTAAAGTTCTATATATGCTATTTGTTTGTATTAATTTACATAACAAGAAAGTGCTTATTAGTCTGTCGGTCTGTCACTGAATCTGCCTTTCTTTGTCTGTTTACCCCGCAGGCCAAGGTCTCGTTTAGAGGTCTAGTATTTTAGTTCTTGTACTTTATCTTCGCTTATTGCATTGTGTTGATATTGTTAAATATTTTGTTTTTTAAGAATCATCTTTAGTTTTTTAAATATCATTTTCATTAATCTCTCCCGTTTTTATAAACATTTTTTCGTTACATAACAAAAGAAATCTTTTATTATTTTGTCTAAAATATTTATTTTATCTAAATATTATTCTAGAGAAAGATATTTTTATCTAATTAGTTTACAGATTGTAGCCATTAGAGTGAAAATTTCAAGTTTCTGTAAATTCTGTTCCCGCAAATGCCGTTTTTCAACTATCTTTGTCTTTCTCTTTCAGGTTGAGATACAACTAATTGATGTGAATGACTCCCCACCCGTATTTGATCAAGAAGAATATGCTTTCTTTGTACCAGAAGATGTACATCAAGATCATACCATTGGTAAAGTCACAGCCACTGATCCCGATAAGGGAGACACCATTCACTATCATATATACCAAGGTATGTGCTACTGTTCTTTTTATCGCTTTGCCCGTTTTTTAAGTGAAAGTAGCGAAGTTAGATTGACAATTTTTTTATTGGAAATTTAATTTCCGTGGCGTGGACTATGCATACAAGATCTGGGGCACTCAGTCGGCAGAGGTACTTTAACCACGTTCGGACGTGAACATATCCTCCCCGTATGAGATAAACAGCTAGGTTTGGTGTAGGAAACTTACCAGCGCGAGTATTGAACCTGCACACCCATCCATTCAAATGTCACTTTCGGCATGTTAACCTTTATTAAAATTGCGGTGACCATAATAGCTTTTATCACAGTAATGCTGGAAAAATTAAATTTTCCAATATGTAAAATAAAGTATGTAAAAGCGAAAGCAAAAATTTGTGTTACTATTGACGCCACAAGTATAGGTTACTATGAAACAAGATCCTTTAACAGAATAATATTCCTAATGACAGAATCAGAATAATTAATGAAATTAGCCTGCAATAAAGAAGAGACAAGCTGTTTCAGTACACCTCTTTGTATTATCTTCAGGTGAAAAGAAAAAACAGGAAAAAGCACAAAACATGATCAATAAGACATTGGGTAGAACACCAGTTTTGCAAATTGCGAAGTTTCTACCAATAAGCTGCTTGTGGTGTGTTGTCAGAAAAGAGAAATTTCCAAGAAACTATTTGTGATATTTTTTAAGTTTTCTGCATCCTTTTGAGCGTGATGTGATATGTGTGATTTTTAGGCGTTGTTAGGAATTATTCTGGGTGGGTGGCTGATTATGCTACTGATATGACCTACCCCACTGTCTTATCCATATCAAGCAGAGTTTAGTAATGGGCGAAATTTGTTATTTCATACGATAATTATCCAGCATGGGATGCATAATTCACAATGGATGTTGCTAATAAGTTGATGATGAGGACCACCCAGCAACAGTTCATGTACAAACGTGTATAAACCATGTACGCTTATTAGTGTGAAGCTCCTACGTCGTGTTGTGTCAAACATATGGGATATTAGCCTAACCGCCAGCGCCGGGAAAACTCCAGACTGGGATAACCCGTGCGGTTAGTGTAGGGTTTCCTAGCCGTGTTTATGCAAGCAAAGGTGGGGATAAGTTTTTGGCTTCTTGTAAGTGGAATAATCTGTGACCTTGTGTTGCCAGCTCTCTCTCTGGTTTTTCTTTTCATCTTGACAAAAATGTTAAACGGTTGTTGCTTGGACTTGTGGGTTGTTTATGTTATGGATTTGAGTGTTGCTGGCATGCTGCTCCATTCATACATCTAGCCCATCAAGTGGGTCTAAAATAGCTCAGGCTCAATGAGCTTCCAGAAGCTGCCGTAACGATCATCATCATTGCATACTACAGAATATTGTGTAATGAGAAATTCACGTTTTCTCTATACAGCTATTTAGGAATAAATATGCGGATGAATGTTAGAAAATTTCTGTACAACTATTTGAGAAGGAATGTTGCAAAATTTTTCTCTACAGCTATAAAGGAATAAAAGTTGGAGAACTTTTCCGTACAGCTATTCGAGAATAGATGTTGGGAATTTTTTCTACGGCTATTTAGGAATAAATGTTGGAAAGAAATTTTGTACTTGGGAAAGAATGTTGGAAAATTTTCTTCTGAGAAATAAGTATTGGGAAATGTCCTGCACACCAAGAAAAACAAATAAACTGGTTTGGTATACTTTTTATTTAATGTCAGCTCACAAGCCAATTTTTAAGGAATTTAGTTACTTAGGTGTAAGCTGCCCTTCAAGCTGTATAAGTATCCAAGTTTTTCCCGTGCATTTCAGACACTCAAAGCAGAAATCGAGCATTTAAAGTCTATGTTATATTAGTATCCGAATCGTTGTGACGTGACCGGAACCTAACCACTTATCAAGGACAATCATCTTAGATGAAATGCAGAACTGACTGAAAAAAAATTAAACGCTGTCAATGATAAGTGACAGAAGTAGTGTTACCAATGGTTAGCACTCCATTTACTATATGCAACTTTTGTAGCCAATCTCTTCAGTAAGTAAAGAGTTTATTTACATATGTTACAAATAGACATATTATTCACTATAATACAGACTTTACATTATACTAAAGATTATTAAATTATTGAAATCAGAAAAAAACTTCGAAGTCATTACAGACTTATATGTCCTATATTTTATTCTGTCTATTAATTATCATAATTTAAAGGCAATAAATGCTAGTAAAAGTTGACGTACTGATTAATAGGGTAAAAGTGTATAAAAATGTGAACAGTAATTTAAAAAATTATTTACATCATAAAAATGTTGTAATTGTACTATACAAACACATTTACACATGCATAGAACATAAAATCAGGAACATTGCGCCGAAGTTAAATGTAGCCGCATCCGTTTTTTTAAAGCATAAACAACTATTCCCGTCATCTCACTAATTGCATGTTAATTCTGTTGACTGATTGCTATAGAAACTGAGAATGTCCTCGCGATTCACAGCACAGGCAACTTCTGGGTCTGCCCCGAATAGGATACTTTCTGCCCGTGAAATTTCTCTGATGACTTTTGCATGTGTCATGTGCGATGGTAAACATTATCAAACTTTCGAAACGGCTGCCGTTCTCGTTGTTTACATTTTTCGTTGGTGAGTGATCTTCCTTCCAAAGCCATTTAAAATGCAAAACGTTTCAACGCCTCTTTGTAATCTTTCTTTATTAATTATCAAATTGTTTTGTTTTTCAGGCCAGGAAAGTCCGTTCAGCATCGACCCCACCACGGGCATGATTCGCAACACGCGCACCCTGGACCGTGAGGAGACCGGGAAGTACATCCTGGGGGTGCGCGCTAGCGACGGTGTGCACGTTACAGACGTTACCGTTACCGTACACGTAGATGACGTGAACGACAATGCCCCTTCGTTTGAACAGCCGTCTTTCGCCTTCGAGGTAAGAAGATCTATATTTGTAATGATTTCTTCCTGCTAAAAATCATAACCAGTGCTCGCATCTTGAACGAGTTTGCATGCTTGGGCCATTAGTTTTTGGCCATTACCCTACGCGAGTCTGGCTTACTGGCAATGCTTTTGGCGGTGTCGCGGTGTTAATGTCATATTTATAAATACCGAACCGCCCGCATTTCCGATGCGCATGAATTTCGGCGGTCGAAATTAAAGAGAAGCCAGTGATTCCCGGATTCCCCGGCCGAATTCGACACCCGGGGAGGATTTCACTTAAAACACCGAATTTGTTTTTCGCAAACACAAAAACCGGGGGAATAATATTTATCGAACGCGTTTACGCAAACAACTTTCGACAGCTTGTAACGGGTTGAGTTTGGAGGGGGGCGGGGTGCTGGTGACTGTGCTGTCTTCATTGCACGGGTCACGTTACAGGCTACCACAGTTGCAGGAACTTGGAAAATGCAATTTGGCGTAATACGGTAAGTAAACAGTGAAATTGTATAGAGTGGGGTTTGAAGTAGCTACAGCTGAGCTTTAAGTTTGAATAGATTCTAACAGTATCCAAACAATGTTAACCTGCCCAATCTGGTCACTGTCTTGTGCATTATTGTTTGACCCTGTGAGAAAGGCTTTCACTTGCTTCTGTAAATTGAAAGAAAATGCAAAGGTAACAGCCGGTTAACGCTCAGTTTCTTCAAACATTTTCCAGAAAGCTGTTAAAGGTCTGTACCAGATTACAAAATTAGCTTTTACTGCATTAAGAAATTGTTGTAAGAAAATAATGCCGTCTGTTATCTGTCAGCAATTTTTATGATGAATGATATAGGTAAGGTAGATATAGGTAATAGATAAGGTAGAAAAAAGAAAAGAAAAGAAGAATACGATACAGTGGGTTACTAGAAATTTATAGAAACTCGTTTATAACTCGATTCCACAAGAAGATGACGATGAAGAATGCGATGATGATGATGGTGGTGATGAGACTACGACGATGGCGATGATGATGATGATGATGGTTATGGTATTGGTGGTGGTGGTGGTGGTGATATTAGCTGACTGTAAATAACTAAAGAAAATAGTAGACTTACCTTGCCTTTATCCTTATTATAAAATACCAAGTAGGCCGCCAACAGGCAGCATTTTGGAGTTTTTTGATATTCAGTCGCGGTATTGAACTCGTAACCTCCATTTATCAGAAGCATGTTTGGTTTTTTACCATGTAGACATGATAAAATGAAATGCTGATTGATGGGCAATGTAAAACCTACAGTACAGTGAAGTGCTATAATTAATTTTGCCTCCTTGTATATTGTTATATTTTATTAGATATTACGTACATGTTGAACAACGGTTTTTAATAATATTGAACTTAAAAAAAGCAAGTTTGTAGATGGGGTTCTTAAAAGTACTTGTGTAAAGCACCCCGGATATGCGGAGAAAGGAAGAAAGAATGTAAAAAAACCTTGAAAGTGCAGACTTGGAGATAGGTAAAGATAGATAGAGAAATACAGAGTAAAAACAGTATTGTGATGGAAGATTTTAGATTTAATTGCGCATTAAAGTAAGTAATCTCCTAAAGATTAAGTAATCTTACTTAATTGTAGCTTATGCTATTACCGTGCGCTTTAATGACAACATTTTGCAGTTTCGGTTTTATTTCTAGATGGATTACTTTCTACCTTCCTGGGGGATTTTTCATAAGCATTTTTCTGTGTGTTGCAGTCTTATACTTGGCTCCCTTCCCAAAAAAAACATTAGTTTAGGATTAACCGCTTTGCGACATCAAAGGAATTTTTAAAATTTTTCTTTCACTCCGCAGCTTTTGCAAATTTTCCTGTGATAAATAAACAAATTTGTTTACAATAAAGACGATCAATCATTATAAATAAATAAAATAATTATTCAGAACCAAGAGGTCCTAATTTTCTCTCTAAAGTCAACCGGGTAAGCAGAAGTTTTCATTCATCAGTAAGAAAATCTCAAATTTT
This sequence comes from Tubiluchus corallicola, assembly GCA_030141605.1. Lineage (NCBI taxonomy): Eukaryota > Metazoa > Priapulida > Priapulimorpha > Priapulimorphida > Tubiluchidae > Tubiluchus > Tubiluchus corallicola. The sequence continues at coordinate 74,953 of JAQGDQ010000135.1, read as the reverse complement.
GTGAATTCAATGAAATCATAAATAGCTGTACACTTTTCTGTAACTCGTAGAACTTCTGTACAATAAATGTTTACATTTACCTGGCAAAGTGTTCCATTCGACAAGAACCGGAAATGAGAATTTTTTCATTATCAAGCATAATATGTACTATCTAGGATTAATTCTGTAACGTCATCTCGCCTTATTTGGCTACATGCGTATTTCTTTTGTCCCAAGTTCTAATGACACCACACTACCATGTGTTGAAGTGTTGTAATGGTAGAGTGGTCAGCGATGATTTCTTTATTGATGTTGATCATTAACTGACCGCTGGCCACCTGATGGCTGATGAACACTTGACCAACATGCTGGTGAAAGTGACCACTGCCATCTGCAGCAGGTAATAGATTTTGTTCTAATTAACTGCCAAACAATACAGGTACTGGAGGATGCTAGAGTGGGCATTGTGGTGGGTCGAGTGGAAGCTGAGGATCGGGATACGGGTGCTAATGGCAACGTGACGTACGCAATTGTATCCGATTGGGGGACAGATGTGTTCACACTGGACGAGAATAATGGCGCGTTCACACTAGCAAGTGTGCTGCATTACGAAGAGGTATGTTTTCCTAGCAGTTTGATTTAATTAGAAAAACGAACTTTCTTTTGTGTCTTTGGTAACTGCCTCTTACCTGTCGTACTTCTTAGTGCAGTTAAAAGGAAGCATTTTTCTTATTAGCTTTTACTAATTGAAATGTTCGACAGTTAACGTTATGAAAAAGAGTTTGTTTGGCCGTGAATTGTCATTTTGGGTTATAACTGTCAATTAGAGATAAAAAACTAGTAACTTCAAGTCTGCCTCTAGGCCTTGCACAGGTGGATAATCTTGGAGACTTCATAATAGCTACTGCTAAAATAGCGTTGCAAGTGGAAATTACGATGGAATTTCAGTTTCAGTCAGTTTTAATAACCTTTCACGATAGAGTAAGAGATAGATAGATAAGAATAGCCGGCAGAATTTAAAGGAGGAGGACTCATTCGCTTTTGAAAAATACGAATTTTGGTGATTTCCTTTAATAAGCCGGTTCGCTTTTCACCTTTAAAAATCACTGGATGCTGAATTCAAGGAAGAGGGACTTCTCGTCCTCAGAGGACGTGTAACCCGAAGTGGAGTATTGGGGAGGGTGTTACTGACATCTATTTAATGCGGGTGCTGGAAAGTTGACACGTTTCGCAGCTAATTTACATAGCTTGTTGGAATTTTTCCTGTCTTGTCTTACATGATTCCAATTGGCTTGCAAAAGATTTCACGTTTAGCAAGCTTTAGCAGCTAATTTGCATAGCTTGCCTGCACTTCTAATGTATTACACGTGGGTAGTGGTTTCGCTAGAATCTTCGTATTCAGCAAGTTCTGCATCTGATTTACATACCTTGGAGATTTTTCCCGTTCTGACTTGCATAATTACATCAACTTGCAAAGCTGCTGTTTTGCAGGTTTTTGCATCTAATTTGCATAACAACTCGCCCGGATTTTTCCCATTTTACGTAAGCTTGATCCTAACCTCAGTCTTTATCCCTTGGACAAATCCTAGATGCTTTGGCCTTTCTTGTTAAATTATCGCGAGCGGCCACTGCACCCGGACAGCTAATGTGTTATCAATCATTAACTGAATTTATAATTTTGAAAAATATAGGCATTTGAATTGCCAATAGTTTATCTGAATACATCACTAATTTTTTTTTGCTTTGTGTGTTTGCACAATCTAAAAAGTATATGTTGAACCTTTTGTAGACAAGCCATGATCATCTTATGGTAAAGAATCACCTGGATTTAATAACTGAATAAATTAACAGATTGTTGTTTTTTTAAACCTGATGTTGAAATACGCATCATTCTTACTTAAGTAGTGTAGTCTTACAATATTTATATGCATAGCTCTATATACCAATGAATACTCTGTTTGGTCTGCAATAATTATTAATCCTGTAATAAAATTGCATAATTGATTCATATAAACATACACATGGGAAAATATTTTTAAACCGCCCTTGTTACACACAGTTCCCAACCCCTAAACTAAGTAAATTATGTCAATGTGCTATATATATATATATATAAGGGCAGTGTTTTTTAGGACTCTTTAGTCATACACTCGCATTTATTCCCTTTTCAACATAAGTTAACTATTATTTGTTTGTAATTCTATCGTGTGAAATGAATATTAGTTTAACTATTATTTGTTTGTAATTCTATTGTGTGAAATGAATATATCTTATATTTTGTGTTAATTATTTGAAGTACATTGAAAATCAATTAATAACTCTTTGGTTCTTACATGTTTTGTACTCCCACCCTCTCGTCTTGATCTCATTACATACGGAGCTTAATTACCCACTATCCAGCGTGCAACTGTTTCAGATTAGAGAATCGAGCAAATTACCTTTATCTCTTCCGTATGCTCCTGTTTACAGGGTAAACTTTAACCCATTCGTCGGCCGCTGCGTGTGTTGTCAATTTGTTTATACTAAGGATTAGGGTATTTATTGGGAGCTTGGTTAGCACACGGGTAAACAATTTTAATGTAGGCGGGATAACCGGCCGTGCATGCGTTGGAATGTGGTATTATCTGCCATATGACAGCTTGCACTTAAAGTGCTGTTGAAGGTGCGGCAGTGTTGAACTCGGTTGTAACTTTATCAGTGCCCACTTGACCCATGTACAGTGAAAAGTGACCTTGAATGGCCCTAGTTTTAATGTGCAGGGCAGTGAGAGCTGGACAGCGCAATTTAGCGAAAATACAGAGAAGCTTTTAAGATTCGGAACAGAAAGTTGGGGTTTAAGCTCTCAGGATTGTAATTTTTAACAGTTTAGGCAGTTGTTGTAGCAGTTGTACAAAACTTTATAAATCACACAATTTCGAAGTTCATTTTTAAAAATGCCAGCTTTTCTTAAATTAAATTTGTTCTCAAGCCTGATTATATAAATGATGATTTTTATCCACCGACAACTCCTTATTTTAGTCAATTCTTAATATGTGTTTGAATATTACTGATCCCAGCAGGGCGTTTACAAGGTATTTCTTCACAGTCACACCTTAACCAATGTCAGACATCCTTGTGATATTTTGATGTTCCACAGTGTCATGCTGCAATTTTAGAAAACTCACTTGTTGTGTTAGTTGTAAATGACTGGCTTGTCTGCTAATGAGGCTACAGTTTGCAATTTTGGTTTATGGAGCATCCCAGACAGCAGTCAGTTCACTTAAGAGCAGCACTTGTGTATTATTCTAGCTACACGGTAACTAATGTGACACTGAATATGGGATTTCTCGTCCATTTGTAGCTTATCTTCTGTTATTTCATCTAGGATGAGCATTACATATTTACCGTGCAAGCTGCAGACAGGGGGCAACCCAGTCTCTCCTCGACGACCATTGTTTACATCAATGTAGTCGACGTCAACAACCATGCCCCGGTGTTCATGCAATCCGAGTATACTGTTGACACTGTGATGGAAGACGTGCCCATTGGATCATCGCTTATCACTGTCGTGGCAACGGATGCTGATTCAGGTAGGTTTTGTAAGAAAGTACTACAGAATGATACTACTTTGAAAAATGTTACAATGTTGCATACTGAAAGAGTTGAGCGCAATATGAAAAAATCGAGTATTTTATTAAAGAAGCACACATAAACAAAAATTAAAAAGAAATATTTATCAATATCGTCATTTGCTATTGATTTTTATAACGCAATGATTCAGTCCCCTAATATAGGAATAGTTTTGAACACTCGAATACATTTAAACCAGTATCTTATCAGTTAAAGATTAAGAAAACGTAAAAAATGTGTAAAATTATCTTTCAGAAAATTGTCCGTTTTTGTTATTGATATGATCGTCTTGCTAGTGAACATATTCAGTTATGTTGTTGCTAATATAAATAACAAATGCAAGTGTCTGATGTCTTTATTCTGCCAAATTTTCCTTTGATGTTAGGGCTAATAGTAGAGGAAAGCGTCTGCAGTGTGTCAGGTGACCTAGAAGCTGTATTTTGACTTCTCAGCAGAAAGTGTTTATTGTTTTGTTGTCAGTGAACTGGAAATTTCTGTAGAAACATGTCCACTATCTTGTCCTTGTTTATCCAACTGTCCGTAAACAATTTCCACTGATTGTTTGTTTACTGTCCACAGGAAAGAATGCAGAATTGGAGTTCACCATTATTGATGGAGACCCCAAAGATCAGCTTGGTATCCACGACAACGGCACCATCTACAACAAGAAGATGCTTGACAGAGAGACAGATTCCTTCTATCAGCTTACGGTGGAGGCAAAGGACAAGGTGGAACCACCTTCCATTCGGCTGTCTGCAACAACCTCCGTCACAATAATACTGCAGGTATGCTTAGTTTAATAGATAATTGATTAGTTGATATTTTACTACTGGTATGACACATTAAAGAACACTTCTCTTCTAGTTTTACTTTTAATATTTCCTGTCTTTCTTTTGACTGTGGAAGGTTACCCATCTTTAATTACTAATGTCTCATCTACATGTTTTATGACACAGCCATCAAATCTAGCCTATTTCCTGTCCGCGTTGTTGTTCTATTCCTTATGTTGTTTCTAGACAGTGAGATTATAGTGACACACTATTGCCAGTCACTTGGTTAGGATTGGTTTTCGTAATTTGTTTACTCCAATAGTTGTCGCTTAGTCCTCTGTATTGTCACAAAGGTAGGTTAGATTTTATATAGCCTTTGGCTGCAGGCCATGTATTGATCATCTTCAAATAATAAACTTGTCTTACTGAGTAAACGTTGCTGCCCTATGTTTTTCATTCATTTAAACTTTGGACTTTCATTTCACTTTTTAACAGCAACTGTTCTGTTGTGAAAGTTTATCACGAGATATGCAAAAAATAGTAATCATAGTTAACAAAAAATAGTTTTACTTGTCAATTTAATGTACTTGTTTCATGCTGTCGAAGATCATTTTTGTTTTCATTTTTGTCGCATAAACTTTTATTACAGTCAAATATTACCAGCTTGGCTGCAAAATTCATTATTTTAAATCAAACGAAACATTCAGTTTTGTAAAATAGTTTTTTTAGTTATTTAAAATCAAAACATCAAAATGCGTACTAGTAAGGCCAAAATATTTTACAATTTTTTTCTGTATGTTCATCTTTGGTACTGCTCTTCCTTAACAGTCAAGTACTTTTAACTACTGACCGCATTCTTTCCTGTTTCTCATTCCTGACCTGATCTGAAGTCAAATTGACCTCAATGATCCAAATAAATTTATTAGTGAAAACAGAAGTAGAAGAGTCTCTCTCAGTTCTTGTATAAGGTTACGTACGTTTCTGACAACTGATATGCAATATATTGACCGCAGTCTGTGTTCAACATTAAGTTTACTAAGTGCATGCATATGACTGCACTATAACCATGTTTTGATAGGCAGCATTAACACGTGGATCCCCTCTTTTGATCTTCCCACTTTCACTGTGTGCAGGAATAAGGTTAGTTTGACCCCGGAGAGGTCAGTATGCCCCCATTTGACTGTGTTGGATCACCACTTTTCACTATCGGTTCATGCTTCTTCTTGCAGGACTATTATTTTTAGGATGCATGTGTATGTGTCACAAAAAATGGCAAGAATGATTTTGGTTTTTTAAGGTGATTAGTTTTTTTTGTAAACAATGATCGCTGTTTGAAGTAAGTATTACAGAAGTTTTAGGCACAACTCTGCAACCTATCTGTCTTTACATTAATTTTTTAAGTGTGAGCGAACACTGATTCACTGCATTGTTTTCTGTGTTTGGGCCCTAAATTTACATTTTTGGAAAAATTGCTTTTATTAATATTGTTGTTTTTAATAGTTGAATTACATGTGGCTCTGTAATAAATCAAAGAGAAAGTCAGTTATTGGGTTGGGAAATTATAGTTTAACTTCTAAGCGTTTCAAGTTTAAGTTTATTTACGGGTGAACAATCTTGAATGTGATACTGGTAACTGCTTTAGCTGGAAATTACCTTGCAGCTGTTAGATTTGAATAGATGAACTTTTGTAGCAATCAGAAACTGGTTTTCAGTCCCGAATTGAGTCTTATGTTTGTGTAGAGTTGAATGTTGGTATTTGCTCAAACCTTCATTTTTGTTTTTCTAATGACGTAAAGTTCATTTCAACATTCTGAGACTGTGCTGCATATTGGCACATGCTGGAAAAGAGAAACGCTATCTGAATCATCATTGTTTTCATGAAACATTGTTATTTTCAAATTGTTACAGGCTTCTCACAGATTAATTGATTTTTGTATGAGGCAAATTCGTTGACTATGATGGAAATACTTATCTGGATTATCATTGTTTTCTTGAAGCATTGTTATTAAATAATTTTAAATTGTAACAAGCTGCTCACAGATTAATTGATTTTTGTATGAGGCAAATTCGTTGACTATGATGGAAATACTTACCTGGATCATCATTGTTTTCGTGGAGCATTGTCATTAAATGGTTTTCAAATCATTACAGTTTTCTCGCAGATTAATTGGTTTTTACATCATCATTAGATTACTCGATTAGATTTTGGTATTTTGCAGCTTTCCTATCAACAATAATGGGACCTAAAATATGTCTTTTCTATCTCAGAATAATCGAGTGCCATGTACAATGTGATTTAACTATGTCAACTGTGTTAAGTCAATGCCTTTGTAACATATTATTCACATAAATAAACTGGTTATTTAAAACCGTCAGTAATGCATCAAGTGCATTTTGTTTTACTTTGCTTGAATTGTTATCAGAATGTAAGTCAGTACTTTTGCTTTTCATAAAACTAGCAAGAAAACAAATTTATGATGAGTCATTAAAACATTTGTTTATTGAACTAAGAAATGTATAGCATTCTATCAGTTATACCTCCACTAGTCTTTGTTATTGATATTAACTGCTTCATAAATTTTTTGTGGTGTGTTACGCAGTGACCATAACTACTTGATAAATGTTTGCTTTTGACGCAAGCAAGTATATGGTATAAAACTAATTTCAGGTTTTTAATAATAATGAAAACCAGAGCTAGTTACAATATGGGGTAGCTAAATGATCGCACTTAACAACATCTATAACTCACAATGCAATCTAAAGCTTCATTTACATGTGTCTGTTTTAGGATGTGAACGATATGGCACCACAATTCATCACACCGGGTTACGCTACCATCCAAGAGAATGCACCAATAGGAAGCATCGTCATGGCCGTCAAAGCTGTTGATGCTGATGAGGGCAAGAACAGCTATGTCGAGTACAGTCTGTATTCCGTGCCCGGGGATCGGTTCTCCATCGGCCCTGTAGATGGCATATTGCGAGTCAACGGTCCATTGGACAGAGAGAGTACGTAATTTTGCGTTTCATATTCATGTAGGCAATTTATTATTTAGAGTAATTAACCATAAGCTGCTTAAGATATGTAGAACGAGTCTCTCTTGGCTGGTTTTGAACAGAAACTGGCAGGAAGTGATACTGCAAGCTGATAATTATTGTTGGTACTTTTATTTGATTTATGATTAAAGTTGTCGGTGACTTGCAACTATCCAGTTACTAATAATCTGAATCATTTGTAACAGATGGTTACAACCGGGTGACTACCAGTATTTACTCGTTTTCGTTCATTTTAGGAATAGCTGGTTAGGAAAATATTTTACTTTCAACTCGACCAGAGAGTTTGCTTTAATAATATATTTACTGGTGTTTAGACAAATATTAGTTGAACTCGCATCAAAACATGGCTAATACTGTTTCTAGTTGTTCATAGGCAAAGGAGAAACAGATTTCTTTTTCAGTTTTTCTGATTAAAATGTAGCAACTACTGGATTTGAGGAAAAAGATGTTCATGTTAAGTTTTCACGTGTCATATTATGATTTCATGATCAGGTTTTTCTGAATTTTTTCCCAGTAATATCATTGCCAGATCTTACTAAATATTTCTTCACAGTTATGATGAATGACTTTTGCTGTATTCTAATTTTGATGTATTTTTATTGGCTGTTAATTCCAAACTTATTCAGTAATTGTGTGTCAATGGCTCAGGTTTGAATTTCCTCTGCTGAACAAGTCACCTTGGTGACAATGCTTACCCAGATTCTTCTGACACAACCTGTAATCTCTGCTGCTCGTAAAAATCTTAATAATAGGGATAAAATTCTAGGCAGCATTATAATTTTTTCTGAAATATCAGTGCTGCTTCAACTTTAATGGCTTATAGTTATTAACAAAAGCCTTGAGATGTTTCAAATTTTCAAATATAATTCACCTACTTACAGAAGGAAAATGTATAAAAAGTTACTATTGCTATATTACTACTACACATGCTTAATGTTACTAGAGAAGCTCAATTTGGTTATAGAAGAATAAGGCATATAGCAGACAAAGACTTCCCATATATTTTATATTGTATAAATTGTTTGTGTTTACTTGATATGTTGAAATGGAACTTGAAATGGTTTATTCAATTTTTTTATTGTTTTACTAGTTTTGCATGCTTTATTGATATTGGTGAATGTTGCCAGAAGATACAATGCTTCTTGCAAATAGGCTGAGTTAGATTTTTTTTATTGTTATTATTGTACTTTCTTTTATAATCGCAGTCAATGTCTATTCATAGTAGGGGCAAGAGCATGCTGCAGTTTTTGAAATATTTTTTTACACGAAAACTTCAGGTGTATAGGAGCCACATAGCAACAACCATTAGACATTAGAATATTTAGTATGTACTGGTAACTATCACTAGAGTTAGAAGCATTTAGTAGTATGTGGAGGAACCAGTGTAAGCACATTAACAGATCAGCATGTAAAGGAGCCAATATTAGGTACTTGAAAAGAATAATGTGCGGCAACCAACATTAGGCATATGAAACGTATAGTGTATGTATCAGTTAATAAAATGTATAGCATGTTTGGACGCCAACATGAGCTACATAAAATTTTCAGTGTCATTGAATTTTAAACTGTATTGCCAGAGTTTTGAAACACTTTAATTTTCCTTCCCTGCTGTACTTTTGGAGAAGTCGTAATTTCGTTTAGGGGTTAGGGGTTAAGGTTGAGATTAGGGTTAGGGTTATTTCTTTTTTCCAGTGCCTTTTTTTCCTATCACTTTTTTCCTGTAAGTATTTTCCTGTGACTTTTTACCTGTGGCTTTTTATCTGCGGCTTTTTTACTTGAGACTTCTTTAGCTGGATTTGTTATACTTACTGTTGCTTTTCCACATTAATGCAGCCCATATCATTGACTAAATGCACGACAATTTGCTATGTGTGTATGCATTTATACAGAATTGATTTTTTGATTACTTTATGATGCCACATTATCCTCTTGTATTTAACTGATGCATATTATTCCAACATGCTGAAAAAGCAGATTCTGCTGGCTGTCTCAGGCTGCGGCCATTTTAAATTTCGCTTTAGAACCGTGTAATCAATAATGTGAGATTGTAAATTACACACGTTTTTACAACCACATTTTACCAGTGATAAGTGGAACCTAGGAAAGCAGTCCCACCTGCGTTACTAATTGTACCTGTCAGATAACCTGGCGCAATTACTTCATACCTGTCTACCTGTGTGTAGCTGATCGATTAGCACGTTTTACCTGGGCATGGTCCAGCTATTTAATAACCAGCGTTGTGATGGGAATAAGAAGATAATAATCAGATAGAGGTTATGAGTGATTGGCTGATTTCATTATTACTGTTATTATGTTGATGTTGTATCATGGCTAATGCTAAATTTGTGTCACAGGTGATCAGTAACTCTTGCAAGTGAGTTTGAATTAAGGGATTCATAATTACAACATTATTAAAATCTTGGCATACCTCCTCATGTTTAGACATTTAGGATAGCATTGTAAAACTAATTGTATAGTGAGCAACGTTGAAAACAGAGGTGTAAATTTTTCAATCGTTTGCTGTCGAAAATTTTAACTTAATAGTCCTTACCTTACCTGTCCAGGTAGAATTTTCTTGTGTACCTGCAGACAGATTAATTTTTCACTGTATCATTCCCACGCTCGCATGCCATCCACTCGGATTTGCTACAGGTCAGAAAACCTGTTTCACCCCACAAGCTTGGCAATGAAAAGTAAACATTTCATCTTTTAAATGATTCTAACAGGCGAATCTATTAAATTTAATGTGCTCGATTCAAGGTTCTGGCAAAATGTATAAATCAAAAATTCACGACAATATTTGTCCTTGCGTTTAGTACGAAGTGGAAATGGCGCGAGTTGTGCAATGATCACGAAATGGAGCTCCATATTTTAATCCTCGTTTGTAAGGTTTTAGAACTTTTCTGTTTGCTTTTTGTTAGGCTTTGCAAAGTTCTATTGTAGGTTTCAGTTTAGAGCTACCAAATCCTATAGAGGGTTGTGGACTTTAATGATTTCAGTTGTTATTAAAAGAGTTTAGTAAGCTAGGGTCAAAAACCCATTAAAAGCAAACTAAGTTAAAACTATTATGGTTATAATAGATTTATCTTTTGTGATTGTGGTAATTAGTTATACATTGCATAATTTTCGCTTAGGCACAGTGCCTTATAATCAGAAATGTGATTTGCAGGTAAAAATATGGATTGATGTTTTTATACTCATGTAAGCCAGTAAAAACAGATGTAATTGTACAGGCTGATATTGCTTTTCCATACAAAAGTTAAAATTTAATCTTAACTGTGTAATAACAGTCCGTCTCAAAGCATGTCTGAAAACCTAGGTTACAAACGTTAATATAAACATTTTTCATTATTTTAATGTAGGAAAGAAATAGAAAAACGCTGCAACTTTTTAATTTCTTTTCAGTGGGATATTTTTAGTAACGTTTTAATTCTTGTCAGAAGTTATTACCATGTAGCATTAGTTGTCTTACAGTATAATGCTTCTCTATAATATATTATAGTGTTGCTGTTGTGTTCCTTGCTTGTGTATTTGCTTTGTACTACATTTTACCCATTTCTCATTAGCTTATGCAAAGAACCTCATTGCCTTGCTTCATTGATTAGCAGTTGCATAATGCAATAGAGAACTGATACTGTAATTCATCAATACCTTTTTCAGGTGAAGAAAATTACACGTTAACGGTCATGGCAATGGACAAAGGCACGGAGCCACTTTCTAGCCGGCAAGATATTTTCATCAAGATCATCGATGAAAATGACAACAGCCCAACGTTTGAGTTGACCGACTATAGCGCCACCATCTCTGAAGATATTAGCGTTGGAACCGTTCTTTTAAATGTCTCTGCGTATGACCGTGACTCGGGCAATAATGGAGAGGTGCGCTATTATATAGTTGCTGGTGATGATGCTCGCGATTTTGACCTCAATCTGAAAACTGGTGTTGTTTCAGTGGCGAAGCCTCTTGATTACGAACGAGTGCAAATGTACACCTTAACCATTAGTGCTGAAGATTTGGGCATAGATCCAAAAAAGGATACGGCAACTATTCGCATTGTAGTGAAAGACATAAATGACTCACCGCCCGTCTTCCACCATTCTCCGTACGTTGTCCACGTCCTGGAGAACATGTCCAAATTGCCGGCGACCATTGCTACAATCACCGCTCACGATGCAGATTCGCCCAAGAATGCGCAACTGACGTACTCACTGGATGAAAGCTACGATGGACTGTTTGAAATTGGTGCTGAAAACGGCAAGATAATTTTGCATCGCAGCTTGGACAGAGAACTGAGAGATACATATTGGTTATCGATTGTTGCAACTGACTCCGGTTTGTGTTTTGCAGTTTTTATTTTTTATTGTCATTCTGTAAGAAACTGAGCTATTATTATCTAGATTTTGCTGTAGGTCACAAAATTTGATAGCGTCCAGCTTTAGGAACAAAATAGCAGCGATTTTGTTGTGTTTGTTTGATTGTTGTCTAACAAGGTTGTTTAATTGTTACGTATATATTAATCGTGCACTTTTATCTTTCATGTATTGTATTTGTACTATCTCTGTAACCAGAGGACTTTTTGTGTCAGTTACACTGTTTTGTCCAGAGATTATAAAATAAATATGTTTAAACTAACTCATTCTGTTTTAAAATAACTGATCAGTGATCGCCTAAGATGCGCTTCATTTCAGATATGCTTTAATTTTCAAGTTACATACAGCAGTGACTGTTGTTGTTGTTGTTGCATTTTAGCTGTTGTTGCATTACGTGGCATGCTGATTTTTGAAATGCAATTTTTAAAGCATTTCAAATGTATATATTTTCATTTCCAGTGTAACTACACCGTTCTGCTTATGCTCTGTTTATAAATATGCCCTTCATACAGGTTACCAAACATACATATGCTGTATTTATAGAAATAATATGATTGTAAGATTGACAAGGCTACTTTTTCTCTAGGTGTGCCCATGTTGAGTGGGACAGGTCAGGTGAAGATTATCGTACAAGACGTCAACGATCATGCCCCAGTGTTCACCAGCGAACATTACACATCTAGTATCAGAGAGAACCTGCCAGCCGGTCGTCGTGTGATCGACATGCATGCAGAAGATAAAGATGTGGGAGAAAATGCTAGACTAAGGTACTATTGCGAGCTTAGTATATACTGGATTTGTTGATCTAGAACAGGTTTCTTCTTGTTTCTTGGGATGGTTGCTCCCTGTTTTTTAATATTGCACTTAAACTGATAATATATATCATGCAGAGCCGTAGTAAAGTGGTGGGCAACCGGGGTAATTATCCCCCGGGTGCAAGTGTGAGAGTGCGAAAAATTCTTCTAGAGTTTAATGACTGTTAATTCTTAATTACTAATCCGACATTAGCAATTAACAAAAGTTTTCAAACTACACCAAAACTGGCTAGTCAGAGATCATCGTAGCTAGCTTAATTACCATGTGCATTCTGAAAAAAAGACTAATGCTGTTACTTAATGGCATGTAGAGTGTGTTGTGGCTTAAAAGATCGATAGTTTTGGGATAACAGCACACAAAAGAGTTATTCGGCTGCAGTACTACATATCAAACTCAGGGTGATTGTTAGAAAGAATTCGTTTAACTTTATCCCATCATGTCAAAAAAGGAAAATGGGGCTCAGGGATGCAAAAAATTGCACAATTTGTTGCTTCACCCATGAAACAAGTGACCAAAATATTAGAAGAGTGGGGTGCCAGAAAGTTTTTTCCCCTGGGTGTCACATGCACTTGCTACACCACTGACATCATGGCAAAAAGCTAGGGTTTTCAGTTCACCAGAGGTGTGGCAATCACTTTAGAGTAACTGGATCCTTCTATCACTTTGTTAAACTTGGTTATTTATGCAATGCACCAATTACATTATTTATTGTTTGTTTTCGTGTTATAATCTTGCATTCTTTTTAGATATAGTTTTGTTTCTGGACACAATAATAAATTTGCCATCAACTCTGCTACTGGCCACATTGTCACAACTGCTCCGCTAGACCGTGAAGAGCAAGACCTCTACAGGCTTATAGTACAGGTTGCTGATTCAAGCGTGTCAAACCCCCAATCAGCAGAAGCGGTTGTCATGGTTACGGTTGAAGACGAGAATGATAACGAGCCAGTGTTTGAGCGAGATACTTTTGTTGCGAACATACCTACACCAGCAAAACCAGGCAAGTGATTCATCAATACAAAAACAAATTTTTACACTTTAGTGATACAGATAACATAAATAAACGACTGGATGTTTTATACTATTGAAACCTGTAATGAACTTAAATTTAAGCTTTTGTTTAGGCCATCCGTGTAGTTCAGCGCTGTGAATGTTCTTTTGAATTCCAGGCATTATATTGATCCTTTATTGTGAGTTGATTATTTACAAAGACACGAAAAGACCTAGTTTTAAGCATTTCATGAATAATAAAATCTGTGATACCTGGAATTCTTTCAGCAAACTGTTTAGCTATTCATAATAATAGTATATACTATGATAATTGATGCTGCAATATTTTTTCAATAAATTTTTTTTCAGGATTGTTTGTAGCTGGTGTTGTAGCTGTAGATGCTGATGCTGGTGAAAATGGGAAGCTGCACTATACAATAACTGGACCTGATGCAAGTGCGTTCATCCTAAATCCAAACACAGGTGTCATTAAGACGGCATCTCGCCTAACCAGCATGCGGACAGACGATCCATACAAACTAACAGTAAGTATAGTTCGGTATTTGCCATTGTTTTGGCAATTGTATTAATTTCTTGTTATATGTATTAGTTATTCCAATTTACCAATGTGGAAAATGTTTTACGATCCAGTTAAAAGCTACAATGATTGTTATCTTCTTTTCTCAGGTGCATGCTACAGATGGTGGCTCTCCATCCAAGTCGGCAACTGCCAAGCTAGAAGTATACACGAGACCTGCTCACCTGTTTCCAGTTTTCAATTCGGGCACGAGACACTTCCGCTTTAGGGAGGATACAACTAACACGGTTGTTACAGAGGTTGGTATTACGGTGTCGAGTGTCGAGCCAGTTCCGATTACCAAGTAATTTTTTGTGTTAAAGGAAGACAAGGACTTCCAATTTTACAAATCTACGATAATAATAAATGATTATTCACCATCAAATTTATTATGCATTAAATTTTTTCCAAACAGATATTTTATAAATTTCCGAACATTCATGGCATGTAATGTCATCAGCTTTTACTTAGAACTCACTCAGCAATTTTCCTTATTGGTTAATTGAAAAAGAGATAAAGAAAAATGAGTTGTACATGCCTTTCTTTTCTTTCTTTAGGTTTCTGCTGTCTCACCAAAATCTGGCCCTGCAGGCAGAATATCGTACCACATTGCTGCTGGTAACCATGGTAATGTGTTTGCCATCGAACAAAATGGCATCTTGCGCATAACTGAGGGATTGGACTATGAAATGACTCACGAGTATCAGCTGTGGCTGGAAGCAAGAGACTCGGACGACGATTCTGTTTCAGACTTCACCGTCGTTGGCATCGAAGTTGTCGACACTAATGACAATGCACCAGTATTTTCCAAATCTGTGTACCATGTTACCATTCTTGAAGAAGAACCACCACCTGTGAATGTATTGAAAGTGCTGGCTACAGACCTGGACAGTGGCCCAAACTCCCAAATTACCTATAGTTTGTTACCAGCTGGTAACGAAGACAGTGCTTTTGTCATAGATGCTAATAATGGTATGGTTAGGACCACTGTGAAGTTAGACTATGAGAAGCAAACACTGTACCGCCTGACAGTTGTGGCTACAGACAATGGTGTTCCGGCTTTGTCTGGATCAGCCATTATGGTGGTCACTGTTGAAGACCAGAATGATAATCCACCTCGCTTTACAAGGTTGTTTACGGAGAGTGTCCAGGAAAATTCAAATATTGGTACTTTTGTCGTTCAAGTGACCACTTCGGATGCTGATGGCCCGCTGAATGCAAATGCTTCATATTACCTCACTAAGAACTCTGGCAATAAGTTTGCTATTGATCAGTTGAGTGGGAATTTGACAGTAATGGGGCACCTAGACCGGGAAGAGCAAGCCGAGTATACTCTTACAGTTGCAGCCGTCGACGACAACTGGCGTGTAGAATCACCACTGTTAATAGAGATCATAGACGAAAATGATAATGCTCCAGTTTTTGGAGAATCTGAGTACCATTTTGAGTTTTTGGAGATGAGTCCTACCTTCTCCTTTGTGGGCATGGTCTCTGCCACAGATGCTGATCAGGAGGGTCCAAATTCTGATGTAAGCTACAAATTTTTGGAACCATTGGACAGCTTTGTGATCAATTCTACCAGTGGCCTAATAATGTCTAAAGAAGTGTTTGTCTTCAGTCAAAATCTGGACAAAAACAGATTCGTGCTGACTTTGGTAGCAATGGACGCCGGGCAGCCGATGTTATCTTCAGAAGTGGCAGTGGTTGTAAACATCATTGATGCTAACAATCACGCTCCAGTGTTTGCTGAAGCTGAATATTCTTCCTATGTGCCAAAGAATGTGCAAGTAGGAACATCAATTTTAACGGTAAGTGTCTGGACACACATGTCGTATTAACCTATGATTTATAGCTTACCTTCACTTGTAGCCTGAAGTCAGGCTATAACCAATATGCTTATTAAGTTTTTGAAAGCAAGTAGCCAAAAAAGGAGAAATGTAAAAAATGTGAACCATGGACACTGAATCACATGCTAATGCGGTGGCCACTAGACCACATAGTCCCTTGTGATCATGGTATACCTTAATTTAATCTAAATAAATAACAACTGATCCTGCATGTCCAAGTGCTCAGGTGCTGTGCTGACGTATCGAGACATTAGGACACCCTAGGATGATAGTTCCTGCTTACTTATATGGTGAATTTATGGTTGTTTGTGTACATGTATGAAGCATAATACACAATTACTTAATGTGTATTAGCAGCACTATTAGCTACTGCCTCCGTTTTTATTATTAATTACACAGTCATATTTGCATAGCGATTATATCTAAGCAGGTTTCACAATTGCTTGTGATTTATTACCTTTTATGTAATAACCATACTTGTTTATTAATTTGTTATTTGGCTTTTATTTAAAATCAGTCTCAGTAACTGCTTGTCGTACATTATTAAATATGTGAATATGAAAGGATACGTATTTTCTGAGGAGAGTAAGAATTTATTGACACTGGGACCCCTCAAAGTTTGGCACCCTAGGTTACAGTCTAGTTAACCTATTTGTAAATACGCTCCCACAAGTACTAGTTTATTCATATTAAAGTGATTACTAATTATATTCGCTTTTCAGAGCCTAGATTAATTTTGTGATACAATTTACTTTTTGCATTAGTCAACAAAAACTTTGGTCGTAGGTTCTCTCATAAAATCTTGCTATTAGTGTTTCTAATTTTTGTAGGTGTTTGCCGAGGACAAAGAAGATTTTGGGGACAATGCTCTGGTCAGGTACCACATCACTGGAGGCAGCGGCAGCAAAATGTTCACTGTTGACGAAACTACAGGTAGATTATTGTCTGACTATTTGCTTTTAATTACGCTCCTTTGCATCTATTAAAACTTTTGTTCTTTTTGCTAATTGACACATTCCAAGAATGAGGTGCAAATGGCCAGTCCTGTTCAATTTCAACAGTGTCATCAATGTTACTGTGAACAGAATCAAAGGTCGTGCCACAAAATTTCTGGACATACCAACATGCCATCTATCTCGTTGAATGTTCCACAAGAATGAGTCTAAGCTGCCTACGATAGATTCTTGTTACAATTTTGCATATAATATAATTACTGATGTTACCATTGGCCTTTATTTTATTTAATTCGAGAGGCAAAAAATAGTCTATGTACTTTAATTATAGCTATGAAACAGAATTTTGATCATGTTTCAAGTATTTGAAAAAGGATTATAACAAAGTTTATTGATGTTTGCATCAACATAAATGTAAACTTATTTTTACAGGTATTGTTAAAGTCACCAGACAGCTGTCAAATATCAGAGCTAAGGATCTTACTCTGAGAGTTGCAGCCATTGATCAAGGAAATCCTCCTCAGCAAGCTACAACTACCGTTCAGCTGCATATGACGAGTCCAAACAAATACAGTCCTGCTTTTGACCAGCCTTCGTATAATGTCACCATTTCTGAAAATCATCCAGTCAGTTCGTCTATCATTGCAGTTAAGGCTCGGGATCGCGATGAAGGCACCAATGGTTTAGTCACCTATAGTATAGTTAGCGATGACAATAGTGACTTGTTTACCATTGGCAGCCATGATGGCATCTTAATGGCTAGCAGGGCATTAGATTTTGACACGGTGTCATCACATGTTCTCAATATCAGTGCTCAAGATGGCGCCTTTGATACTAAACATGCATATGTGCCAGTGTTCATTACCTTGACCGATGAGAATGACAATTCCCCGGTATTTTCACAGTCTGAATATGATGCATACATCGAGGAGAATTCCAGTCCTGGAACCGAGGTCATGGTACTTACTGCACATGATGCCGACTCTCATATCCATGCCGCGACAGATTATGCCATTGTTGGTGGAGACAAAGTGCTGTTCGAAATTGATAAAAAATCGGGCAGAATTATTTCGCTGACATCACTTGATTACGAAAAGCGTTCTGAGTACTCACTCGAGGTTATGGCAATCAATGTCGGCGATTCTGCCAAGTTTGCCACAACTAGAGTGAATATTCATGTAACAGGTGTGAACGAGTACCGACCCAGGTTTCTTCAGAAACAGTACAGGTTTACCGTGAGCGAAATGGTACCCCTGGGTTTTGAGGTAGGCCAAATCACTGCTATCGATGATGATAAAGGTCTTGAAGGTGTTATCCATTATTCGTTGATAGGTGCAAATAGAAGACGCGAATTTACTATTGACAGAGAGCGTGGTGTGGTGCTTGTCTTGAGGCAGCTGGACAGGGAAAAGATTCCTGAAGTAATTCTCACTGCGCTGGCCAAAAATCCAGGAAGCATAGTGGGTAATGACACAGATGAATGCATGATCCACATTAAAATAGAAGATGCTAACGATCCACCTGTTTTTTATCCTAGTTACTATGTGGAACGCATCTCTGAGGATGCTGCTATTGGTGCTTCAATTACCAAAGTCACTGCTACAGACCATGACATGAATCCTGCGAATCGACAGTTTTCATTTAAGATCGCTGGTGGTAACATTGGAGACGCATTTGCCATTAATTCTGAAACTGGCCAAATTAGAACAAACAGCCGCTTGGATCGAGAGAAAATTCCGGTCTATAACTTAACAATCGCTGCAGTCGATACAGGTGTACCTCCAGAGACTGGTACGGCTATTGTGACTGTCATTTTAGATGATATAAACGACAATGGGCCAAAGCTGCTCAAAAATTCCACCAAGGCACATGTCGCTGAAGGTCAGCCGATGTACACATCGTTTCTTACATTATTTGCCGAAGATGCTGATTCGGAGACGAACGGAGGCCCATTTAGGTACAAATTAGTAAAGGGCATCTACGATAACGTGTTTAGACTTGATGCAAAAACAGGAGTGCTGCAGACGCTAAAGGTTCTTGACAGAGAAGCACAGGATAAATATGAACTTTCTGTAGAAGTTACGGATAGTGGGAATCCGCCGAGATCTGCAGTAAGTCACATCACTGTGTTTGTTAATGACATAAATGATAATCCGTCTTCTTCTAGACACCTGACTGTGCTAGTTTATGTTCTAGATGACTATTATAGTTTCGGAAAAATAGCTTCAGTTCAACCAAATGATCCAGACCTTGGCGGTGACTATCGATGTCAAATCGTTGGCGGTGATTTGAATGTATTCAGCATACCAAGCGGCTGTGACTTACACATGATTCATCAGCCAGTTGAAGATACAGTTTACTTGCTGAACATTAGTGGGACAGATGGCATTCACCCAAAAGTTTACTCAAACATTCAAGTGGAAACACATTTATTCTCTAATGTGACAATGGACAATAGCATTACAGTCGTAGCACATGGTGCGGCCGATTTCATGCATAAGTATTACCAGCTGTATGTAAAAGCCGTAAATGGGCTTTTCCCTACTGACAATTCTGTTGTCATTTACAGCATGAAAAAATCAAACAACGAACAAGTGTTGCAAATGGCCGTGCGATTAAAGGATGGCAATTACTTGCCTCCAAGCAACATTTCCCGAGTTGTTTTGAAGAACCAGGCTGCTATTAAAGCATCCACGGGTATTCCTATTTTACAAGTTGGCCACAGTCCCTGCATTTCTTCGCCATGTTTGAATCAGGGTAAATGTTCTAGCAGGACAATAGCTTATGGTGAGCCAGTGATGTTTGACAGTGCTTCTCTCAGTTACAAGTCTTTATATACTGACCACACGTACTTGTGTACTTGTTCAAATCAATTTACTGGACAGAACTGTGAAATTCCCTTAGGCCAGTGCAGCGAGAACGTTTGTCAGAACGGCGGACTTTGTTCCTTGCAAGCAGGTGTAACATTTTGTTCCTGTCCAGATGCATATCACGGGGCGCGCTGTGAGTTGGACGTTGACGAGTGTCTAATTCCTGGCGTGTGCCACAGCAACGGTGCTTGTGTGAACACGTTTGGTGGCTACAACTGTCAGTGCCAAGAGGGATTTACCGGAAAAAATTGTGACGTTACTATTGGTAAGTGTTCCACACAACCGTGTTTGAACTCTGGTACTTGTTTGGCAACAGCACATGACTTCCACTGCAAATGTTCATTTGGCTTCTATGGTGAGCTTTGCGAATTCTCCAGCTTCGGATTTCCTTCCCTCAGCTACATGGAGTTCACTTCGCTGAATGAGTTGAATAATGACATTGTTATCGAGTTTGCCACAGTCTCACAAGATGCCTTGCTCTTATACAACAGTGACGACCATGTAGGAGATTCATCTACATTCATTGCTCTGGAGTTGGTCAAAGGAAGGCCAGTGCTGTCTTACAAATTAGATGGTGTTATCACTCGGTTGTCCACTAGTGGGTCAGTTAGTGATGGTCAGTGGTATAAGTTGAAGGCTCAGCGGAGAGGAAAGGTGTGTTAGCTATGTTTCTCAGTGGCTTTTGTTTCTATATTTGATTTACGTACGTTTGTTACTGTATTTATCTATTGTGCTAAGCATTTTGGCATATTATAATTAAATAAATCTGTGTTAAGCAGCAAGTTAGTAAAGACTGCCATTTATTTTCCAGTGGTCGAGCATTAGTTATGGTCTATGTAATGAACAAAAATGTGAAGATTGTCATCAGGATTGGTGTCAGGCATCTGGATCATCTAAGGCTACCACTGAGTAAGCATCATACTTATTATGAAGTCTTTATTATCATTAATACTAAGAGTAATACATGCTTAGTATGCTATTTTAAAAATGTAGTCACTTGTCAATTTTTGTATTATATTGTATTGTGTTATACTGTACTGTATTGTTTACATAAAAACGGTTATGAACTTATTCGTGACTTGCTACTTGCCAGCATGGCAGATTCATGTAGTGTGTACAATAGAAGCAGAAGTGCTTGTTTGATTTGCTCAAAGACACTTTTGATGCCATGATATATTGAAAGCTCGCATGAAACTGCATCAGAAAGCGAAGTACGGTAACTTAAAACTTTGATGTTTGTTTCGAACACTGTCGTATCAAACACTTGGTACAACTCAGATGTAATATAGAATTCTTTTGCAGGTTTTTGCGACTGAATGGTCAGCGCATGAGTCTTGGTGGAGTAAGAACTATTGCCACGTTTCTGGACAGACCTGACCACGTCCGTAGTAGTGATTTCATTGGCTGTATTCGCAGTGTGACTGTAAATGATGTTAGGTAATTTATTACTTTTTTGTATAAATCAAGGCGTAGATTTCTGGCATATAATACACATTGATTTTGTATTACTTCGTATGTTTCAAATTGTGTCTCCTGGTTGTCGATTCAAAGTTAGATTTTGAAAATTCGAGACACCCTGTCTTCTTAGTCACAGCTGCCTTATATTTTTCTACAAGAGATTATATAAATTGTAGTTTAGTGTACAACAGTCAGTAACTACAAAAAAATTATAAGGATCGAGATGTGTATAATATTAAGAATGCATTTTTTGTAAGATGAATTATTACAAAACATTTTTGTAAAATTAGGTATAAACAGAACACTTATATTATATTAGTTAGAGGTACTTTAAGTGTCCTATACTGTAGATAATGATGCTTTTATATAAAACCAACTTAAAATTAAATGGAGTACCTTTTTATCGTATGTTCGTTGAATATGTGCATTATCATAGATGCAACTGTTGTTTAATTATTTTCAAGATGGACATTTTGATAAATTTGAAAGTTTATTAATAGCACAAGTACTATGGAGTAACATTCGTTGCCTATTTGCATTTTTGTTGCTGTTACTTTTATTAACCTGAACGAAAAGTGAGTACAGCAGAGAAAATAAAATAAACTTGTGATAAAAATGTATAGGCAGAATGAAAATCTATTAAAATGGGATTTAAAAATCACAATTTCTCAGACTATTTTGTTAAGGTCTTTATGAATGCTTGTATTAGTAGTATGGGCATTATTTTGTAAGTTTACTGTTAAATGTGTACTGTCATGTTTGCACCACTGGGCTTCTACACATGTATCCCATTAGTTGCGTCTTCACTATTTACTTCATTTCAGTCTTGTAGTCGTTTATTTGATTTCTACTAAATCAAATGTATTTATAATTGTTATGTTTTATATGATGCCAAATTGCTGTGTTGCAAAAGAAGAAATAGTAAGGTTTCATTTTTCGACTTTGTACAGGTTGGATTTAAATCGTCCGCTTTCCTCTCGTCGTGTTACTAGCCATTGTCCGAGAAGAGAGGACGTCTGTAGTGGCTCTCCCTGTGGACAAGATTCAGCATGTTTTGATCAGTGGGACAAGTATGGTTGTAACTGCGCAGAGGGCACCAGCACTGTTGCCTGTGCCAAAGGTAAGATTCACTTATATAAGCCGTAATTTTTTTTATGTTGATAAAACCAGGAGGTATTATTTTAAGCCAAAATGTTTTCTTGTGTGCTTTAGAGGTTTGTAATCTTGTTATATATTCACCGTTTATGCTTTATACTTTTCAATTCACGCGATTTATAGAATAATGATAAATCTAAATTTTATTAATTGAACTTACTCTTAGTTTTTTCTTGTGATTTTTTTGCAGCTGTGGAAGAGGTCAGTTTTGCTAAAGAGGCGAGAGTGGAGCTTACAATGACAGAGGCATTCATGCGGGAAATACTGTTTGCCGATCGAGTGTTACGCACTCATCGTCATCGACGATCTTCTGGTAGCGACCATGAGGACGACTTGCTTGCCGAACCAAACTACAAGAGCATTTCTTTCAAGTTTCGCACCCGTGCAAACAAAGGACTTTTGCTGTTTGCAGCTTCCACATACGAATACACAATGCTACAGGTTTGTGTTGCCTTTTCTGCCTTCTGTTAACTGTCAAATTATTGCCTGCATTGTTTATGATTATGTGGCAATTAGTCGTGTTCTGCTGTAGCTTGCAAAATGACACCAGTTTTCACACCAATATGCTTTTCATATGATATCAAAATATATTTTGTTTTCAGTTTGACCAAGTTTTGCAAGAAACTGTAGGATATTTACTGTTGTGCGTAATTATATTAAAACTAAAGTGCAAACAAACTAAACGTTTTAACTCAAGCTGAATTCAATATTTTCAGTTGATAATGTTATGTACTATTACACATTCCATTTCCTCGTACTTATTAAATTGCGACTGTCTTTTTTAATTGTTATGTAGATACTAATTGTACCCTTTGTCTTTCATGCATTGTATTTGTAATATCTCTGTAACTATAGTTATATATATATCAGTTTTACTGTATGCCCAATGGTTGTAATTTTTTATGTTTAAACTAAACAGAAACTAGAAAATATGTTTTTATGTTATAATAAATTGTGCTCTGAACTATTTTCTAGGTACATAGTGGTGGTATTAAATACACATCTAAGGGACCAACAGGTGTAGTGAATGAGATGACAGTTGGTAGCAATGCAAACGTTTCTGATGGTCAATGGCACCTGGTAACCTTGTATCGCAGAGATGCGATTATGCTTGATCTAGATGGTGCTGATGTAGCCAAGATGGCCATAGAACAGGGACACGACTTTCTTGCCGCTGATCTGATTAGTTTATCACTTGGAGGACATGTTTCCTATAATGATGGAAATGCTGTATCGGGTAGGTGATTTTATCTTTTCTAAAATAAAACAACATATGGTCATTTAATCACTGTAGTTATTCAAAATTTTGATGTTTTGCATGTCAGGTCCTTGCAGTATTGTCCGAATCTTAAGATTGTTCTTTTTGTAATTGAAACACTGAGCTTTAAGTGTATTAACAAATTGAATTGGGGTTAATGCATTATGTAGTGCTGCCAGAAGCTGAGCTAATATCTTTTGTTGGATCATTTCAGGGTTTGATGGGTGTTTATCCACATTGAAAATCAATGATATGATACAACCACTGTTGGGTTCCAGCTCTCAGTTCATCTCGCGTGTTTATGGAGACATTACCTCAGGGTGTAGTGGCCCGCCCATGTGTAACAGTAGTAATTGTGGAGTTGGAGAAACGTGTGTGGATGAGTGGTACCACTACAGATGCATTCCCCTCGCCGGCGAAGCAGCAAGTGGCGCTCTACATGTGGGCGTGATCGTTGTTATAGCTTTCTTTAGTTTATTATTCGTCATTTTGCTCGTCTCATTCGTCGTATTCAGACAGCGGAAGCTTAGAGATAAAAAAGTGAAAGCTGCTGCATACTGCAATCCAGCAAATGATACATCACCTGGCAACACAGACTCTGAGTCCGGGCGGATTGAGGTACCACATGGCCATCTTCACAGAGAGATTCGCAAAAAAAAGAAAATGTACAGTCCACAGAATATGCTTTTTCCACCACCAAGGCCAGATGTAGTTGAAGCCGGACCAGAAAACAAATATGATGATCCCGGGCCGCTTTTGATGGCACCAGCTCCAGTGCCACATGTGAGAAGCCGTAATAGTCCAGGCAGAATACAAGAGCGGGCGTCTCCAATTGCTATGCAACTCTGGGAGCAAGAGCAACCCCCGCCGGTGCCACCCATTAGAAATGTGTCGAGTTCACAAAATGGTGTGATTATAGTGCCTGATCATGATAGTGGTGCGCTAATGGAAGAAACTAATGAGAATTTAGCTGTGAAACCCGTTCCACTGCGATTAGAACCAGTGATTGAAGAAGGTGAGCATGAAACCGAAAGTAGTGTTCCGCCAGACGAAGTGAACAGTCAAAATAAACAGTGTAAAAATAACACTTCTAATAATAATAGCAATCATATTATTCACCCTTCGCAGTGCAAAGACTCTCCGCGAGGTTTGAATCGAGTTTCGAAAGGTGATAATACGAATTCTTCAGCTAGTTCTGGTCTCAATAGCACAATGGACAATGCATCGAACACTAGCAGTACGCCAAAAAATCGGACTAAATCGCCAGCCACTGCCTTGAGCAGTGCGGATTCCAGTTCGGATGAAAGTGGCAATGACTCATTTACGTGTTCTGAGTATGAATATGATGGACCCAGAGATAATCCGAGTGACAGGCTAGCCAGACTTGTTAAGGATCAGGCTGATCCAGCTGGCACACGTGGTTCAGTCTCCACGCTCATCACATCTGATGACGATCGGCTGACGCGGATGCCGCGATCACGTGAAAATGGTTCCAACGGTAACGCTCGTAGTTCACTATCCTGGGACTACATGTTCAACTGGGGTCCAAACTTTGAAAATCTAGTCGGTGTGTTTAAGGACATTGCCTCGCTAGATGAAGGAACAGATGATCTACACAATGTTGCTCCCAGCGCGGGTCCTCCGGTTGGTGAAGAATATGTGTAGTTCCCTGTTTAACATACAGGTTTTGTATTGCATAATATTAAAAATGTTCGTGTTTCTAATGTGAAAAACATATTGAACTTCTCAATATCAGTATTGGTGCTCAGGATCGTACGGTTGTGAGGTCATACATCTCATGTTCATGACCAGTCATGCAGCTTATGCTAGTCTTATTAATGAGTGACAAACAAAACGCATTTAAGTTTTACGAATAACAGAGCTGCTGTGAATCATTCGTGCTGATTGAATCAAACTTTAAAACTGAGAAAAATACTTTGCAGCCTGGCTTGCTCTGTGACTGATGTTGCAATAATTTTAACAGAGCACACTTGAATATTTGTATTTTCGGACCTGTAGATTATTTCCTGTCTTTATAACCATTATTCGTGACAATAACGGCGTGCCATTTTTTATCATCAACGTGTAGATATGTTTTATACTTGCAAATATGACACATACTTTATTTTTATAAGAAATTTTCTGATGTATCATGTCACTCTCCATTTGTTTTATGTTGCATTATATGTAAGTAAGCAGTAGCTGTATTTTGCACCTGCTTCAGTTTGCTTGATAAAGTTGATTGGACTATGTTGATACTGCATTACTAGTACATCTGTCTTATTCCATATCAAAGCCCAATTGTTTACGAAGCAGCTAGATTTTGACTAACTTGTTACTATTCGATATTGGGATCTTGCATGTTGAATGACTCCATTTTTTAGTTTCAAGTCTTTGTAACATGAATTTCGCACTATTTTTATTGTCCATTGTGGTTTTACTATCGGGTTTTATTCTAATACAGAGCGACATTAACAACTGCAATAATGAAAATTGTCAACAAATCACTCTTTTTAATTGTTGCTGCCAGCATCAAGTTTGTTTTTAACAATTTCTACTGTGCACGGTACGGGAAGTTGGACTTTACTTGGTAAATTCTAACTGCGTAACTAATATGTTCATCTTGGTGGAATGCTAAATCTCATTTAAGACTTCATCTTAGTAGCAGATATCAAGTAATTAATTAACTAATGCAATTTACTGTGTTAATAATTAGCGTCCACTTTATTATAATACTCAATGTGCCATTATTTGTTGTAAATATTGTCTCTCGATTATTTTTTATGTATAACTTGACAATAATCAAAATTGTTTGTTCAAATTTTTGATATTTTGCTACAGATATGAAAAATTGTATATAGATTTGCACAGTAATAGCCATTATAATTATGTAGTAAATTAATTGGTGACATTTGTATTGGCTGAACATATATATGAATAGAACTATATCAAACTATCCTGCCATTCAATTTTTTTAATTTAATTTGATTGTTTTTAAAGTATACTACGTAGTACTTTAACATGTTTTGTGCACAAACTGTGTTATTGTATTTATAATAGGGCCTTTTGCTGACATGTCAAAACTTATTTAAATATGCCGTCCTGCTCGACTGCAAGAAGTTTAATAAATTTTACAAATTTTAATTCAGGTCTTCTTTTTTATATAGCTGAGACTACATGTCCTCAGTTGACTGTCTTAAGGGAATTTGTATGAGAGAAATTCAGGAAGCTTTCTTAAAAGAAGACACGATGATTTTTCATATACTACCCCATTTTCAAGTCCGGTAAAAAGTATACATTTTAACACCAATAATACAGCAAAAGTGCTTCTGATAATTAAATAACAAATAAAAATCTTAATTAATGGCGGGCGAGCCCAACTATTGATGACATCACAAATGAACATAATTTTTAACAGCAAAAGCATTCCATGAACACGGTGCACGTATTTGCAAAAGCGAAGATTCAGTACTTAAGATAAAAATTCAAATTTCAAATTTACCGCTGTACTCGTGCATGAGATGCCGAGCATGTGTAATGCATCACAAACGAACACCTCTGGATTGAGAGGTACAGCACCTGTTTTTTTTGCGCAACGCATTTCTGAAATGTAGGCGCTAGTGTCAGTCTAACTAGCAAATGGCAAAATTCATGCAACAGCGAAAAACTAGTAGCGCCAACGCAAAATTGCATTTGTCTGGTAATAATGCTTTCACTAAGCCATTTTTGAAAAAATAGTATGTTCTCTTTCAATATTTTAAAAAGTAGATTTTTTGACCTGCAATTTAAGATTGGGAATGATTTTCCTTTAATAGGGCATTTAAGTGCGCTAACATGGATGTTGTAAATCCACAGTTAAGCCAAATTCACTACACATTCTTAGACCACACTTACGACCATTACATAAATTATATATTATTACTTGTCCTCAATATTTGTATGGGAGGTCAGGTGTGTGTCGTATTTATCTACTTTGCAATGTTACACAAAGGTAGAATTCATCATCACGCGTGTTGTCTAGGGTCAGTTAATTTAACATTGCTACCCACAGATTATGTTCGTTTAACATGAGCTGGTTTATTTAGCAATATCTTGTGTACGAGAATACAATACAAGAGTATGCAAAACAATAAAGTATTTATAGAGTATGCAAAACAATAAAGTATTTATACGATCACTGTCCATTAAAACCAGGATGGAAAAAGGTGAAATCATGCCACCTATGAAATATCAACTTAAAAATATCTGTGACGGCATTGTCCTCGTTGTTGCTCGTAAAACAACTACAGTAAGCTAGACTGGCTTCAAATTACTCATCCTTTATTACTCTCATTTTGTAAACCACTGTATTAAACTGTATTAAATAACTGCAGTAATGCTACAGTACCTATGAAAAATTCCAACAACAAAGTACTTCGTTTGAGTAAATACACGCTAAAATCGCCGAAACGAAAAATTAAAACAAACTGATAAAGAAAATTCCCACTCTGGTATGAAAAAACTAAAAATGATAATAAAAAATTAACAAAATACTAACTGAAAGCATAATCATCAAAGCACATGACATGTCTTTACAAATGCCTGTCTAAATAACTGAAAGAGTTATCAAACTTAGTAGCAAGGCTGATCAAGATCTGTTAGATAATCATTACCCACTTACAAGGGAGCACAATCAAAATCAGCCTATTTGTAACACGACCACATTAACTTATACCCCTGGCAGATGATTAACAATTCGTAAGCAAAGAACATCAAAATATTAAACACAGCAATGGTAATAATAATTATTTATACAAACATTTTGCAACATAAAGTAATCAATTATTTACAAATGCGCAGATTAATTACGATCCTATAGCTAAAATATCCTGAACAAAATATACAAGACACACTAACAAACTCTTGACAGTATCACACCTTTGTTGTCACACATGCCTCACAATAAAAATAATCTCTTTTGACACAAATTTTCCTTTCTAATGACCTTTGGCTGATGAGTTTTTTATCTTGTAAAATCTCCAAAATTGCCAGATATTTCTTGGTATGCAGGAAGTTTCAAACAGTAAGAGATTTTCTCATTTGAATGTGCAGAAATAAACACCAGATTCTTATTGAGCTGCTGTCACTTACAATTTTGCTTTCAAACTTTGATAGCATTCTGATAGTGTTTGATAGTTAAGCAAATGCAAATTATTTAAAAACAGCAATTCAGAATCAACTTTGCTAATCTTCATTTTTATAACTTATACAAAGGTTTTAAGTTGTGAATAATAAAGAAACAACTTTGTAGAGAATGTCAAACTATAAAAAAGTTGATGTAACAGATGTGTTTGTCGCTAAAAACGTAGACGAATACACCTACAAAGCAGATTTCACAGCACACACGTTGAAACAACCGCAAACCGCCGTGACAAAACTTCTTTACTTCATAGACCAGGTGAAGAATTAAAAGACCCAACTCTCATTTAGATTCCTATATAAATAAACAAATTTATGGAGTTTTCCCTTTTCAAGATTATCTTTTACTATCCTACATAAACAGTGACAAAAGACTTTAAAGAGTAACTCCGCACTATTTAATTATCAGAATTATTCTTTGCACATATTCGAAATTTTGGAAATGTTGAACCTACTACAATGAAAATTAGTAGTGAAAGACCTTACCAACAATTAAAAGTGCAAGCAATGATTACTTATTCCAAAGAGCTTGGATAAAAAACAAATATTGGTTGTACCTTTAGCAGCTGGCGATGCCTTTCACTATCATTAAAAAAAACTTTGTTACTACCTTTCTTTAATAAACACTCATCTTAACAGCTGCTACTTACTGTGATAAATCCGAGATGTGATCAAGTTTTTCACCATTCTCATATCTTTGCCACATTGATCGCAACAATTTCTCCAAGTCTTGCGTGTACTTCTTACAGTCAAACAAACTCGACTTAATCTTCTGCTGCCATACTTTGGCCCTCATGGCTGTTAGACTAAAATGACAACAAATACATGCTTAAAACATGTTCGAAAGCTATAAAAATCACCCAATGCAGATGCCTGATGCAGGGGAGTGACTGCCTAACAACATCTTAGACAAGACAGCATATTATTCAAGTGGCTACTGATCATACCATTTTTGTCAAAATCATTCATAATAATCTCAACTTTATGAAACCAATTTTAATGTTTAATAATAAAAATTGATGAATAACACACTGCAAAACCCAAATGTTGTCATAACTATTATTAATGATTTCTTAGCTTTTCAAGCATTTACTGTCATATCAAGGCTATTTTATTAATTACCAGACACCGTGGATAAGGAGACAAGTCACTGTTTGAAAATTAAGTAACTTACGACTTACTTAACTTTCAACAAAACTAACTGAACAAAGAATACATGCATGATACAAATGTCACATACTATGACGTATCATTTCCAAGCTTTACAGCAATGTCCTCATAATCTTTCCGTGACTTAGCAACAAGTTCTGAACAACCAATGGCCACCAACTGCGACGCAGCAACTCTAGAAGCTAGCGTTTCACCTGTAAATAACATATTAACAATAGGAATGAAAACAATTGCGAACACCCACAATATCTGATGGCCAAAGACAGGTAAAGCGGGCAAACTCTTAAAAAAGAGAAACGTAATGACATATGACTCGAAACGCTTACCAGGTAATGTTATCATCGGCGTTCCAGCCCAGAGGATGTCCATGCCAGTTGTATGACCATTACATAGGGGAGAATCCAGACAAATATCGGCAAGCTGTCCCCTCCTTACGTGCTCCTCTTTTGGCGCAACCGGAGAGAAGACGATCCTTCCAGGTGGGAGCCCCATCTGTTGAGCGCTGGCAAGAACATGTGCTTCACCAACAGCTGGGAAACGTAGCAACCACAGGACGCCACTTGGTACTCGCTTTAAAATCTGCAAATGACGATTTGGGTCACAGAATTTACTAGTAACTCTTACATTTGTACAAATCATTTTTATTCATTCCATTTATAGGCAAAAAGAGTACAACATAACAGGAAAAGAAATCCTACAGAAGAAATGGTGCAATATTTAGAGTGTCAATTTGTTACTAGACATGGCAGTTTCCTGTGAAATATGTGAAAGATTGACGAGAAACGTTTCAGAAAAAGTTTTTGGATATCTTGTGAAAACTATGACTGCTTAAAATGGCACTTACATTAACCCACAATTGCAAGGTTTCTGGGTCGAGCTTATATAATTGATTAAAGTTGCAGTAAACTACAGCCGACTCTGGCAGCCCATACTGCTGCCTAGATGTTAGCAGAATATTCTTTGGTACCTCCTCTCCTGTTGCTGCTTTGTTGTTCGTCTGTAACAACAAATAAAGGGAATTACATAAAATATAAAAACTCAATGAAAGACTAGTTAAAAAATTTCATACAATTTTAAGAAATCTAAGCTCAAGTCAAGTTATATTATAACAAGCACTTATCATAATGAAAGAAGTTGATAAGTAACTAAAAATTAAGATCATGACATACCTGATTAGTAGTGAGACCATTTTGTACCACAATACCATTGATAGAAGCATGAGGCTGTCCTGTTAATATCATTGTCTCTACCGCCGTAGTTGTATTCAGCTCAATCACAGGAGTTTCTAGTTTATCATCGTGATGGACTCCATTTGCAGTTACCACAGGTTGAACTAGTTTCTGTAGCAACCAAATAATTAATGTACTGTAACTCCATCATACTGCAGATTAGGCATGTAGGTCAGTATTTAGTGATTCCAAATTTATAAATTAAAGACATTACAATTGCTCAAAATCATAAAGGAAGATCATTTTAATAGCACTATTAAGTGTATATAGCACCTTTGTTTCCAACATGCCAAGCTGACATATTAAAAGAGCTTTGAACAATATCGACAGCGGGAAAGCCACGCTGGTTAGAAACCCAAGCATAGCCCGAAACACTTCAAGCATTTATGTACATAAACAGCTAATGCCTCCACTACCAATGTTTTTACATGTGCACAAAAACTTTAAACATTGCCATTACAAAGGTTTGAAAGCAGTAGATTACTCATATGACATACAAAACTATTCTCATCAGTACAAATGAGTGGCTATTAAAGGTTAGACATAATCATGTTTACGCTAAGCAAGACTATAAATCCAATTAGGAATGAGCATTCTCTACCAGAAAGTGGATTTGCATCGAATGGACTTTCGAATTCCATTCGAACCAAATTTCAAAATTTTTAGATTCGAATCAGTTTTAAAGATCTTTGTATTAACTTTAGAATCACCAATAAAAGCAGTCTCTGTTCTGCTGTAAAAACACTAATAATTTGCTTAAAAATGCGCACAGAAAACACGACTAAGGTGTGCCAACTGCGTGATATTTCAGACATTTTAATGACAAAGCATATGCAGATGAAGTGCTGAATTATTCGAATCTATAATTTTAGCTATGAATCAAACTCTAACTAAAAAAGGATGCTCATCCCTAATTACTATATAAAGAATAGCAATTACCTTTAGCTCTCCTGGAGCTTTTTCAATAATAGGCGTCAGATCAGTTGCATTCATTATAGACTTGTTATCACTAACCGGTGAATTATTGTCCTTTCCTTCAATAATTAGTCTTTCCATCAAATGCGGGAACATTTGCTTGTGATCGCCAATGAAAAATGTATGTGGCATGTACGCAAGTTTTTCTGAATACTGATCGGCAAGCTCCAACGGAGACGTCACTCCATCTGTGATGATGTAATCCATGAATGGGGCACCGCTTGTGCCTGGATAGCCTAACCACATTGTCTATAAACAAAAGCACCAATATTTACATGAACCAGGCACAGGTTCTCTCACAAACATTGATGCAAAATTCCGGAACATTAATTAATAGTAATTAAAAAGAATATAATCAAGTTTATATACACAAACCTGAACAGGTGCTGGCCTCAAGGCAAATATCTCATTTCTAGCACCTTTTGTATAACCATTCATATTTATTAAAACATGGATTCCATCTGCATTAATGCGATCAGCAGCCTTTCCATTATCGGGAATCTAAAAACAAAATAACTTATTTTTCCTCTTTCTTAACCAGAAAAGAACAAACTTTCAAATCAGATAAAAGTAAATGATTTATTTTATCGATTACTGATTAATCATACGCACCTGTGACAGATCAATAAAGTGCTCAGCTTCTTTAGCGATTTTTGCTCTGAAAGTAGTTTGATCGTCAGGGCTGAGGGAATAGCAAAATACCTAAAAAAAACAAATTTACCTTCGCATAAATACAGGTAGATACCAAAACCAAAAAACAAGTGAAATGTGTATCATGATTTAATTTAATGCAAACATGCTACGGTATCAGTATAAAGAGCACATTCAGAAAGTCAACATGATTTACCTCCGTAGTTTCTTTAGTATGCATGCCAGGTATACTCTGCATCAAGTGGGATGTTGGATGATTGCAGAAATCTGAACTAACATATCCTATTCTTAATCGTCCATCATTGCTTAGAGATTTGGGATATTTGTATGGTGGCTTGTGAAGAACACTGACCTGCAAAGATACAATTGGATCCAAATAAATAAATAAATATAAAGCTTCGTTTGACAAGAAAATGTTCCAGAAATTTCAAATGATGTGTCATTAATTACATGAGTTCTAATTAATTAAGAGATAGTTACAATTTTTTTGGCCAAAATTTTGTCACAAGCCAAATCATTGGATGACATATTGGATGGCACCCTTTCAGCAGTTCGATTAGGTTTTAAGTGTGGCGGACAGACAAAGTGAGTGAATCACCAGATTAATTCTGGAAATTCCGGGGAATTAAGAAGTATGTGAAGTTGCGAAGTAAATTACTATTAAAATAGACACATTAATTTATTATTTTGTTACAAAAGACAAGTGTTTTATATAACTATTAAATTACTTTTAATTGATTCAGAAAAAGACAGAATATTTGCTATTCATACTAGGAACCTTCAAGCTTTTTCATTAACACTGAATCAAGTACTGTTTTAGGTAGAGAACAGTGCAAAAAAATTCCAGATAATAACTTAGCATGAACATCATGACTGTGCCCACAAAAGTTATCCATATGCTATAAATGATAATCAGTTGCACTTCATAATGTGGTAGATGTGCTTCATACTAAAATAAGTATTACCTTTTCGACACATAGCTGGGCATGACGAGCTGCTATAGCTTTTCTAAAATCATGTGATAAAGGATAGAGCATACTGTGATGCGGGTGAACTGATGGTAAGCGATTCTTCTCTAGTTGCTCGGCAACGATTGATACTAGCTTTTTCATACGAGCTTCATAATCTGACCAATCACACACAATCTGTTAAAAATAAAAAATGGCAAAAGTTAAACATGACAGTAGTCACAGATGAACGATTTTAAAAAATATGGACTAAAGATTTTTTCAAGCTATGATAGAAGGAAAGATATAACTTTGCGAAAAATTGGCAGATGCTATTTAAATGCTCTTAGCAGAATGATGCAACAATAAAATTTAGCTTAGCTCAGAACCAGTTTCTTACATTATGCAATGCTGCCCCTGGGACATGTTTTGAACAGGTAAGTATATGATGCAAACAATTCAAGCATCTCTAAATTTTTGAACATCTAAATCACTTTCAACAAAACTGAAAGCAGTAAATTACAAACCTGCAAGCAGTGTGCCAAATTGCAGTAGGCATCTGGGAAGTTTGGCTTCAACTTCAGTGCCATCCGATACGAGGATATAGCTTCTGGAATGTTCCCAGAATCCTGAAAACAAGTATGGTAGAAATTATCAAACTAATTAACAGCTGGTTTAAGAATACCCTGCAACAGAACACAAAATAATTTAACGTAATAAGCAATCGGTAAATGCTACTTACCTTATGTATAGATGCAAGATTACTGTGAGCATCTGCAAATGCTGGATTGATCTGTATGGCTCTCGTATAACACTGCAAAGCACCTTGTATATCTTGCATTTCCTTGAGAGTGTTTCCCATATTAGAATATGCATCAGCAAATGTTGGCGAAATCCTACAAAGAAATATGTCATTTTAATCTTCATGCATAACTTGGCAAAATGAAAAAGTAACCACAGTTAGAAAGTCATTCTCATTCTCTCTAACGACCAACTACGCATAAACAATTTGCTACATAATGTGAGTTAACTTATAAACCCCACAACACATCTAGCAAAACTGTAGAAACAAACCGTGTTCAACAAGTGACTTATAAAAAATGCTTAACAAGCCAAAATAAAGACTAAAGACTAGCCTAGAAAGATCAAGTTATGTACCTAATAGCCTCCTTGTAATGTAGAAGTGCTTCCTGCAGTTTGCCTTGCTGCTGTAGCACACTGGCTAGATTAGAATGAGCTGCAGCAAATTCTGGAAAAACCTGTACAGAAACGAAGCAAATTACACATGAATTATAATGTAATTAAATATATTGCCTTGTTTTCATTTGAATAAATTAATAACAAATAAACTGTACAAACCTCCAAAGCTTTGCAGTAAAGTCTCGTGGCTTCTTCGATGAAGCCCTGCTCACGTTTAATGTTAGCTAAATTATTTAGGGAATCAGCATGTGTCGGACATAAACGCAATGCGGTGTTGTAGCATTCTTCCGCTTCCAATACCTTCACAAATAAAAACACAAACAATTACATGTTAGGATAATTAGATCTATTTAAGTGAAGCTCAAGCTCCTAACAAGACTTGTGGAAAATCCTGAATTAGATCGTCACTACTGAAAGATGGAAAATGTGTTTAAAAACATATACATAATGAACATTTGGTAATGTGTGAACTGCAGTAAACTAAGTATAACTCGAACTGGCGTAACTTGAATAGTTACGTATCTCAAACAGATTTCGTGGAATGGATTTTCCCTTTCATTTTTCCCTTTAACAAACATCATGTAACTCGAAATCTATACCTTGAATTATCGCGTAACTCAAACCAAATTCCCTGTACAATTCTTAAGAAATCTTATTGAAATTACGTCGCCCATTTCGAACAGCCTCCCAAGCGAGAATTCTCACGCGAAAGTGTGCACCACATTAAAATTTTAACTGCTGGTTTCAACAAAATTTTTAAGTCTTCTTGTATTACCTTAGCAAAACGCCGCACACAACATGGGTTAAAGAACTTGGTTTAACGTAGATCACAATATTATTACTGCCAAATTCCATTAACCATGCTACTCAGATTACAATAGAAGTGGTCCAGTCATTTTATTTTTTGATTATTCATAAACATTGTTGTTTAATGTTTGATATACGGTTTAGTTTGTTATTTTCACAGGCTGTAATGTTACTAGTGTATTGTATGACGTTGAAGAGTGACTTAATCTAGTTTCCTTACGAACATTGTCTAACTCGTACTTTCACATAACTCGAACAAATTTTTCGATACCGAGGTGTTCGAGTTATACATGCATTACTTTCTGAACAATTCATCTAACAAATTCTCAAGAAAAACATCAGCGATATCAACGTACTAACATACCTTCCCCTGTTCCTTTAATGCATTTGCAAGATTACAGTACGCATCGGGAAAATGAGGCTGCAACTCAATTGCTCTTCTATATGTATCAATCGCCAAATCAATCAACCTGAAATTCGCAATCATGAATCAGGAAAAACTTGACAAATGTTATCAATTGCAACTTCATCATCACAAATATCTAAGCCTTAAAAAATCGTAATAGTTCAACACGTACCCTTGTTCATAATAAACACATGCCAAGTTTCCATGGACGACAGCGTTATTTGGACTCAAATTAAGTGCACGTAGATAAGCGGCAACAGCTCTGTCAAATATCCTTGCTTCCTTCAGCACATTTCCAAGATTGATGTATGCATCCAAAAAGTTCGGGTCCAGCTGCACGGCCTAGATTACATTCGAACAATAAGAAAGGTGATTTGTCATTTAAAGCAAAACAAAATGTACAAAATGCAGCAACTTGATGGAAATAGAGATTGCAAAGTAAACGATACATGCGCTTGATTAAAATACAGACGTTAACACTAAATTTACACTGAAACGAGGATACTTTACCATATATATCTGCACACCTACTTCTGTGCATCAGAAACACAGGTAAACATAACACGTAGCAGCTATTCAGGCTTTGGCAGTACTATTTAATAATGGTACAAGCACAATGTACTAATTGACATAGCACGATGTAAACGTTTCTTCAAAAGCGGATATTTTTCAACAGCATCACGCAGAAAATAAGTGGCACAAAACAAAGGGAAATGACAAAAAAAATGATGCCATTAAATGATATAAGGCACTGCTTGTCCAGATTTAACCCTAAAAGTTACTGGACAAGTTTACCATGACATGACCACAAATAAGCAAATGAGCAGCCTAGTCTATCAAACTAAAAGCCGTACTCATTTTCTGGACAGCAGGTTTCGTTGCAGACAGGAGAAATATTTGAAACAAATTACTGAATTTTCAATGCGTACAAACTTTTCAGTTCTCTTAAGCATGCCAGTGCTCGAAAGTTAAATCGACTATATATGATGACCTAATGAATTTTGCATTAAAAAGAAAAGACAAAGACCAACGTTAAACAGAAAAGACAAACCTTCTCGAAATGATGTATCGCCAACCAGATCTCTCCCTGGGCATTGAACACGCATCCCAAATTGCTCCAGGCTACGGCAAAGTTGGGTTGAGTTTCTATCGCTTTCAAGTAGCATGCCTAGACATATGCGGAGAGAGGGAAAGGAAAATTCGAGGAAAGAAAAATAAAAAATGCTCCATTACAATCAAATCAATAGGGCACATTTAATGTGCAGTGAGATGGTACAACGCAAAAGATACAACGTGCAATTGGGGGGGACGCAGCTCTGAAAATGCAGCGCAGTCCAAAAATATAAAATTAACGCTAACCTTTATATGCAAGCTGTAGCGCAGCGCACACAGCGCAACATACTAAAAGGACAAAGTTAACGCTCAAGTCTAGATATATATATATATATATATATATATAATGCACATTGTTGGTTAGTGCTAGTCAGACATTGGAAACAAAAAAGAGAGTTAACTTTATCCCGCAGGAGCATACAGTTGAACCAGTATTACCCGTGCACCAGTGTCTAAAAAACAGGTAGTCATTAGCCAACAATTCTGTAACAAAATCAGAATACGACAGCACCATGCAAACCGTTTTATCAGCAAACTTTGGTTATTGTCATCTATTTTCATGATAAAACAATTGGAAGTATAAAGAGTGCTCGGCTACAAATCCTCACTTCCTGAACATTTTGTTTCAAATGACAAACCGTAGTTGTAATTAATAAAAACAGTTTGCATCACACAGGCGAAGGCCACGCCCATACCTGTGGCTACATAAGGGTGAAATAACCTGCAAGGGAAAAATGTGCCAAGTAATGATGGTTCCATGTGCATGAACGCGTACGATAGCGATCGCCGCATGCGGTAAACGCGC
Organism: Tubiluchus corallicola; assembly: GCA_030141605.1. Classification (NCBI taxonomy): domain Eukaryota; kingdom Metazoa; phylum Priapulida; class Priapulimorpha; order Priapulimorphida; family Tubiluchidae; genus Tubiluchus; species Tubiluchus corallicola. The sequence goes on along the minus strand of JAQGDQ010000135.1, from coordinate 36,764 downwards.
AAGCAATAATCGTATTCATGTGAACACGTGCTGCAGTGCCTGCCGCATTCGCATGAACGCGCGCAACAGCAACTGCTGCATACACGTGGATCAAGCAACACGATACAATATCGTAAATGTTAAAAGAGCTCATCTAAGAAAATTCAACGTTCAATATATTAACACATTGAACTTACCAGGCAAATAAGGAGTAACATAAACATCTACTTTAACTGCAAAATACATAACAAGATTTAACTAATAATCATATTAAAAAATTATGAAATCAAGGTCCTGTTAGAATATTACCGGTCCTGAATCGGCTCAGCTGGCGTGACGATCCTCGGCAGACGAGACGTTGGTAATTGACGAACGCAAGGTCTTATATACGAACATGATGCACAGATTTAAGGAGAAAAACAAAAAAAGAAATTATTAGTTAGCTTTTTTATTGTGTAAGCGGTCGCCAGCACTTGAGGCCAAGCGCCGGGAATCAAGAACCCTGTCAGATCAGCCAGAAATGTAGCTGATCTGACAAAGTTAGAATCCCCGGAAAAAACAGTTCATTGCAGACAATTGCAAGGAAGTGCTTGAAAGCAGCAAGAGTTCATTGTTGTGCCAATAAACACAAGCAACAATAAGACAAACAGCAGTCAGCAGCAGGCTGTAACCTGTACAGCGCCAAACAGTTTCAAATATAAAATAGCAATAAATTTTCTAACAAGTCGCTTGCACTCTCTGTGTTAAATTACAAGCGTACATATTGAAAATTTGCAACATTTAAATTCTGCTGGGCAGTTCTGTTCAATTACAGTAAAATACCAACTGATATAAACCTCTTTCACAATTTAATGTATCTTAAGCACCAGAATTTTCACAGATGCAGTACTAGCAATGCTAAACAAGTTTACAAGAAAAGAGACTTATAGATAGGAGAAACTATTTTGTGGGACAGCTGTATTGAACATTCAGCAACTCTTCACTTTACTTGAAAATATTAACTGAAAAGGCAAGTGAGACAGTTTTGATAAACTACTTACTGAACGTTGGCCAACATGCCATCTTTGCAGGAAAAAACAATCTCCTCGACTCTTCCAACACAGTGAATTTAGCAGAAATAAAAATTCCAAAAAAAAACAAAACAAATGATGCTAAGGTTAGAAGCAAAACTTGAGTTTAATTTAATGGGAAAATCATAATCAATAATTAGAGTACCTTTACAGAGAGATGGTATTTTCCATTTAAAGAAGGATGTAAACTGCCAAGCGCATATCAGCGCTGCAAGCCATGGTAAAGAGGCTGTACACCGACTGACTAAATTAAACACATTTGCAAAATCAACAGTTTTATTTTAATTATATAAACGATAGTAATCATTTCAAAAAATTCTAATTGAGTGAATTCATGTAAAAAACAGTATCAATGGTTGAACAAACCACTAAAAAAACAGGCGTACAGCGTCTTTCCAATACAGAAAGCGCACTGAAGTAAATGTGATTCTGTCGAAGACAGCTGCGATGTCTGCTGCTCCTGCTATGTAATTCAAAATAAAGGTTAGTACTCCGATTCCTGAAATAAAACATGTTCAGCAAGCAGTAGCGCGAATCGAATCTCATTCTCTATAAAACTCTGCTTTTTAGTGTTTCAGAACGACTTTAGTAAAAAGTTCTAGAAGTTTACTTGCTTCAACATCATGCAAAACATGTCCAATTAACCAACACCAAAAGCAGCGTTCAAGTAAAATGATATTCGGTATTGAATTTATAAAAACTGTCTGCTTAGCAACTGGTTCCCGACAAAGAGAAAAGTTATACAAATTTTGCCAAGTTTGATGTAACTGCAAAAAATATGCTGAATAATCTAATTACAGCTGTACAAGAATGACATATATGTTATCCAATAAAAAACGCCTTCATTTGATATTGACTCTCATCAAAAATTGATTTTATCAATCATTTAGCAATTGCTAGTAATACTGCCTAATTTTTTCACATCTTGTACACTTTAGATAGAAGAATTTGCATCTCGATTTCACAAACTTGTACCTTTGCTTCGTCCAATCTCCCCAATGCTTTGAGCAAATTTCCCAAATCACTTCGAACACAATACAAATCCTGCAAATAAATGAATCATTGCATAAATTTTAGAAAATAAAATAGACTTTAAATAACACAAAAAATAATAAATATTTTCACAGAATCTCTACATACTGGATTATACTGAAGAGCGGTAACGTAAGCTTGTACAGCTCCTTCCATATCACCTGCTGCTACAAGAGCAGCAGCTAAATTGATGTAGCCATCGATGAAGTCAGGCTTTAGGCGAACAGCGTGCCGATAGTTGTCTAGCGCTTCTTTTAGCTGGCCCTGCTCTTTGTAAACATTTCCTAGATTGGAATATGCCTCTGCTAGCAAAGAATTCTGTTTGATTGCAAGAATGCTGAAATGAGCCGACCTGTAAAAATGACAAACTTAATAAATGAAGAATTGCACAACTTTGATGTAGACTGACACTAGAAAAGCACAGTTTAACCAGGAAACTGTGTACGAACTAGAAACACTTTACTTCACAATTTTTGCAACAAAAATGTTATTATTTACAAAGATGTACAGAGCCTACTTTTAGTGCGTTATTACATTGTTCTGTACAGTCATTCTGTTTTCCACTTTTTTTGTCCTTTCCTACCGCTATTACAAATGACAAATGGGAAGTCAGTTATTATATTAGAAACTGCTACTTGTACTTGTCAATTTGAATATACTCAATACTTTGGATATACATCTGCTTAGTGGCACAATTATGCCGCAATTTCTAGCATAACACCAGAGATATTACGAAAATCGTTACAATTATTCAGAACAGTAGATGTAGACTCTTGGGCTCTATCTGTTTTTGTTTAGTTGACTGACAATGCGTATGAGATTCACCCGAAATGTTTCGGTAGTTCGACTATAGATCAACTTCTCATAATAAAGACGATTATTGTAATGTCATTGATATTGGCATTTTTAAATCTAAATTTTCGACAGTGGAAGTTTCACAAGGTACAGCTGCCTGAGGCTTTGTGCAGTACACCGATAACCAAGAGCTGATATTATTTGTTGCAAAATTAGACTATTACTTCTGCAATATATATGCCTAAAACTGTCATTGGGTTAATTCACTCTACAATTTTCTAGGTCAAAATTCATAGCAACATAGTTTATTAGATGTAGATAACAGTTTCTTCCCTGCACATAGGGTGGACTGCCCCGTTATATTTAGTTTTTTTGCATTTACCAAATTTAAATGATGGCCATATTGACATTTGTCAAAAGCTCCTGCTTGCTAAGCAGATGACGAAGCCTGATTCTTGTCACCAGTATCCATTGCAAACAACTGTACACACACAATAGCATTTAGCCATGTTACTTTACTGAGCCAGGGACTACTACTAAATATACGCAGTGACCAAGCAGTGTGTGCACAAAACAACCAGCTACAGCTAGAGATGTTCTTATCACCCAGTCAGTCTGAATCTCAAACAAGGTCATTATTTGAGATCAGATACTCTATGAGCTGCTTTAAGAGGTTTCGTAGACCTAGAACACTCAGCTAATTAGCCCCCATCTTCCCAAGGTCAGTGTTTATCACTCACAAAGACCACTGCATTGTATTTTTGTAGGCAGGACTGTTTCATCGAAAAAATTAAATTAACCGCGAAGAAGTTATTTTAGCTTTTTTTATTACAACCATACCGATAGAATTAGCTCATTAACTACCACTAATTAATTGCTACAAAGCAGAAATAAATAGAACTAAAAGTTAATTTGTTAAAAAACAAAGAGCCAAAAATTCCAAAATAAAGTCAGGATACCCGAGGCTGAGATCCAAACAATAAATAAATGGCTTGCACTCTCTAGCAGTCCAGCTATCCCAATTTACTCAGCCAACTAGGAAAACAGATCTAAATTTTATGGCTTCCTTCTTTAATTAACCAGTTATCTGCAAAATAAAAGTGCACTTGCCTTTCTAATCGTCTGCACTGAAAATGAATTGAACTCAGCAATAGTAAGACTCCTGTGTTGTCAGGTTCTTGTCTCCAAAGCTGCATGCAGTGTTGTTCAGCTCGATCATAGTCACCAGCCTGGTACTCTCTATGTGCTAGCTCAGCCAATGCTAAAAAATAACATAAGCCTCTGTGAAACAACTGAAATGCATCAAATCTGAAATGCTACGTCAAACACCTACAAGAAATTACATTTACATACATTTAGAAATATTTAGATCAAAATGACCGCCTGAAAATTAAATAAAATTTAATTTAGTTTTCACATAGCTCCTGCTTACCATTACCTACAAATGCACTAATATTTAAAAACTATAAGCTAGATTCACCATATGTAAATATTAATTTTACTTTAATTAAAAAATTGCATAAGCTTACATATAATAAATAAATTGTGTTACATATAACAGATGAATACACAAATGCTGAGAATTCTCAAAAAGATTCCACAATTATTCTAAATATTGTATATTAACAGTAGACAAGCTTTGACAATTTTTATCATCTTTATATTATTTTGCTTAATTTAGACAAAAGCTTAAATATTCGAGGTTGTATTTCGTAGCTACCTCATTTAAAAGAACTCAACATTGTTATAAGTCTATCACACTATTCATCTTCAAAACGGGTCGCCAGGAAAAGCGTGACGTCACATATGTTGATTACAAAATGTCTGCTTGCAACCTCAAAATTGTTCATAAGTCGGCAATTAACATTTTCTATGTATTCACATATCATGAATCTCCATTTTATGAGGATCATTTTGATACCAAGCTCAGCGCTCTATGTTATTTCTAAGCTGAGATAATCCATGTTGAAGTTGAGAAGCAGGCTATGCAGTGAAAAACATAATCTTGAGAAAATTACTGTTAAAGTCAGCCATTGTTTTTTGTCGCGTCTCTACAAAACACTTAGCAACCGTACGAAAGTGTGGTTACTATGAACTTTAAGAGAATCTTTAAATCCAGCAGATAACTCTTCCTGACGAAGATTTGGACTTGTCAACAGAAAAAACCCGAAGCAAAATGACTGCTTCCGCGAACTAATATAGGAGTTTGAAAATACAAGTCTTTTACAATTGCAGTACTAGTTTCTATTCAGAAAAGTGGGTTACGAGGTTATAAAATTAAATTTTTAGTATTTTTGGACATTTTCTTGCTAATTTGATGCTAGAAAATAAAAGTCCAATATATTTAGCGTTTGATCCTATAAAAAACAAAAAATCAACATTAGACGTAAATTTTGGTGCATTCTACTTTGAAGCATCATAACGTAGTCTTAACTATGCTGATTTATGGACAGTTTTGGTATGCAAGCACACAAATGTACCTATTAGGCATATGTTTCAAAACCCAGTATCTTGGATTTTCATTATTTACCACAAAATATAGACATAGAATACTTATTTTCTCCAACATATTTTTACACCAAAAGTTTTAGTTAAATATTAAATAATTGTAATCATGGAGCAGGGCGCGGAGGGACCAAAAGGTCATTTAGTCTCCTGCCCATTCATACAGCTAAATAGGCATATTAAAAATAAATGTTGATGCTGCAGATCAAATAAGAAAAAAAATAGTACAATTGTAAAAAAATTAGAAACAGAATATAATATAAAATTAAATACACAAATCTAACCAAAAGAACGTAATATCAGGGATAACAAAAGATTTGTAAGCTACATAACAAATCAAACACGTAAATAATATAATTCTTTCTTGTAAAAAGTTCTGTCTACTTTAAATCAAAAAATGAAGCTGGCACGAAGACTGAAATGTCATAATGTGATTAATGATTCTTGTTTACAATAGTGTCAAAAGCCATTTGATTAATACATTCATTTAATTAGTTACAATAAAGTAATAAAATCTATACATGTTCAACGCCATTTCAAGTTGCAGTAAAACTATGACTAGGCCTATTAGACAACATTATTATGACAGTACACGACCATTTTTAAATTACAGTAAGAGCACAGATGCTTTTACCTGCCGTGTCAGTCACAGCAACAGCCATTTTAAGACAAAGAACGTTTAGTTCTTAAATAATCTCGAATAATGGTACAAATATGTTAGAAAATAATAACAACATCGCAAAAGGACAAATAACAGCAAAATGGCGACTAAACCAAAAGCGCAAAATGAACAATCACGATATTGTGGAAGCAGTAAATGAAACATGTGATTTCTGCTCTGCAGCCACTGCTACACATCTGATTTTTGGTACAGTTTGGTACGGGCTACAGACTCTAAACATTCATTGGAATCATATGAAGAATTATGCAAGCTTTGTCAGCAAGGTATGGAGCTCTTTTACTTTTTAGCAAGTACCAAATAAATTAATTGCTAAGCAGATTGCAAGACAGACACGCAAGACACATTACATGCAAGACAGATCATAAAAAATACATGATTCAGAAAAGAATGCAACACTATTAAAAATTTTATACGTAAGAAAATTGGACATGCTAATTGCATAAGGCAAAATGTAATCTGTACCAAAAAGCCCATAGATTTGCTTTATGATATGGCAGTAATATATACAGTTTGTCAATAACACCAATAATAAAAAATGTAGTTTTGCCAACTCACATATAATTCAGCTATCTTTTTCGTAATTACGTCATAGTTAGGAATATTAAAAAAATTTAAAAAATTTTCCTTATGCTACACCTAGCCAGAAAGTTGAAGAGCTGACATATAGTTGTATTAGAAAAAGTTACACCATCAAAAAGTTACACAATTATAATCTTCATTAATTTTAACTTTGTCTTATATGTAATAGACTGAACGTCACAAATACTAAAAATATACATCTATATGGGACATTCATCAGTGCATAAAACAGTGTAAAAAAATACAAATGCTTCAGGCTAGAATTTCGGGCATATGAGTTGGACAACATTATTTTCGTATTTACAACATTTAGAAACTATAGTATTTCTGGTATAAAGTATTTGCCCTTACATAAAGACCTTTTAACTGTGTTTTCATAACTTCGTCAATTGTCGAAGTTCGAAATATATAACCTAAATAATCACTATTAAGAATAACAATATTTAAGAGGAAAACCATTAAGCCAAAGTTTAGGCCAATTAGATCCAAAGTTTGCAGAATCTGTCATTATAACCATGCACATGTTGTTGTCACAACTGTAGGAAGTTGAAATCTTACACAAATATACTACAAACGGTTTTGCAGACTGTGGTAGAAACCGAATGTCCAGTGGGAAAGGTTCATTTTCCTAATATGGTCATCGTTGTCATGGCGCGATCACCAAATCCGGTTCCTAGTAAACTAAATTACTCTAAAGAAGCATAGAAGCATTATGATGCCCAAACTTTTTGTAAGAAATCCAAAATTAAGATAAATCCGTCTGGCTAAACAAAAGTTGTGTTTACAATACGAACGGTACTGTGAAGTCATGATGTAAGATGGTTCTGGAAGGATGTAGTAGCACTGCTGTTAGAGGTGAAGCTGGGTTTTCATTTGTTGAAGAATTAAACGCAATTAACATCTTGCGTAATTTTTTTCAAAGAATCATATTTATGAGTGAAGATCAGCTGTTGAAAAAGTGGTAACATGGGCATAGTGACACATACATTGCGATCAAAATGGCTTCAATGAGTCAGGGCTCTATCCATATCTGTGTTTGGCAATATTGTGGCATTGGAGAACCAAATGATGCAGATCTGAAATAAAATTTATGACAAACATTTGGGTAAAAAAGCATGGGATGTGCATATAGAGAAAGCTATAGCCACAAAGAAATTAAAAATGTGGGATGAAAAATCAAGTAAGTTCTAAAGTGGAAAAATTCAAAGATTGCAAAAGTAGTACACCACTTGAACCATGGATGACTGAGACTTTGGGACAGCCTTTGGGACTTAAAGCCAAGGCCAGTGCAACAAAACTGTCAGGAAATCCTTTGTATGCCTGGAAAGTAGAATACTACAGGGAAAAAGAGTGTGTAAATGTGGTAAAGATATTTGTTGAAACTGCAGAGACTGTAATATTAAGTTGTGATTTTTACACACAGATAACAAACAAGCCACTCGGCAAGGAGAAACTGATGAAGAGTGTTTGGGATGGCTGTAATTTGGGCCAGGAAAAAACGTGTCAGATTAACTCCGTAAGCTTATTCATGCTACTGGAATGGCCTAGTCAAATTAACTGTATTGGATTTCGCACAGTTCAAGTACATAAGATGTTCTTATAATTATGCCTTGTTCTGGCATTTGTTTGTTTTCCACTTTAGTTAGTCTTATGTGTGGCAGTTAAGTTCCTTATCATTTGCCCACTTTTTTTATTTTGACGAGTTTTGGTCTGGCTTCAAAAGTTACTGTATAATTATTTTTTAGTAATTAAAAGCTCGATCATAAAATATCACTTAGGCAAATCATCAGGAACTTCTTTGTATGTATTTACATTTATTGTACAACGTTTTCTAAATTTTTCTTGTAAGTTTTGTGCAGTTCCAACTTGCAAGTAATTATAGCAAACAGCAGGTGGTCTTCACTTGATATCACTCACTGGAAGCCCTGTATCGCTCACTCTAAGCACGTACAATGGCTCTGAGCAATAGATTTAGATGGTGCATCCTCAGGTGCATGTGCTTTATCTAAAACTATCCTCTGAGCAATTGACATAGATCACGTAGTAGTATAAATATCTATGGCTCTTCTTCTTCTTCGACTGTTGCTCTAAACAATTATTGTAGACATAGAGCTTCTAATCTTTATTAGAGCACTCCAGTGTTTCCTGTCTGCAGCTAAAATTTTCAACTCTTGTTATGCTATTGCTGGGTTTGGTTTCAGCTGTTGTGAATTTTATTAATTCCTGATATCCAGGTTGTTTTTGGTGTGCCTGGAGGTCGTTTTGTAGGTTTCGGTGTCTCATATAATGCTAATCTCACTGGTGTTGTTTCTGGCAATCTCATTAAACGTTCTACCAATCTTTGTCTCCTCATTCTGATTTTAGTGCTCCAATGTCCCTCTTTGGTTCTGTTATAGATTTTTCTGAGTAGGCCTCTGTGAAATACATTTATTTTTGCTTCATGCGTTGCAGTTAAGCCCTACACTTCACTGTTGTACGTGAAGATACTAGTTATATATGCATTAAAGAGTCGCAGCCTGGTTTTGAGTGATAGTTTCTTGTTGGTTAGAATTGATTTATTTTGGATAAAACCGCACATTGCCCATTGTTTCCTATTTTTTATAATCTTCTGTGTTTAGTATTGATCCCATGTATTTGCAACGCTTCCAGCATTGACCTCTATACGGTGATATGTTATATGCTTCATTTTTCGTTTTGTTAACTTTGAGATTTCTTTTTTTCTAGTAATTTTGGACATTCTTTCTTATCAGTGTCTGTGCAGAATTTTGAAATACTAATCCACCCAATGTCGTCGGCATATTGTTGGCTATTAGGAATGGCTTGTTAATCTGGTGCAGGGTACGTGTGATCAATCACATGGAAAAGCAGATTTCCTGCGGAGGTGGCATCTATCGCTCTGAGACCCCTTTAATGATACGCAAGTGCGGCAATATTTAGAAATTTCCAGGCACTACGATCAGTGATCAGGCAACAGGAGCGTGTTGGTCATGCTGCGTTGAAATTTTAAACAGAAGAATGTGCTAGAAGTTTCGCTTTTTTAAGTTTGTTGTACAGTGTGTAGTATACTGTAATTACGACTGCACGTAATTGATATTTTTACTATGTTATGATTATGGCGTAATTACACAAATAAGTGTTTATCAAATCACGTCTGTTTCATTAGGATTGATTTTTGACGCGCTGCTCAATTGACTAGTCATGTAGTTAGTAACTAGAATGCAATCTTTTCCGGTAGATCATACTTCATCCTTATTTATTGGGTTGGCCAAAACGAATTTATTGTATTTTGGTTTTGTTTTAGACAACACATGTTGATTATGCTAAAAACATAGCTAGCAGTAATTAGGTAATCATTATCATCGCTTGGTGTTGTAATAATTATAGGGTATTGCTTGCAGTAACTAGCACTCCACAATTGTACTGCATGCAACTGTGTTTTTGGCATCTGTTGAAGGCCTCATTGCCTGTTGCATTTGACCAATAGACGTCATTAGACGACTATGTGCGAAATAGGCCTATTGAGTAGTAATACAACAAGAGTCTTATTTTTGACTATTTCACTTTTATTTGACTATAGTAATTAATTGTTACGATCTTAATGTCAAAAATTATTGTTAATGATGGTACAAATTTATAATTAATTAAAATTTGATATCCTAAACTTGAAACATGTGAGAAAAAGTTAACAAAATCAGATACAACCTGAATTTTGATCCGGGGATATCTGGTGGCAGTGAAAGCTGTTGGGAGCCGTTTGGACCACTGCGCCAAGTAGACCAATTGGTCTACTTGGGCTGCCCAAGTAGGACACTAGAGACAGGTCGTGAATTCAGTCGTTAAGTGTACTGACACCGTCCGTTCTGCTTGTTTATGTAATAATAATAATTAAAAACGTTAATACACGTTGAATAATTTATTATACATCTAATAAAATAAAAGAATTTTATTCTGAGCTGGTAGAACGGACAATATTAAATTTGGTTTCGATATTAATGTTGTTGAAGTGAAAAAACCCCACTTTTTTGCGAATTCAACATTTGTTTAAGGTATATCATTTTTGATTTTGTCTCACTTCACAAACAGGTGATCCGTTTCACTACCTCTTGGGCAAATAATTGTTTTCTTATAAGTAAACGTTCTAGCGATCTATGTGTCCTACATGGGCTAGCGAGCCATGTAGGACAGTGCCCTACATGTTACAATACTACTGATAATATTAAAACTAATTATCTTTGCTTTTCTTAAATGTTAAAAATTACTTTTTGGTGTTGTGAAGGCTTAGCAGCATCTGTCTCATTTTTAAATTTGCAATTATTTCTGTAATAACTGTGTGCAGAATTTCTCTCTTTAAAGCATTAGATACTAGGTTTAATGTTATGATATATTAATGGAGTTAATCATAATGATGAAATTATTGTAAGAAATGCATTTGTAAATTGCCAAGGAATATCCATTTCTAAAAGAAATTTTGTTTTATGCTTTATTATGTCATAACAATACTTATAAACAATGGTAATATAAACTGGAAACAAGTTTTGCCAGAGCAAGTTTCTCGACAAAAATCGCTAGTGTCCTACTTGGGCTGCCCATGTAGGACACTACTTTTAGCGCATCAAGTGATCTACTTGGCGCAGTGGTCCAAACGGCTCCCAACAAAAGCATATACCACACAGCTGGCCTAAGTACCATGTGGAGAAAGCGTGTTGAATAGAATTTTTGTTTAATAGCTGGGTAGGATGTTGTAGGCGGGAAAGCAGAGCTGTTTCAAAAAACTGACTTGTACTATCAGTATGGTGGGTTTCAATTGTTTTTTCTGTTGTTTCAACTTTGCTATGAAAAAGAAATGCTAGATATTGAATTAATATATATATATATGACTAGACTTTAATGTACAATTGACATGACAGACACAAGCATATAATGACAGTGAAAGATGACAAATCATTAGCCATTAATAAAAACCCGAGAATCTATACCCTAAACCACATCAAATCACAAAAATTCAAAACATCAAAATATGTGTCGACTATATTTCTCTACGTAAGAAGTAAAAAAAATTAGAAACAAATATTAACATTAACGTAACTAGGATTAGAGCCTCCTAACGTACCAACAGGCAGACAACTGACAAAGAACCTCAAAAGTACAAATTTGTTTACTAAGTAAATGACTCAACCATGTTAGAAGCAAGTTAGTGCGACCAAGGTAAATCATTGCAAAAATAATAAAAAGCATAATGAGACACTATGGCAATTCTACCAATACGTCAACCTGTACAGCAAAATTTTGAAATTATACTACAATGTTGTTTACAAGTGTAATATTTGCAGAGATAATGTCACATAGATTTGAAGAAAAATACTTTTGATACACAAAAAACACTTAGATTGAAATATAGCTCTGGATATAGCAGCTCATAATCTGCTTGTGAGATGTGCAAATGTGATGTTGATTTTGCTTTTTCATATTTTCTTGTAAAAAAACAGTCTGAAGCCATTCTGCACACTAGTTCTTTAAGTGTACTATATAGACTTTTCAGTGTGATGTCAAGTTTTGCCTTGTATGTTTTCTCTTCTGTATGCTACTTAGGGAAACCTAACCCTATCCTTGTGGTATATCCGACAATTAAAATTTGACATTTATTGTTCTCATAGCAATGCGATTTGGTTCCCGTACCTACAGTTTAAAATACTGTACATACTTCATGTCTGCTGCACGTGCATATCGATACATGACATTAAGATATAATGGTATAACAGAAATACTACTGATATTACTCCTTTTGTTAATAACTTCCAGTTATTTGTAGCTCTGGTCACAATACAGACATTATTAAAATCAGAGTTGTGGCCAGAGCTACAAATAACTGGGACTTATTAATGAAAGAAAGTTTATCTATGTACCCTAATAAGCCTTCTCTTAATGTAAAAAGCAGTTCAATTCCTTTAACTTTATTTTCAAACATTTAGTTAAATTTGTTACTATATTAACTTTTTAACTTTATTCAACTTTTTAATGTACAAGTTTTAATAAAGCTGTGTTGTTTTTAACTATAAATGTTTTATGTGCCTGTAATAAAATTGGCTTGGATTAATCACTACTGATTGTAATGTATGTCCGACACCATCACCATGTACATCCAATGCCAAACTAGTACACATTGGCCCACAGACAATAACTTTGACATGGAGATTAAAATAAGCTATTAATTAATTAGTTATTCACAGAAATTTCAGGTTGAAAATTAATAAAAAGTTAGTGTAATTCGTTATAATCACTTACGTGAAATTTGTCTAGCCCTGTAAAGAATGTAGTCTAGATTGCCTTAGCCACTGGGAGATACGGTGGCTTCGGGATCAAACCCATCTGCCTCATAAGAAGAAGATGTATGGTTCAATTCTAGTCTGTACCACAACTTTCTCACATTTCCTGTCTTTTAAGTATGCTATCGTAATTTAATTGATTGTAGTTTTGTACCATCATTCTTTGACTAAGTTAACACAGAATGTAAATGGAAAATAAATGCTTCAAAAGAACTTCCAAGTTTTAATGCTTATCACCAGGCTAGCTAAAGATATTTGGATTAGTTAGTATCTCAGGTTTACATTTTGTCAGTTTGTCTTATATTTTTACTTATGTTATATTGTTTATTTCGTAATTCCCAGGATTTAATGATCTATTAACTTAATATTTTTTAAAACTTACCACCTAGATGGCATTACCAATTAGCAATAATTCATTTGTGCATGCACATTTTTAATTTCATATATATATATATAGAAGATATATAGAAGAATTCAAACTAATACACATTGTATGTTGTAATATATATATATATATATATATATATATATGTCATTTTGTACAAGTAGTACATTTTTACAAAGACAATACAATAAAAAAGACAGTACAGTACAGTACTCGTAATAAATATGTAAAAGTAAATATTGAAATCATGTACCTGAGAGTAATCTGGGACCACTTTTCAACTTTTTTGTTTGCTACTGTCAAAAACTAATCAGGGATTCTGTTTACGTAGTTTACCAAGAAAGTATGATACTAACTTTAACATTCTTCGAACATATGTTTTCGATGTCAGTAACTGTCAGCATTTTCAGTTGTAATCCAGTAAACTATGTATAACTCGAACCGGTATAACTCGAATTCTTGCGTATCTTGAACAGATCTCGTGGAATGGATTTTCCCTTTGGTTTTTCCCTTTACCAAACATTGTGTAACTCAAACCTAATTCCCGGTACAATTGTTTAGAAATTGTGTGTCCGATGTTGATGAGCAACTCAGTGTTGTTTTCTTACGAACATAGACTAACTAATACTTTTGCATAACTCGAACAGTTTTTGCAGTCCCGAGGTGTTTGAGTTATATGTAGTTTACTATATTTCTACTTATTACACTTATTCTACTTATTAACTTCTACAAGTTAATATCTTGACAGTTCCCAATCAAGAAAAAATCTGCAGTCTTTATAAGTCGCTAGAAAAAAAATTGTAAATACTAAAACCAGCTATTGCGATGATATACAATTACTCGTCAATGTGGTAACATTTAGTAAGTGGTATTATTTATTTTCAGGAAGTGAAAATGCCTACTGTAGAGTTAACAGAGGAGCATGTTAACCAACTTCGTGCATTCATTCATCATGTATCCCAGCATCCCGAGGCCTTACATGAGCCTAAGCTTTCTTTTTTCAAACAATATCTTCAAAGGTTTGTACTGTTCCTTTGACTTCTACAGGGGCAGAACTAGGGGGGGGGGCCCCCTGCAAAATCGGACAGATAATTTTTTTGCAGTGAAAATTGCAGTTCGCATGTTCGCACACAATAAACTTGTTGTCGTAACAAAGCTGGTGTGACTTTTTGAATGACGTATCGTTCCACATTTCATTTTGACATTGTTTCCTGCGTATTATTTTCTTAAAACTTGTGTGTGATAAATTTCTGTGAATAACAATTTAGTTAGAGGCGCATTAATAACGTTAGGTTAACTGAGAGTTAATTTTCTCATTATTGCTCTGTCCGCTACGCCGTCCTACACACATGCTAATTATAGGCCTGCATGCAGTATGAAAGGGGTTAAAAATTGGCTTAACCATTATTTAACCACTTCGGATACCTCACCCTCCCAGCAAATTTTGAATATTAATTTTTTTTCCTGAAGGTAACTTGTGATGTAAAACAAAGGGAAAGAACATGTATCTAAATTAAAAAAGTTTTTGCTCAACTTTATTTGATCTAACTCTAATGTTAGGCGATTTTTTGCGGTGACTTTCTAGTGTTTTAGCTACATTTTTCAATGCATGCAGTGAGCATTATCTGCTGAATTAAAAAGAGCTTTGTAATTTTCTTCCCACGTATCTTTTTCACCTTGAACATTGCCATTGCGGGGAGAGAAGGGAATTTTGCAGTTCTTTTCAGCCGCCTTCCAAAATTGGCAGGTCTCCCAATGCATCAGACGATAAGCCCTTTTATCAGAAGTGATTACTTATTAATGTCTTTTTCTTTTTAAGTAAGGCAAATCTGAATCTGGTACTTGGCGCTTATCTTCCACTAACTTACACGCTGCGAATGAGATATGGACTGTGTATCGCTGACTTACTTTTTCATACAATCACTTTATATCACTCATTCACCCATATGTTTTTATGCCTTTTCAGTAACGAAAATCATTAATTCGTTTTTACAGAATTAATAATTTACAGATAATAATTTAAAGTTTAGAAAATTTTAAAAAGTTTTGATGTTTAGAAAATTTTTGGCATAATACTAAAGAATTTTTTATTTTTCGCAGTCTCGGAGCAAAAATACCTCCACCGCCTTCACCTCCGACATCTGAACCAAAGGTAAGTTACAGTTTTATTGGATATAGAAAGAATTAGTATAATTAGTATATGAACAAGACCTGTACTGGTGTATAAATTTCTTTTCATGGCATTACTGCTTGGTGTCCAAATATTTAATTTAGTCTAATAATATCATAAAAATAAATTTACAGTTTTATGTTGTGTGACTGGAAAAAGTAGAAACAAGCAATTGTAGTGATCTGTGGTGCTGAAACTGAATGCTTAGTGACCAAAGTCAAGAAATGCAAGTTTGGTCAATAAATTTGGGCTTGCAGCGCGGCTCGGATCTCACACGATCACCTGTATTGGCACAAACTGTTGTTATCTGTGTTATTGATCTGAGGCGTAGCAGTTTTGTTGTATTTGTGTAAGAGTCTGTCTATGACTAATGTTGTCTGTTGTTCCAGCGACTGCAAGTGTCTTTTGTCTTTGTCTTTTAAATGCATGAACATTCCCTGGTATATTTGCTACTGATTAGTTTTATCAGTTATAATTATCCAGCTATTTAAATTTTTGAGTTAGTCAATAATGGGTAATAAACGTAATACACTTCTGCAGTCTAGTATCTGAACTTAAAGTATTATTACTGATAATTAAAAGATGCCGGACTGGTCAAGATTGAATAGGCTGAGTTACTAAGTGCTGTATTACTGCTCTTGCAAGCCGTGTAGACAAAAATGAACTTACTAAGCTTTTTGCCCTTTTTCAAGGCTGAACCTGAACCGCAGTCAGAGAAAATGGAGGAGTCGAAACCAGAACCTGAACCAGAACAGGAAATGGATGTAGAACAGGAAAGTGAAGACAGTGAAGTTGGTAATAATTTAAGATATGCCCTGTTCATCTTACCTTACAGATTTTTTTGTTGTTCGTTGTACTTGTGGTTTTTGTCGTTTGTCATTTGTGTTGCAGAATTATTCCTGCAGCGACTTTGTAGCAGGGTGTCTTAAATCTTAAAATCAAGCAAACATTAAATCTGTAGTAAGCACAGAGTTATTGGCGCAGGAAGACATCCCGGCTGTACATAAGCCACGTTTTATCTATGTGGTTACCCATCCTTGAGCAGTTTTAGCTGAAACAAATATTATAATAAATTTACAGAGGAAAATTAAAATATACAAGCATTCAACAACAAGGTTCCTAGAGCCACTACTTTATACGCACCTAAAATTCTCAATAATTATCTTACTTAATCTTAAGAAACATTAGAAAGCTATGTAATAACATACCAGACATTGCTAATATCAATAAACTCTAGTGCATTTGAACAGAAAAGTCAATTTCAATGTTGATATTTCGTACAAAAAAGTCGCCATGCTATCCTCGTTATTCTTGTTTCGTTTTATTATTTATGCTTGTTGGATGTCAGTTATGGTGTTCCTTTTGACTAGCTTTTTGAAACTGGTAACATTATCTTGATTTATATAGTTTATCTTTTTACCTTTTCCTTCTAAACGGTTATTGCTTGCAAACAGTGGAAAATATTTTTTGTTTAATCACATTTCAGAGTTGTTCCTCTCAACTTGATGCCTGCCTAGTGAAAAATTTTTTCTTTTATAGTTCATGACCATTTCTTCAAGCTGTTTTTTCTTCAAGATTCAATATTCATGATTTGTTTATTCCACACAACACAACACATAACAGAGTCATTATTACGGTATAAAATAATATAAATTTTCAAATTAACAATTATATATTTACATTTTAACAGTATTAATAATGTAAAGAAAGTTACTATAATGCGTTGTGTCACAATTGCCCTGAAGTCTAGCTTGCAAGGTGGTATAGAGGTAAACATTGGCCAACAGTTATGGTTTGTACAGGATTATGAAAAGAGGAAAATTAGAAGAAGGAAAAAAGAAAATTTGACTGACTAATAATTATGTTAAATATCCAGTAATGCTGTCTGTACAATTATTTAGATGAACTGTAACGTTAGTACTTTAGTACTGTAATAATATTATAATTAGAACAGTAATTTTGCTATGAATTATTGTATAGGGATTATACTGATCTGTTTTAAAGTTAATTACTTGGTTTATTAGAATTTGCCTATGATATTCTCTTTTGGTTTTTTCTTAAGCTTTGCTAAGTTATGTGTGATTTCATAGTGCTATCCATTGTGTTCCAAGCAAGTGGTCCCTGGAA
Source organism: Tubiluchus corallicola (assembly GCA_030141605.1). Classification (NCBI taxonomy): domain Eukaryota; kingdom Metazoa; phylum Priapulida; class Priapulimorpha; order Priapulimorphida; family Tubiluchidae; genus Tubiluchus; species Tubiluchus corallicola. Next base: position 19,117 of record JAQGDQ010000135.1, on the reverse strand, counting down.
TCTGACAAATAATCTGGCCGCATTTGGCCTGCAGTAAGGTAGATTTATATTCGTTATATATATTTTCTTGTGTGGTATCTTCTGTCATTTAGTGTAGAAGTCCTGGAAACTGTGTTGTAGGTTTTTTATATATATATAAATAAGTCGAAGTTAATAAGGGCATCTAGTTGAATAATTTTGCTGTCTGAAAAACATGTCATTGGTAATGGTTTCCCTCTTGTTTGTGGAATATAGTACTCTTGGTTTTGTTTAGAAGTTAAGTGCATTTTTTTAATAGCTAGATTCTGGTCTCACCACAGTCATTAATATAAGAAACAAGGTGTGCCGATGATTGTTGGATGTCATCTTGCAGTACTCTTGAATTTTATGGAAAGGGCGTTTCTGAGTTGAATGCCTCGGTTGTGCTTGAATAGATTGGATTTGCTTTAAATTTGACTAGGTTACATTGTGACTCCAAATCGACTGTTTTTTATTGTTTTGTGTTAGGTTAGATTGGCTTAAGTGGTTTAAGATTATGCCTGATGAAATTAGATTTGTTCAGATTGGATTAGACTAGTGATGACTAGAATAGATTAGGTTAGATTATCTTTGTACATTAACAATAATTGTACGAGAAGATAGTTTTCCATTTGATGTAGTCAAAGGGTTGGCACTTTACTAATGTCTAACCACATACTTTTTTAGTAGGCTTAAAGAAAGATGGGATAATTTTTCATATACTACCCCATTTTCAAGTCCGACAAAAAGTATACATTTGAACGCAATTAATAATGCAAAAGCGTCTCTGATAATTAAATAATAGATTAAAAACTTAATTAATGGCGGGCTAGCCCAACTATTGATGACATCACAAATAACACAATTTTCAACAGCAAAAGAATTACATGAAGGTGTTGCACGTGTTTGCAAAAGCGAAAATTGAAGTACAGCGCTACTGTAACATATTCAGGTGTGTTGTGCTAAAACTAGGCAAGTTTTAAGATAAAAATACAAATTTCAAGTGTAAGTGCGTGTAACAGCGAAGTAATTCTTTCACGTAAGTCATTTTTTTAAAAAACAGTATGTTTTTTCTATATTTTAAAGAGTAGGTTGTTTTGACCTACAGTTTAAGATTGCGTCTAGTTTTGCTGATGAATTATACAAAAATGATGCAAGCAATACCTAGTTTGAGGGCGGTACTGCTGGTGATGACGAACCCGAGGTGTCAACAGAATATAAGCATATTATTGTTGACAATATATATGCAAGAAAATAGTTTACTATAGGAAATAGGAAATAGAAATAGGATATACTTAGAAGGTTGGCACTACAGCAATGTCTAACCACATACAATGTTATAATACCAATTAAATTTATAGCTAATTAATTGCTCATCATATGATAACAAATGTTAAAAAAGTAAAACCATTGTAAGCTACGTGTTTTACTCTTTCACTTGCCAGTTTGCCATTACACAGACATCTTTAACCTCTGAAACTGCACAACTTTTTCATGGCTTTACGGAAATCTTTGTACTTCCATGCATAAATGATGGGATTCATTGCTGAATTTGAAAGTACCAGCACATCACTTACGCCAACAAGCCCACCCCAGGAAACGCTGTAGGCAGCTCTTTCAATTACCGCCAAGTGAATACTGATGATATAAAAAGGAGTCACTGATACAATGAGGCAGCCACACACGGCGAAAAAAACTTTAGCTATTTTTATTTTAGACTTCAAACTTTCATCTTTGTCTGTATTGGTACTGATCCGTCTGGTACTGATCCAGGCTATACGAAATATTCTACTGTAAAGAATTGTTATTATAATGACAACGATAAAGTAGTAAATAATCTGTGCCAGCCATTGGTACTTGTTGATGAAAAATTGAAGAAGACAAGACCGTTGAAGATTGTGCCAAATAATCATTGGGACAAGGGTGAAAAAACAAGACCAGATCCATATGGAAATAAGAAGAATGGTAGCTCGCGTGGCGGTGACAATGGATGGGTAATGGAGAGGGTAGGTTAAGTTGATGTATCTGTCGATCGTGACTCCTAGCAAGCTTGTTATTGATATCACGAGGCAAACGTCAAATGTTCCATTCATGACGAAACAGTAGAAAAACCTGGCAAAAGAAATTTCGGGAATAGAGAAATTATGCGAATTCCCTATTTAAGCAAGTATTTTAATATTTAATTCAGCACAAAGCATAGATTGGAATCAAAAAGCAAACACATTGTCCCCCCCCCTTGCTGTTGATGCTGTTGTCCTTCATTTGTATGCCAATGATATGATGTTAATGATAGAAAATTTTAGCACTGCATACTAGTAGAGTAGGCAAAATATAATTTTGTTGATAACAATTAGTTTATTAGTTATTAGTACTGTTATCAACAAAATATCATCCTGCTAATGTTTTGAAAGTAACCGACTGTTACGACAGTTACAACAGTTATTAGAACAGTTATGAATGGAGATTTTACTTACGAATTTGTTATTTCCTCCATAGGCTTGCTCCATACTAGCACTACAAAGAAGGCATTTGAAATTCCAACTGTTAAATCAGCTACTGCTAAGCTCAGAATGAACCTAAAAAAATTGCATAATAGTCTTCTTGTAGTGGTGTTTTTTCTACATTTTTTGTTTCTGTTCTTTTATGTCTTCTATTTCTTCCTCGTATCTTTGTAGACTACTCCTCATTTTTGTTTATCCCTACCTGTTTTCTCCCTTTTGTTCTTGTTCGTAATAGTGCCAAGCATATAATAGGCATACACACGTTTTATAGTTAAAATTCTTACTTGTTTGGAATTGTCTGCAAGAATTCGTATTTCAGAATGCAGATAATTACTAGGCAGTTGCACACAATTATCAAGAGAGTAGCTATGACATTTGCAGCCAAATACACATAATCTCCAAGCGTGTCGTCTTCATATTCTGTTGTATTCGTTTCCCAAGAATCGTTTAGCTCGTACGACACCATTGTTGTGCACTTTAACTGCTTTGACTAATAGTATTATGAGGCCTGCACTTACACAGTGATTCTGCGCACTTCTTTCACACATTTATAAATACACCCTCATAAATGGCATCGAAACCAATTTGTTGTAAGCACAGTTTCATAAGGTTTAAGCTTTTGTTTGTTAAATCTTGCACCATCTATTGAGCGTGTCTGCAATTAGTCGTTGTCTGTTTGTGGTGAGCAGTAAATAAAAGTAAGTGCTGCGAGTAAAAAGCTATTTTCTGTGATACTAAAAATGAAAGTGATTAAATGTTATTGCTCAATGACTTTTTGGCATGACAGACTGAAATATTATAGAGAAATAGTTTTTATAGATAGGACGTAAATGCAGCAGAATTTACGATTTAATCACAATAATTACCTGGGAGATAAACATTTTATATGGGACATTGTAGTTCTCGCATCTGTGTGATGAAAGGAATCTGTTGAAACGACAGCATCTGTCCGTTCGTTTACTCGCCCAAACATTTCCACTTGACAAGAAATATTTCGAGGTAATCGGATATAATGTAGAAAGTGTTTACCAGTTTGATTTAGGCTTTTTATTAAGTTGGCAGCCAAGCATTTTCCAAACACTCTTCCTAAAAACATCAAAATTATTCCTTCTTGAAATTTTTTTCTAATTTTCAGTGGTGTGTCATTTGTAAACTATGTACAATTTTTTAAGTATCCTACCAGTTGAATGTTAATTTGAGATTAGTGGTTTGATATGAAAGGTGTCACATAGAAATTTCCTACCCAATACCATCCTAAATGTGCACTTGAAAGCAGCATTTTTTACGTAGTTCGACTCTCTGCTGCCCAGAATCCAGTACTTAGCAGTAGGATGTTGAATCAGTAGGATGTTTGCAGCAGAAATGGAATGTGTGTCAAGAAATTTTTTAGTTTCTTTGTTTTTTTTGTTTGCTTTTGAAATGCAGGATGTTAATATAATCAGACTGAAAGTTTTTTTTTGTATCTGAAGGAAATTTCTCGAAAAGCGTATTGTTAGAAATTAGAAGTTGTTGATTTCCTCTGTAGTTCCCATCTAGAGATAAAATAAACGCAAAGAACAATTGATTAAAACGTCATAATGCAAATACTTATTTACAATAATATTACAAGGTTAAACGTACATAATGAATGACAATAATAATACAACATATAGGTTAGACATCACGTTGATTCTCGACAATAATCGTTAGTATCTATTTAATCTGTGCATAGTTATGTACTATACTAGTTAAGTACTATAGAAAACATTATAAAGATAATCTCTATGTAATATATGTGGGGAAAACCTGTACCTAGTATTTTAAGAACTAGACATGTTTTTCTCTGTGAAGTATTCCCTGCTTACACTTTTCTATCATTATATGCATTAAGCAATTATGTAGTTAATAAGCCGGAGACAAAATCACTTGGCTTTAAAGTTATTTGTTATACAATATAGCTACAGAAGACTACATTTGTACTATGAACAAAACATTCATAATTAGCCTTACAGTAGAATAAATCTAGTTTTAGCTTTATAGAAATACAACAATAGTTCCATCGGAATATGTTTCCGGCAACGTGGGCATTTGTTAAGGTTAATTTTGTAAAATGAATTGTGGAACCGGCAGAAGTGCCTTAATTATGTTAGAACATATGTGCACCATGCCCGAATTAAGGGGACAGTGTTGTGAATGAAACTGCCTGGAAACACTTTTGCCAACTCTCACTCATTCATTTACTTGTAGCCAGCTACTCGTCTCGCCTGACAAATATGAAAAGTGCTAATTGGTTTTTAGCTAACTTTTGGATTCTTTTTTACGAAACACTTCTTACTGGTCAAGTGGTTTTGCTTATTTTTTTACTAACACTTTTTCCTGTAAGCACAAATGTCAAAAATGTTTCATCAATAAACTTTTCTTGTTCCATCGTCATAAAACCATAATGTTGATCTTGCGTTTTGTGGAATGAACAATCGATATTTGTAGACTTACTTAATCCCATAAAAATCTTTCACTTCATTTACTTCCATTTTCTAAAATGCTCTATATTCCCGCACCATCATGGATCCTATCCTATCCTGTGTTGTAATTTTGGTAGTTGATCGAATTTAAGTTTGTCAGGTTGTATAATGCTACTTGGATTTGTCTAGTTTGTTCTTCCAATCTCATGCGAACTGTTTTGCTTTTGCATCAGTTGTTAAGCATAAAGGCTTATTAAATGGCATTTCTTTCACAACACCCCCTTTTAAACTAAATTTTAGAGTCTAGTTATAATGGTTTTGCGTAATTGCTTGTTTTTGCTGTGTTAGGTTAGATTATCTTTGTTTATTGACAACAAAATGCAAAAAGATATAGTTTCCCAGTCCATTTGTTAAAGAGTTGGCACTACAGCAATAGCTAAAAACTAAATAATTTTTCATTAAACTTAATGTTACAATACTAATTAACATGTAACTAATTAATTGCTGATAAATTATAACAAAAATTATACAAGCATTGCCTAGTTTGAGGGCAGTGGTGCTTGTAGTGATGATCTTGATGATGCACCTGTTGTTCGAAAAACTAGCTATTATTTGTTTTATTGTAGAACACTAGAAATTCTAAATATTAATACATACTAATATTATTAACATATCATTGTTACATCTTCGCTCGAACTCTAAGTTTGCATTCGACATTCTATGAAAGACGTGTTGACCAATCATGTGACACAATTTTGACAAATTGCAGAATTTGCTAGAAACATGTGCCTACTATACAAGTACTATTGCTCGGTTTTGGCACAATAGACAACATTTTACACAATAGTGAATTTGCTTTTGTTATATGTTCAATTGCAGAATTTATTATCAAACTAGTGCATAATAATAAAAAGTAAGAGCTACTGTTTGCTATATATTATACTTACACACCTGCTGATTTGCCATTGTGCAGACATCTTTAACCTCTGCATTGGCACAACTTTTTCATAGCTCTACGGAAATCTTGGTATTTCCATGCATAAATGACGGAATTCATTACCGAATTTGAAAGTACAAGTAGATCAGTTACACCAATAAGTCTTGTCCAGGGAACATTAAGATGATCTTTTTCAATTATTGCCAAGTGAGTATAGATGATATAACATGGTGTCAGCGATACAAAGAGATAGCCAAACACTATGAAGAAAACTTTAGCTATTTTTATTTTCGATTTGAAACTTTCATTCTTGTTCCTTGTGGTACCGACTTGTCTAGTTTTTCTCCATGCTTCGTGGAATATTCTGCTGTAAAGAACTGATATTGTGAAGACAACTATAAAGTAGTAGATAATCTGTGCCAGCCATTAGTACTTGTTAATGAAAACTTCAATGAAACAGGACTGTTGAAGGTTGTGCCATATTATCATTGGAACAAGAGTGAAGAAACAAGACCAGATCCATACGGAGATAAGAACAATTGTAGCTCTGGTGGGGGTGATTATGGTTGGGTAGTGGAGGGGGTAGATTATGTTGATGTACCTGTCGACTGTGACTCCTAACAAACTTGTTATTGATGCCATGAGGCACACGTCAAGTATTCCTATTCTGATGAAACAGTAGAAAAACCTGACAAAAGAAATTTCAGAACAATTATGCCAATTCCTGGTATGAGCATGTATTATTATAATTAATTTCTTACAGATAATCAAAATTACATTTCTGTGTTGCCGTTGTCGTAGCTATTGTTACGTTATTGCGCTTTTGCTTGTGCCACAATGACAACCTGTCAAGGAACAGTAGATCATAGTGTAATTGTATTGACGAGATTAGTAGCGTCTTTTGGATAACTTTAACTATTAGGCAGTAGCAACAGTTCAGATTTTTAAAGCAGCTATGAATAAAGATTTTACTTACGTAATTGTCCTTTTTTTAGTAGGTACGATCCAATCTATCACCATATAGAAGGTATTTGAAATTCCAACTGTTAAATCAGCAACTGCTAAGCTTAAAATGAACCTAGAAAATTGAATAACAGATTGCATGTAGTGCTATTTGTTTGTACATTTCTTTGTTTCTTTCTTTTTTCTGTTTTCCTCGTTTTCTCTGCAGACCATTCCCATTTAAGATTTAAGATTTGTTGCCAAACTTACCCTCCCTAGTCTTTTTCTCTGCCATTTTGTACCCTTTTGAAATAGTGCATAAAATATGTGCTCAAATCAAAATTAAATTCTTACTTGTTTGGAATTGTCTGCAAGAATTCATATTTCAGAACACAGATAATTACTAAGCAGTTGCACACAATTATCAAGAGAACAGCTATAACATTTGCAGCAAAAACGACTGGGTCTGCAAATCCGATTTCTGTGTTGCTGTCTGTTAAATTTCTCGCCAAAGAGTCGTTTAGTCCATACATCTTCATAGTTGAGGTTAATTTAATTAAAGAATATTCTGGCGCTTCTCTAGATGTGCGAACAGCTTGAAGAGTTTCACTAACCACTATTCTGGTACAGACTATAAGTTGCACGTGTACGTGCAAATAGCTTTGTTATTAGTAATTGTTATCAGGCTGGCGAAACAGGAGTTTATATAGCAGATTTCCTATGGGATCTGTTATCACACAATGGAATCTGCCATAGTTTGACTAATTTAATTAAGCCTTCTTTTTTACTCATATTTGCTTCATTTATCTTTTATATTAATTTGTTATTATTGCAAACAATAATTACATCACATTTGTTTTCTTGTGTGCTTTGTCGAATCTTGCATTTAGGTAATTTTTTGCTATTGCAGCTGTGTCAATAATGCTCATGAGTACGCTGTTCACAGTTGCCTGGCCTGTAAACTAATCTACTTTGCAATTTACTAGTTCTTTGCATCAGTTGGCACTGTAACTGTGCCTAATGTTTCGTTAATACATAAAATATGTAAATTGGGTAGAAAAAATTCGTATGTAAAAATGTATTATCTAAGCAGTAAAGCTACATTGCCATTGCGTGCTTGGTGTTTATAATCACTATATAAATTATCACAAAATAATCAATTATTTTTTGTATAGTTCACTTCATCATTTGAGTCATTTGTTCTCTTCTTGTAAAAAAATTAGGGATGTACAACAAGCAAAAAGTGATATTTCAAAACAAGTCATTTGTGTTTAAATGTGGCCATTCTGCTTTGAGTAATCACCGTTTAGCTATTAGTCAGCAATTAAGTGTATTTGTCCTTTTTAGGTTCAAATTTTTGGGGAAATCACTACTCGTAATTGTTTGCTTATTAGCGTTCTCATTATTCATTGAGGTAGTATATGAAATGTGAAAGCAAACTACAAGTTCTCTTTACTTCATATTAAAACTTTTGACAAAATGTATTGTATTGGAAAGTGTAATATCAAACAGTGTTAATAATTACACAGACAATTTGTTTTTTATTATGTGGTACAGCTTTAGCCATCAAAAAATTTTTGGGCACATTTTTTCTTTTGAGTTTGAATTTTATATTTCCTGTGGAACGTGAGATAGAGTTGTGTTTTTATGTACATACCTATCATTAATTTTGTAACCAAATTTTTTTCTCAGAATTGGACAACACTGGTGTGATTGAAGGAGAACCAGATGAAGAACACACAATGGGTGATGAAAATAAAGAGGTGTTTTTTGTATTTTAAAGTGATATTCTCTTTTTATTGTATTAGCTTGTATTTTACTGTGCATAGATGGCATTGGAGTGATTGTAATGCATTTAGTGTAATTCTGGGTTGAATGCATTCATTCGTTTATATTACAAGGTTCATTTACTTAGATGTCATATTTGATTCATTTCTAAGGCAATTTTATAAAAACAAAAGCAATGGATATTAGCATTGCCATTGCATCAATTTACCTAAAATTGTAAACACGCAGTCATCAAATCTGAGGCTAAATCAAAGAATTGAAAACATGAATATTTTGATCATAAACATAAGGTGATTGTTGTGCCATTAATTAAGAAGCATTTAAGACTTGGTTAAAGCAGCTAATAGATAAGTAAACAAGTTGATAAGGTGTTGCTCTTTTTGAAAGTTTCTTATTTAAATTTCTCTCATGGTTTTTTCGTTTTTTAAATTCAACAGTACATATGTAGTAGTTGAAGCATTTTTAATCTCTAATCGTCAAAACATTGACTTTGCATAATCGACCCTAAATTGCATTTATAGGTGACTGAAGCAATGATAGACCAGTCTGATGAGAAACGTAGTGAAGGCTTATCTGCCTTGTCTGAAGGTTGTCTGTAAAACATATTCTCTTATTTATTAAGTTAATCAGTGTAATGCTGTTGCAGAGGCGTAGCAAGGTGGGGGTAACAGGGTTCAATCACCTCCGGGTGCAAGGATGAGAAGGCATAAAATTCACTGACTGTTAATTGTTAATTACTAATCCGACATTAACAAAACAGTTAACAAAGGTTTTATAACTACAACGAAATTGCCCAATCAGAGATCTTCGTAGCTCACTTAATTACTATATACACTCTAGGAAAAAGCTAATGTTGTTACTTAAATGTGTAGGGTGGCTTGTGACTTAGCAGATCAATAATTTCGGGAGAAACACTGGCGTTTCTGTAAATGCTGATTGTATTATTTGTGAAAATTGTAGTGTTTTGTATCTTTCAAATCTTTGCATGCTTTAGTCCTGGAGCTGAATGTTTAAGGACCATCGTGATATTTACAACTAATGCATGGTAAAGAGTTTCTCTGCTCCAGTACTGCACTTCAAACTTAGGGTGATTCTTATTCGTTTGCCTTTATCCCATAATATCGAAAAAGGAAAGTTGGGCTCAGGGACGCAAAAAACACACTCAGTTTGTGGCTTTACCCACGAAACAAATGATCAAAACATTAAAAGGGCGCCAGAAGTTTTTTCTCCTGCTTGCCACAAACACGCCACTGCACTGTGGAACTGTCTAGGGCTAATGTACAAGCTTTCTTCTGCAATTATTAATTCTCTAAAAAACTTGTGTAAGCAAATAGTAAAAGCGATGTTTCACTTCTTATTAATTATATACATAATCGAGTTTACGTATGAGTTAGATATGATTAAATACCTGAATTATGAGTTTATTATATCTGTTGTTACTATGACAACAGTGGTGTGGTACACAAAACTGGTGTGTTCCTGTAGAAAACGACAGGTTTCTGTGCAATAAAGCAACAAGTTTATGCACTTGAAATGTCTAGTTTACAAGTCGAAGAAGAGAATGTAATAATTGATCGAGAATTTAGACCAGTGCCATTAGCCTGACTTAAAATCAATCGTGAACAGTGGTAAAGCGAAATAAATCTTTTTTTATTGTCTATGTGTGGTTATTTAAAGAATTTAAATTCTTACTTAAAGCCGAGTCAGTATTCTATAGTGTCACCGGCTGTTAGTGAAGCCTATTCTTAAATAGTTGTGCCAGGGCGTATGTTTAGAGCAGGATGTAGTAAATAATTTTTAGTTGCTTTGTCTTGTAAAATGCTTTTAATAACTTATGTACATATATTACCATTAGTTAAATCTTTGTAGAAGTCAGAGTATAAATAATTAATTTTTTCAGGTGAAATGGATAAAGCAATTACCTTATTTACAGAAGCCATTTTATTGAATCCACATTCAGCTCCTTTATATGCAAAACGTGCAAGGTAATTTTATTTTTCATAGTGCAGTTTTACATTAGAGTTTTAGGCTCAATCTAGAGGTATTTATATTTAGATACACTCAATGAAGTATGAAAGTTAAATGGGTTTAAGAAATGATTTTAAAAAAAAACAATCCTAAAGGTAACAATTTTTTTCAAAATTTGATTGTATATATAGATATATATACTTGTAATCTAATTTTGTAAAGCTGTGTAACTTGTGTGCACTAATGTCAATTATATGAGAAATAATGATTGTAAACATATATATATATATTTATATATATTTGAAAAAAACTACCGTTAAATTGCCAAAATCTTGAGCTGTGTTGCTCAATAAATTGTCTGTTAAACTATTTTTATTTTATTTCGAAGTGTGGAATTCATGCAAGATTTGTAATGCTTGTAGTCTAATTTTGCAAAGCTGTATAACTAGTGTGCACTAGTATTGATTATGTGAGGAATAATTTGAAAGCCATCGAATTAAATTTAAAGTGTAATTTTCTTGCTTTTTTATTGTACATTAATTATCATTTATTTAAAAAGTACTTAGCTAGAAAAGAAACCTCTCTGTTCCTATCTTTTTGCAAATAAATGTTGAACTTGGAGGATTTGTATGATCATGATTAATGCTTTCTGTTGCAGTGTTTACATCAAATTACAGAAGCCTAACGCAGCTATAAAAGATGCTACGAAAGCTATAGAGCTCAACCCAGATTCAGCTGCAGGGTACAAGTGGCGAGGCAGAGCTCACATGTATGTCAGTGTAGTTGCTCTTATATTCAAATATACATTTATAAACATTTACCTAGCTTTCTGTTCTTGGCTGTTTTGACCATTTTACATATTTTGGCTGATATTTGCTAACACACTTCAGCCATTCATTATGATAGTGGTCTTTCTGCAAGTTGCCAAGATGGTACAAACAGTTCTAACATAGCCAGCGATACTAAATCGAGCAAAAGTATTAGATTTTACCCTAAAAAACAAAGCATCTCTTGGAAAGGTTTTTAAAAGAGTATAAAAATCACCCATACCTTTAATTTGCTTTAGATCAACAAGTCAACATTGAGCTTTTAAATTTTGGCAAAAAAAACTTGTGGTGAAATATCTTTTGCATAATGTGCAAAAAATATTCTGTTGGCGGTTGTATAATGCTTTGTTTAATGTTATCAAATTTGGCTTATGCTCGTTAATGTCATAGAAGTGTTGAAATTCTACAAGTCTTTGGTCACTACTCTTGATTTCAAGTGCATACAATTAGCAATTCTAGCACAATGTGAAAATCCAAGACAAACTTATTCTTGAATAACACAGTACAATACAAAACATCGTGTCGTGATTTCTTGATAGCATTCATTTCCAACAGTGTTGTTTTGAATTTTTATATTGTGTTACGGCTGAATTTATTTAATCATAACTTAAAAATTCAGGGCGCATCGAAAATGAAAGAGTATTAACTTTATCGATACATCACTTTTATAGGTCCTGGTAACAAAGCAGTGCCTGAAAACTTTTCTGATTCTTTATTATAGACTACTGCGCATTTTCACTTGCGCATCATATGATCAAACCTTAAAAACTATTACTACAAAATAATTGAACATGTGCTGCCACCTGTATTTAAATTTAATTTTCTTTATTATTATCACTTGACCCAGTTTTCATTCAGGTTGTTGCCTTGGTTTGTACTGCTCTGTCACACATTTCGGCTTCCCAAATCTGGTTACATAATCTACTAGTGAGGTTCACTGGTCAATCAGGTAGGCTCTGTAGGTGCATGTGACTTGTCAGGTCTAGGCCAGCATGGAGGCATATTGCTGCTGAATTGACACCATCTACATGTGTTTCTGTTTTTCCTGTAAATACAACAGTGTAATATGTATAAATAGCATAAATAAAGTCTTCTACAGTTCAACAGAGATTTCATTCATAGTCCAGTCTAACCACCAGAACCACCAGAGGAACCAGCTAGATCTTTAACTTCAGTCTAAAACATCTTCCTAGCTGCAAATTTCTTACAAGTTCAGCAATAAACTATAAAGTTTCTACATGGACATGTACCATGTTTGATTTGCATTTAAAATTGCTCATTGTTGGAAGCTAAATACTGAATACTTTGTTTCAGTATCTTGTATGCTTTTTTAACTAACTATTTGTGTTCCCATTTTAATCTGCTTACCAGACATGTTTATGATTTATAAGTGATAATTTACAGGTTGCTTGGTCATTGGGAGGAGGCAGCGCATGATTTGCAGACAACTTGCAAGATCGATTACGATGATTCAGCTAACGAATGGCTGAAAGCTGTGACACCTAATGTATGTGCGTAAGAATTTACTATTGAACAGACTTTTCTTATTCATTTACTCTGTTCTTTATTTTTGTTTCCCCAAAAATACTGTGGGAAACAATAGTTATATATAATTTACATTTTTTCTATTATCCGAAGTAATTGATTTGTTTTTTAAACAGGCTCATAAGTTGGCAGAACACAAGAGGAAGCGAGAGCGACGTCAAGAAGAGAAAGAAATCAAAGCAAAACAAGAAAGAGTAAAAAAAGCAAGAGAGGCACATGCTAAAGCACAAGCAGTGAGTGAGCTTCAATAGGTTCTTTTCTGTAATGAAATGTACAGTCAATTTTTTTGTCAAAAAGAAGGAACAATTTTCAATAATGTTTCTGTACCATTTCTGTAAAAAGATGTCGAATCTTTCAGACTGTGTCATCACTTTCTTGAGTAAACAGTGTTGAAACGAAAATATGTTATGCTGCACACGTGTTTAAAACTGGTCACTAGAGTTCCCTAGTTGCTGGTTTATTAGTTTAAAGACGTATATATATATATATATATATATATATACATCAGTATAAAACACAGTTGTCATTGCTGACTAATGTATTTTCTCACACCAGTTTTATGATAGAGCATATTCAAAATTTGTGGCATGGCGAAGTCGCAGCCAGAGCAAAATGTGACACCACCAGTGCAAAATTCCAGTGCATGGTTTTTCGTGTGAATTTAGTATAAATCGTTTGTCTTCTTTAAGTATTTTTCTGCAATCTGAAGTTATAAGAAAAATCGATCATTAATTAGTTAGATTATGACTGTGATCGCCAGAGTGGTTATAAACAATTGCGGTTTATTTTTAACAATTATTACCCTTTCCGGGTAATGAGTTAGAGAAAAAATGAGACACTGAAAAATTGTGGACTAGTCCACAATCGACTTTTGACTAAATGCAGTGGTTTATGAATAGATAGCTTGACAAAATTAATCGTTTCGAGAAGTGACAACATTTAGCTAACCAATCACATATTAGTCTTCAGCACTATATCTGTAGAACTAGCACTATAGTTAGATGTGCAGACTTCCAGACTGTTTGACAGATTATTTGACAGCTGCCTCTTTCCGAGGTGTAATATTTTTTCTAGCTTTAAAGAAGTGGGAGAAAATATTAGTTTAATGAGTTTTCAGATTAGAAACTTCCTTCAATAGCATGAAATTTTTTGAAACATCATTCTTCCACCTTTTTAATTTGTTTTTTTAGGACAGAGCCAAGCATGATGCTGATGAGGAACATGAATTTCCTCCAGGGGCCGGTTTTGCGGGCGGCATGCCCAACTTACAGAACTTGTTGGGTGACCCAGAAATCATCAGCGCTTTCCAGGTTTACATTCGCTGCTTATTTTTTCTATTTGCAGTTGTGAATTAAACTTTGGTTTACAATTACTGCTTTAGTATTTGAGTGGCATAAGCATATATGGTTGCAAGTGACAAAAATGTTAGAAGTAATTATAAGAACTCATTATGTTTTGCGTTAATCACTCACTAACTTACAAAAGTGCAAATAATTTTTTATTTGTTTAGCGTTCAGTAAATTATTGTTTCTCCAAGAATATTAAAATAATAATAATAATAATAATAATTTATTGAATATATTTAATGCATTTTACTTGATGATCAAGTGCATCTGACAAGTAAAAGATCATCAAAATTACTAAAAAATTAATTCATAAAATATATAAGACCATCACATATTAGTTGGTTAAAAGTACATTGAATATAACAAAAAGGGAAAACTTTTATTATCCTTGTTACCTAGAAAATCTATGGTTAACAGGCAATTATCTCAATGATAATTTTCGGAAAACTTGAGCATAGCGATAATTTCAGGATCCGGAAATTGTGAAGGCATTCGAGGAAATCAGCAAAAATCCGGTGAACATTTCCAAGTATCAGAACAACCCGAAAGTGATGAGTTTCATGAGTAAAATGGCTTCAAAAATGGGCGGTGGACCAGGTGGCATGCCGGGTGGGATGCCAGGTGGGATGCCTGGAGGTTAGTGTTCTTATGAGTATTACTGAGTCTAAGTCAAAGGTAGCAGTTTGCACAGTCACAGTAATACATTGTTTATGATTTTGTTTTCTGAAAATGCTACTTCACGTTATTTCGTTGTATTTATACTTTTAGTAAAATTGTCTGGACACATGCCTTTGCTTCCCTTGTCCCTCTAAAAGAAAATGATGTGAAAGGCATGATGCCAACACTGAAACTTAGGAATTTGAAACATGGTATCCAGATGTGATGAATTCTATACTTAAAAAGTTTTTTTCTGGATTTTGACTTCTTGTCACAAATTTCAGTCTAGTTGGCTAACTTGTGATAGAGACTTTGAGTGTAGCACAAGTTCGACACAGTTTGCTTGTATATAAGATGCCTCTCGTTTGGCATAATATTGTCTTGAATTCAGGCTGAAAATTATGTAAATTCTTAGGTTTAAAATCTAAGTTGTACCATTGTTTATGTATATTAGTATTACCAAATTAGTATTAATTTATTAAATCAGTTTTTACGGATGTAACTTCATATCGATTTAAACTGTATGCTATTGTGTGGTTGAATACCTTTTGTTTGCTATTGAAAATTTGTTAGTGAGTCTGTGACTTTATTAACTTCAAATTAACCTTTTCTACACTGTTTAATCTAATTAGTCTGTATGCAAAATAGTCTAACACAGACTAATTTTGATAGTGTACATTGAAAAGTTGGATTCATAATTAGTCTCACACAGATTAATTACACTAAACAGTGTAGTTAAATTAATTCTGCATGTTTATAGACATTTCATCTCAGATTGGAAACTGGAAACTGATGCACAGATTTATTAAATTGCGATAGCGATAGCACCAAGCTGCATAAAAAATTGCATTTCATTCTTGGATAGTGTGTAATTGCAAATAATGTTATAAAACGATGCTGTTTCATATCATTTAGGCATGCCTGGATTTCCTCCAAGACCAAGTGGCACCACTGGTGCGTCCAATACAACGCCTCCTACTGACAGCAATCCTGATCCGACTGCGCAGTCAAAACCAAGTGGACCGCCTCCTTCCATGGACGATATTGACTAGATGAGTTTGAATTTATATTAAGTGCAGTTTGTTGTTTTTTTTTCATAGTATTGACTGCACTTATGTTCTCTTTGACAACTTGGACTGCGTTTATTTGTTTAGTTGCGTTTTGTCAATGATGTTGATGACTAAACCGTCGTTTACCAGACGTGCGGAATGCTTTATGCGTTATTGCGCAAAAATCACTTTATATTGTTTTCATTGTACCCTTTTATCAGACCAGTAGTATGGTTTACACGGTAGTACATATTGCACTCCGTATGTCTTGTAAATGCCGCTTAACCTTGCGAGAGGAAAGCGATCAAGAGGAGTTTTGATTGTCTCACACGTTCAGGTCTTAGGTTTTTATGAATCCAGTTTCCCACTCATCTTTTTCAAGACACCATGTTAGATGCCCTTTGGTAACATTTAAATGGTGTCCTTGGTTGTACTTACATTAGTTATCCAAATATGGTTATATATTTCATTACACTCCTTTTGTGAAGTGCTTTTCTAAAAACCATGTCATTGTTTTGTGTGTCTTGTATGTATCAAGGAATTAATCAGATTAGATTCACATGGATGTTTGTTCGCCAAAATGAGGAAGAAAAATGATATAAGCAGTGCAGTGATATGCAACACAACCGTCAATATTTAAGTAATGCTCTACTCAAACTTTTCAATGATTTGTCATGTGAGGATATTTGCCTTTGTGAAAATTTTAGACTTTGAAATATTATCTTGAAACGTTATTAATTAGTAAATAAGAAATGTCACCTTTTTGTCACTTTTGCCCAACTTACAATTCTAAAGATCATAACACTTGAAACATTTAATTAGTAAGTAAGAAATGTCACCTTTTTGTCACTTTTGCCCAACTTACAATTCTAAAGATCATAACACTTGAAACATCTGCCAGCTTTATTTTGACAAAAATTGTATCGTGTTCAGTGATTAAACTGATTATAATTGATGCATTAGTGTATGTGTTGATGCAAATTTGTGAATTTGAATTATCTAACTTCTAATCTAGCCATTTTCATTTGTTGATAAATGCTGACTTTTATTGTCATGTCTACATACAAAGTTGTAGATTTAGATATTATGAAAATAGTCTATAGGTCCACCTTATAATTATATTAATGTTTGTCGTAGATAATACGCTTGACATGTTTTCTTTTTGCTTTAATTACGCTAAGTTGTGATTCGGAATATACCAATAGTCAAACATGTTTCATTTTTTATTTGGTGTTTTGGTAATGCTAATAGTTGACAGTTATTCAGCACCTCTGCCTCAGCATTGAGTTTAACAAATATCAATATTTATTATTACATACATATATATATATACATATGTGTGTGTGTGTGTAAGAATTAACGTTGCATGTAGGCTGCGTAATGCAGGGTTGCTGTGTCACGATTTTTGAAGTAATATTTTAGGCTAAATTGTCTAATGTATGCAAAAGCTGCATTACATTCGCTTCGGTGACTACAGAAGTCTAACTGTAAATTGCATCTGCATTTTCTCAATGGTTTTTTTTGTGTAGTTACAGTAACTATGATCATGCTATGTATTGCATAACTTGAATATGAATTGAGCCCTCAATTTGTAGAATATTTTGCTTAGATCACATAAGTCAATTGTCACATAATTTTTGGGTATAATACATTTTTTGTGAAACAATACATTTTTCTGTTTGTTTTGTGACTTAAAATATGTGATTTGGTATAGAGCAGAGTGAGTAGAAATTTAGTCTGAGAAATCGAAATTATTATTGGCAGTTGAATAATCTCGTGAACAACTTGAACTCTTTCAGAAAATCTTGTGTCAAAAAGGGTTTTGTGTTGGGAGCCAAGGCAGACTTTAACAGCCTATTGTTGGCATTTAACCTAGCATTGGCATTGCTAGTTATTAGTTTCTAGAGTACCTTAGCCAGTTTGCAAACAGCAGTTGTCATATTCTCTTAAGTGTGATTGACAAGTTATAAGTGCTGTGCATTACTCATATTACGTTTTTCTCTGCATGAGCTTTATTAGCTTACAGCACTTTGTTTAGTTTTTAGTGGTGCAAGCTTCATTAGTTTGTGCTCTGTTTAAGTTTTGTTAGTGTATAAATGCCAATTATTGGTATTAGTTTGAACATTTATACTTTTGTTCTGGGTTTGAAAACTCCAAAGATTCTGTAAACACGATAAGCAGTATATTATCTAGTTGTATTAAAATAAGAGCTAAAGGCGTTTAAATCAAATACGGTGTTTTACTCATCAGTGTAACTTGAAGGCACACACTGCAATCTAACTTAATGTTTGCCGAGTAAAATTCTACAAAGGCGCCCTCATTCGAAAGAAGGCATTGTTCAATACTTCTTTTAGTGTAATTTTTGAATGTATTTTTTCTTTAAGTAGATAAGAACATTAACTAAGTGGGTTAGTGAATAAGAGTTTGCCCTCTTAGCAGACGCGTACTGAGCCATACTCCCTACTGGCCCACGTAATTATTATGGCCGTGGGCACTCTCAGGAACAGGTTAGCTGTGGCGCATAGCAGGTAGAGGCTAGGCTTTGGGTGTATTTGCTTTCAGTGAATGCCACAGCAAAAGCGTTCTTCGCTTCGATTGCTATATGGGTAAAGTTAATAGAAAACGCTAGTATGTGCGTTTACTGGGTGTGTTCCGACTTTTGCATGTCAACCGAGTTTGTCGAAAAGAACCTTTGAAGTGTTAATGCGAAGAACACTGACCGAACTTTTAAACTCTGCCATGCGTCTGACAGAGCTGTGTGTTGATGTATAGAAAATGTATAGTGCGCGTTGAAATTAAACAGATACTATGTGACAAAGTGTGAATCCACATTACGTGCATTGTATGAATCAGCTGATAGCATTGTTACGTGTGTGCATTGGATAGCATAGCAGCAAGAAATGGATAATAATTGGGGTGGCACGCTGGCTAGTGCTGCTGGAAACTCGTCGCTGTCACAGCTGGATTATTACGAGACGAATAGGGAAGAGTTGAAAGGTGAGATGATTAGGTGCTGGTGGAATTAACATAAAAGGTACCGCAGGGTACAAGACTACTTTGCTGCGTTTCCTTGTAGCACAGAAATTAATTATTCACATAGTAAATGACTATAATTAGTC